>JAAGVU020000019.1:16013705-16041632 GCA_011763525.2 Mormyrus iriodes
ATATAAATCAGACCATGGCATAAAGGTCACTGCACACAACCTACATCAGAGTAATGACAGCCGTATATAAATCAGACCATGGCATAAAGGTCACTGCACACAACTTACATCAGAGTAATGACAGCCGTATATAAATCAGACCATGGCATAAAGGTCACTGCACACAACCTACATCAGAGTAATGACAGCCGTATATAAATCAGACCATGGCATAAAGGTCACTGCACACAACCTACATCAGAGTAATGACAGCTGTATAAAGATCACATGATCTACCCATTAGAGTTCATGTTACTCTAGGCTGTGAGCTCCTTGGTGTTATCTGGGCCTAAGGCTACGAATGACAGGGCATCTCAGAGGTCTGGGCAGCTACACTATTCTCTCTCTTTTGTTTTTCACTGTTTTTTTCCAGACTGATTGAACAGACATCAACAGTCGACCTTTCAGGCCCTTCTGTCGGATTGAGCCATCGCTCAGCCGCATCACACTGCACCCACCTCAGAGCCTGCAGCAGCACAGTTGATGAGGTTGTTGTTGGGGTTGGCTATCCAGAACGTGGAAGTGGCACTGAGGAAAGACACAGAGCTTCTGATTAGACTAGATCCCCCTAGATCAGCGTCCGCACGTTCCACATCTCCTTCCCACATCATCACCAAGACTGAACTAATCAGAAATCACCAGACAGACAGACAGACAGAAATGATTTACTGCCAGCTTAAATCAGCCGAGGAGCATGTGAAAGATAATGTAACTGCAATCACTAGTGCACCAGCGAGCGAGTGGGATACAGGAACCCCACCAGACCAGGGAACCAAACTCCTGTTTGACGGTGATGCCTCTGGGGCAGTGTCGTGAGACCATGTGATGTTTCATCCCCCTGTCAGTTACTGGCTTAGCTTCCAATTTCAGGTCCCTGCAAGAGCTGCTCCTCACCAAAGGTGCTGGATTATAGTCGTGCTGCTCATCGTCATCATCTGACTAACCGATACATTAAAAAGCTGGCAGAGCCAAATGGGAACATAAAGAATGTAATCGAGTTAGAAAATACTGCAGTGAGCTCATTCCCAACTAGCTGCAGTATGCTAAACAATCTACCCTCAGTTATCTATAGTACTTGAGTAATTTAATTATTATTGTACTGTAACATTTACAGTGTGCAGTGATTTCTCTCTTTGTTTCACATCCCCTGGCACTCACACGCTCACTGCCTCCACTGGCAAATGTTCTACCCCTAAATACTGCCTTGCTGGTGATTAGCATTCATACTGCCTTGCCTTTCATCATCATTACTATCCTTTACTATTGTTACTATTGCCAGTATTGTCAGTCTTATTATTTTATGTCCTTCTTCCATTGTTCTTCTGCATGATGGTTCTTTGTATGTGTAACCTGCTAGATGCCTAAACTTCCTTCGGGATCAATAAAGTAAGGAAGTATCATCTATCATCCATCCATCCATCCATCCATCTTACTCTAATGACATCACTCTCCGTGCTCCGGCACACGTCCTAGCTTAGCACTGGGTGACCCTTCTCCATCCCATTCCTCACGCCAGTCCACGCTGGCACTGTGACTGCAGTGCTGACCTGGGCCACGCTGGAGTCAGGGGGGCGCCAACCTGAGTGTACTCAGCTCTGTAGGTTGTGAGCAGACTCTCAGGCTGTACACACCGTATCCATAAACTGCAATGAATGGCTACAGACTGCATACAGTCACTACAGATATTTACAGACTGAAGGTAGTCACTATTCTCTATGGGTTGACGACTCTATTGCAGGCACATTGTGAGGCAGCATTAATACAACTTTTAATATACTGCACACCAGAGGTGGGCATTTCAGGTCCAGAAAGTAAAAATCCAGACCAAGATTTTGTTTCAACCAATCAGTAGAGTACTCTGTGACTCTTTACACTCAACTGGTTGATCGAAACAAAATCGTGGTCTGGACTTTTACTTTCTAGACCTGAAATGCCCACCTCTGCAGCAGACGTACATTATACTGGATAGCGGGGCTGTAATGGCACCAATCGGTTACATCATTTTCAGTTCGGGACACAGAATGAAACGAATAAATACCGAAAGTAGAGACTGAACACGAAAAACATTTTGCTAGTTGAGGCTGTGAGTCAGTTATGGCTGTAGCTCATTTAAGAGGCCAACATCGGAGTGTGTGTACGAGCAGAGCGAGGCAGAAACAGCCTCTGCAAGTTAGGATCCCTGTGGCACTGAAGGCGCCTCTTCCAGGGAATTCTGACCGGGCTAAAAGAAGGCTATAGGGAACCGCCCTCGGTGGCAGAGACCACTGGATTTAATTCGTTATGATCGCTAAGATGAAGTGGCACATTTACAGTTTAATTTAATTTACATGTTTTTTTACAAGGCTAATTGAAGATACCAATTCACCTAAGCGGACATTTTTGACAGGGAAAGGAAGACTGAGGAGCGTTTCAGAGAAAACCAAAAAAATTCCATTAGTTACCAAAACAAACCAAGATGAAATATGCTCATAACATATTTTTATATTTTAAACTTTATTTAAACTTAAAATGTAATAACAGGAACATTAACAAAAAAAAAAACACAGAAGCACAAGAGGATAAAAAAAAATCATTATAGTATTGAGAGAAAGAGAAAAGGGTCATTAGTGAAATAATGTATGGTGCGGGAGCAGAGTGTTGGGAGTTATTATGAAGTACGAACCCCACGGTGCCAGGGAATGAAATGAGAAACGTGCAGAGTCCTATCGCTGTTTCCCGTAGCACAGAAATTCATTTTTTAATCTGTGACAGCCCCACTCCCCTGTCCAGCCCCCTCCTCAAAGACTCAGAGGCACTTGGTTTAACGGCAAAGTTGAAATCTGTGGTTTAATGGCAAGCAGTCTCGAACTGACTGATGATAATTGCATGTAATCCCCATAAACGATGATTGATTCGAAGTTGAAATGTTACAGTTCCGTGAAGTTTATCTGGGAGACCATTCTTTATGTTCAAAACATGCCCTAACAGATTAGGAAAAATGGATTTTTATGGCTGGTGACTGTGAGACGAATGTGCCTACACTGCATGTTATACATATAGACTTATAAAAATATGGACAATTCTGGAGGGCGGAGTGCGGCCCAGCTGCCTATCATCATAAGGTCTCCGATTCGAATCCCAGGGCTGGCAGACTGATGTGCAAGGCCCTTAACCCCCAGCTCCAGGGGTGCTGCATGCTGGCTGACCCTGCGCTGTGACCCCCCCAAGCTTGCTCTCACACGCATGTGTGTCTGTGTGTCTCATGGAGAGCAAGGCGGGGTAGGCGAAAAGCGAATTTCCCCACAGCGATGAATAATGTACCATTAATCTATTTATTCATAGAACTGTTGTAGGCTGACCATATGCCTAACCTGTGCTAGATTACGGGAAGGACAGCGCTGTGCTGATGGGGTGGCATTGGGAGGGGTGTCCCACCTGCAGTCCTGGCGCGGGTTGGGCACGTAGCCCGGGTAGGCGCCCTCGGTGATGTCCCGGCACATGCGGCTGTCGCGGTCAGAGGGCAGCAGCGTTCCTGCCTTCACCAGCAGCCCCAGGCAGTGGTCGAAGGTGTTCCTCTCCTCAGGACCGTCCTCCGTGAAGAAGCAGTGGCCCAGGGCATCGTAGCCCACTATGTCCTGCACCTGTCGGTGACCAGAGGTGCAAGTGCCGCTCAGAACAACACCATGATGCCCCCTGGGGTCTCACGGGCACAGCGCCGGAAGGGGAAGGCTGCTCTTAGCGCTAAGAGCTGTACTAAGAGCCTCAGGCTATTGAACATGACAGTGGGCACAATGAGGAAATGGCGTGAGGGGGCCAGGAGCCTGCTTGTTAGTCACATCCATGCCGGAGCTCGTCAGCGTGTCGCTGAGCAACTGCACACCGCCCCCAGGTCCCCTCACGGCCGCCCAGCAGGGCCCGCCACTGCCATCTCCGAGACAAATAGGGACGCTATAGTTCAGCCGCTTGCCTGTGAGACTCGTTAAAGAGGAATTAAAAAGGTTCGGTAGCATCAGCGCTATCTCTGGGAAGCTGAAAAATGAATGAGCGGATTTTAAAGAAGCCCGCAGATGTCTGTGCGGCTTGGGATAATTCCTTATTTATCTGCTTTATGAAAGTTTGTATCCTAAGTGTCTTACAGAGCCCGGAGTTTCACAGATACTGAGTCACGCGTAATGGTGTTAATCACGACTGCATGGCAGCCCGCTGTCCGCGGAGCGGATACATCCCGTCAGCTTTTCATGCTCAAAGATGGGCGCAGGATGCGCCTGACAATTACAGGGCCAATGCGATCCGTCCGGCCCGGCCCACTCACCAGCAAGCCATTGGAGCCGTGGATGGTCACGCAGCGAGAAAACGTGTGGTGGATGGACAGGTCACGCACGTAGGTGGGCGGGTCGTAGCCCCCACGCTCGTCCACATCCCCATTCATGTGGAAGTGCACTGGGTAGTGACCCATGGACTGCTGGCCCATGTGCTGGAGCTCCACTCCCTGCATATGCATGGCTTTGAATCCACGCTCCACCTAGTGGAAGGGCAGGGAATTACCGACCTCACAGGTATCTCCTTGTGTGAGTGTATGAGAGACTGAAAAGAAATTTACAGTGTACTTATGTGCACATCAATCATGGCCGTGAATTCAGCTTAAAATGCATAACGATGTGATACTTTCTTGCGGATGCCACATTAAATTTAGCCGAGGGCTCAGCAAATGCCGTCGCAAAACCCGCTGTTTCTCACACAGAGACCCTTCTCCAGGGTATATTCCTTAATGAGCAGTGGCACATAGAAGCTCGGTCGCCATTTGTACTTGCCTCAGCTTGTGAATTTTAAAAAGTGGAAAACGGAATTTTAGCACTCGTGTTTTCAGGCGCCCAGCTACTTAAAATATCCCCCGTCTATCTCAAATAACTGAATCGGTATAAACTGCACAGCACAAATGCCCAACAACAAAAATGTGATCTGAAACTATCCTGCCAACTCCATGCAAACCTAGGCGATTAATAGCCGTGACCTCATCCTCAGCAAAACAGTGGCTGTTTGCTTGATCAGAGACTGAGGGTGTTTCTCAATATGTGTACTTGACCGTACCCTTGTTCTGGCGTAACAGTTTGATGTCATCTTCCATTGCTGAAGACCAGTTCCAATACTCAAGAACAGAAGTACAGAGGATGGTAAAAATCCCTGGATGTCGTTCTTGCCACGTCCCAAATATCAAGGATATATCAGTTGCATCCTCGCCAAAACGAGACCAATCCCATGATTCATTGCACCTCAAGTTTATTCTTGGAAGGCGAGTTAGCAAGACCAGTTTTGCCAGGACCACAAGTACGATCTTTGCGTTCTTGGTATTGAGAAACACCCTGACAGTACATTCATTGCGGTTCCTTATACTATTGTTCCCCTAGAGTTCCTCTCCATACCTGTTACTGGCCACAGATGATAGCTGAAAATTAATCGGGCAGAAGCCTGACTTGCTGCTGCACAGCGATATGAGGACCACCTCGCTGCTAAGGGCTGTACCAGCATCATCAGCCCCCACGGTGACGCTCACCTTTATGTGGCCCCCAAAAGTGTCGAACTGGAAGAACTTGCAGGCCTCACTGCCGTAGCAGCTGGCCTCCATCTCCCCCTTGATGAGGACGTTGCGGCTCAGCAGGCCCACCTCCGCTCTCATGTCCACCCCGTCCACCACCTCCCCCATGTGGACGAAGGCCGGCTTGCCTGAAAGTACAAGTTTCTGTCAGCGGTTGAGTATCCGTTTGTGCTCTGGGTTGCTCCTGTGTCCTTTAGAGGACCAGGAGATACTCCAGGTGCACTGAACTGGAGACTGATGGGTAATGGGGGGTGGTGGGCTAAGTGTCTCCATTGAGCAAGCAGGTGCCTGGAAGATCATGAGATATGACACCAGCCGAGGTTGGTTCTCTAGCAGGTGGGTCACAGGATTTTTAAGCTTGTCCCAAAACAGGTAAACAGCTGCCCCTGCCTGGACCATGAGTCCTTGATGTCAACCTGTTGTGTGAGGAATGGGTTTGGGAACTCAGTACCTCACCACCCCTGTAGGCAAGCCTAGTCTGCCACCAGCTCTAGAACTCTGCTCTCAGTGACACTGAAACCAACTCGATGTTCTGTGATAATAGTGATTAAAACCAGAAATGTATTAACAGTGGCAGAAACCTGCTCCTTGCTCCCAATCGGGCATCTAAAGCGGTTTTCTCCAATCCGGTCCTTGGGGACCTGTAGGCAAGCCATGTTTTTGCTCTCTCCCAACTCCCAGGCAAAAATGTGGACTGTTGACCATCTGTGGGTTCCCAAGGACCGGATTAGGAAACACTGGTCTCAACAATGGCCACTAGAGGCGTGAACCTTGACTGGTCTCACGATTCGATTCGATTATTAGGTCAACAATTCGATACGATACGATACAATACGATACGATGCGATACGATACGATACGATACGATACGATACGGTACGGTATCTCCATGCATCTCCATGCATCTCCATGCATCATGATTCATGCCCATCAGTTTTTCTGCATTACTTGACATTATGTTCTCAAACATAAATATAAGCAGATGAAATATAAGCTCCCGTTTTTTAATTACCAAAACCTGAAAATGTAAACAGAAACTTTGACCTTCACATAAAATTGTAAACAGAAATAAATATTATACGCATAGCCTATCAAAATATAAACAGAAATTATGACCATTACACTTAACAGAAATAAACAGTATATGCCTAGCCTAGCCTTCAACAACAAAACATTCTGCAGGGCTGTGATATACAAAAAAATAACATAAAATAACAGCACTGGACACAGGGCACTTCCTGAAAGTGCAAAACATTACAAAGATTAGTCAGTGTTCAGCATTTGGGACTTGTGAATAAGAACACCAGTTGAGCGACAAGCAAAATACAAAATAAAAACTCATAAAATACAATATTGCTACCCGACCAGTTTTGCTCATTAATGCCATTATCTGGGCTTTAGTTTCGTGGTAAAGAGCAGGAATAACCTTTTCAGTAAAGTGGCAGCGCTGCGGCGGGATCTTGTATCGCGGCTCCAGCATCTTTGACAGGTGTTGAAAGCCGGCGTTATCCACGACGGAATATGGGCGTAAATCTTCCGCTACGAAGGCAGCCACAGCCTGGGTTATTCGCTTCCCTTTCGCGGAGTCGGGGGGTATTGTGGAGAAAGTCGCATCAATTCTTGTCAATTATTTCTAATGTTTGGAGCATTTTTAATCTCTCGGCGTCTCTCTGCCATTTTGTGCTGGTACGTTTGCAATAAATGACGTCAGTTAGACCGGCTTTACATTGACTTACTCTACAGCGCTATACACATGCACCCTATTGCGCACGCACATGGCTACTATTCGATTATGGTCTGCCACTGTATCGATGCAGAATCGCCTACATCTGCATCGTGATGTATCGACTATGTGATTAATTTTGACGCCCCTAATGGGCACGGTGGGCAGCATGGCTGGAGTTGTGTGGGGCCATTCAAACACCCGAGCTCACTGAACAGACAGAGGCATACCCCGAAACGCAGACAGTCACAATCCCACTGTGGTGCAGAGCCGTGGGTCCTGCGCGAGCCGATGTGCACCTTTTTCAGGATCATCGCCTAACAGTCAAGGACAATCGCTTCAGCTTTGGGGGGGGGCTCAATCTGTCCAGAGGGGCTGAGCGCACATGCAATGACACCATATAAATAGCCTTAGCAGAAAGTGGCACCCACAACGTATCTGAGCAAATCACGGCACTGCGCAAAAACGTGACCTGGACGGGCCACTGCCTGAGCGCTTGTTTAGCATTAAACCAGGTGGGGGAGGGGGGGGCGCATCTCATCAGCTGGGATTTGTTCAGCCCTAATTCAGCACTGTCTGCTATGTGAGTCAACTAGGACCTGCAGCCACCTACTCCGCCAAAGGCCCAGTGGGAGGACTGGGCATCTGAGAAGCGCTGAGGATTCTGGGAGTCATGTGGTTGGTGAGAGCTGTGCAAGCTGCTACACTGACTTGTGCTGCTGCTTTGGCCTTAGAAAGCAACTGGGTAATTGCTGGTTCAAACTAGCAGAGACGTGAGGCTCTCATGATTATCCAGAGGGAGGCGACTTACAGGGCAGAACAAAGAAATACTGAGTCGGAAAACGGCACTTCAGAACAAAAACGCAAAAACCGCCATTGTTGTCTAGCGACTGCTTAAAGAAGAAAGACCAATCTGTCTAAATTAATTCTGGAGAAAGCGAGAGACCGTTTTATGAATATTCAAATGATGGTGTTCGCTTTCCACGGTTTTGTTAGAAGTGCCAAATGTCTCTTTCCATTTGGCAGGGACAGAGTTTCAGCGCTGAATAAGTAACCGTCTGGCTGACAGTGTGCTGCACTGTATTCCGCACTCGCTGGCATCATCTCACTGCCTAAAGTGCGGAGCTGAAACAAAACGCTGGTGCATTACATCCTCTGCAGGTAAACAAAGGGTCGTGCTTGACAGCCAAAGGGGACAGTGAACATATTTCAAATTTCAAAACGGCACTGTCAATATGACATACTTTTTAAATCTGTTTTTTTTTTTTATTTAAGCTCATTTTCCCTTTAGGCATCTGAGGAAGTTTGTTACCGCCTTTATTTAAGGATTAATCCTATTAAATACACGCCCCTCGCTGACCAGAGCTACTGTCTTTTTTAAAAGTGATTGATTTATTTTGGGTGGGCTCAGAAACTGGCAGGTAGTCTACCCCCAGGTTGGGCACATCAGTAAGGGGCCATGGGTAATTGACCTGGACTCACCATGACAAATAAACAGAAGAATCCAAACAACTTATGTAACACTGGAATAAAATAATTTTTCATACTTTGTGAGACAATTCAGGTCCACTCCGGCCTACTTGGACCGCTTTGGGTGGCCGACGTGGCCCTGAGCAGGAGAGGGGAAGGCCAGCTGAATGGAGCGCTGTCAGAGGCCCCACCACAGGTTGATGACACCCTCAAAGACAGCGGATGGGGAGACGCATGGCAACGAATTGAATCAGCCTCTTTTATGACTGTCACGGCTCCCTCCGGCTCGCTAGCCACTCTTTAAAAAACATTCCAGTAGTGCAGTGGGATAAAGAACTGCCAGTACAGCTCAGGAAGACAAAGCTGCAGGGGATAAAGAGGGTCACAGGCCTTCTGGTGAGCAGCAGATCTTTCAGGTTCATGGAGAAATAGTTTGCTAAGGTTTATTTTTGAGAAAACCATGTTGTGGACATTCATTATGCACAGACACACTATGGCTACATTATGCCAGGGTTCCCAGATTTCGGTCCTGGGGAGCCGGTCTGCACCACAGTTTGCAGATTTCCCTGCTCAAACACACCTACTAAACCAGGCAATTAGCTGGTGAGCTGAATAAAATGTGTTTCAGTAGGGAAATCTGCAAACTGTGGTGCAGACTGGCCCTTCAGGACCGGAACAGGGGAACCCTGCATTAAACCATAACTTTAATTTGAAAACTGTCCAAACCCAATTACAAATTCGAATTTCCAAGGATAAAATTCAGCTGATATCGGCAGAAACCTCCAGAATGAAAAAATGCTTAAGTGAGAGACATCCCAGAAGGATGACCTGGCTCCCAGCCAGAGACCTGGACTGACCTTGCACTTTGACCTGGCTGGAGGCACAGGTTGGGCAGGGCAGGATAAGAAACTCCTCGGCCTGGTACATGGAGTAGTCTGTGCTGGCCACCACCACTGTGTCCCCGGGCTTCCAGCTGCTGCTGTCATCAACAAGATCCAGTATGCTGGTGTTGGAGTGGGTTTCAATGGTGATAGACGCATGTGGCCTCACTGTAGACAGGGGACAGTGTCTTTCAGTCCACACTGGCGCACATCTACGGCGTTATACTGAGAAACTATATTTGTTATACTGAGAAACTATGCAATAAATGAATCATCTTCTGTGTGGACCATGACGTCCCTCTAGATTGGCATGGACCTCCTGGTAAACGATATTGTCTACAAAGGAACCATTGCATGCATGCGTCAGGGATAACCCTGCAAGGGGACAAAGTATCCATTCTTGGCTTGTCTTCATCTTATAAGTCATTGTTCTCCTGATCCTGATCTCAGAACATTCTGGTATAAATGGGTATAACTTTTTAGTAATGTCAGGTCGGGCTGCCCACCAGTTTGATATCCCCACACGACTTCTCTGAAAAAGAAGTGTTGAATGGAAGCAGACGTTGTTTGTTGGATGGACTTCTCACCACAGAATTGTGTGTGTCTGTGTGTGTACAAAAGCGAAGTTTCCCTGACAGCATGTCACGCTTTGGCCCAGAGGATCTTGTGTTGTCTGGCTATATGCACTGTAGTTGAGCTGGAATGGAGTTTCCCCGCTCAGCAGCAGAATGCCAAGGGTCTCCAGGCCCAACTTGGCAGCTCGGAACATTCTAGACATACCAAGTTTTCCACAAAGAAAACGAACTCTGTAGTTGTGGCAGATCCCATCTGGCTGTTCTCTGTTGAGGCACACCAAGCCGTAATCTTTGCCATGCTTGTGGAATACTTCCTGCGTTAAATTCGATGGGATTCCATCATGAGTCTCGGCCTGAAGGGAAAACATTAAAGATTATTCATTAATAATGTGTGCTAAACGCCACAAGAACCCCCAGATCTTCAGTGGGAATCTTTCTTTAATCAACATCTTCAGTAAGATTGTAATAGCAGTGACTGAACAATAAAGTTGTTGTACTTTATTCCGTTTTCAACAATTATTAAATATGTTTAGGATACCCAAAATCACAAAAGACTCAGCTAGAGAATGACATTCGCTCTAACAGGTGCTGTTTCTGGAAGCTGCCCCGTCATCCATGATATCTGCAGGCTACGCAAACCTACATTTGACTTGACCTGGCTGTACCTGCATGTCCAAGGGGCTGGCGCAGACGCGGTCCGGAAAGACCTTTCGCAGCTCTGCCAGCTTCTCCCAGTCCCCTGAGCCACGTTCATCATCCCTGTCAAACCACTCCGTCCACTCTGCCTCTGGGGATAACAGCCAAATGCTTGTGTGAGTGCAGGTGGGTAAGTCAATCAATCAATCAATCCATTTTATTTTTATATAGCGCCTTTCACAACAGAGTCACCCCAAAGCGCTTTACATGATATTGAGGGATAGGAATAGGAACTCACTGGGCTTTACTGGCACGTAACAGTGAATCTAAGAGTCACCACTGACTCCTGACTATTGCAAAAGGGGGCATGATGACCCCAGGCACGGGTGTAGATGATGGGTAAAAGAAGTAAAAGTTATTGGTTCAGATGGAACCGAAGGCTGGTGAGTCTGTATCTTGAGGGTGTTAGCAGATGGAGAAGTTGCGGCCGGCCTAGCTACCTTGTACCCACTGGCTCCTGGCCGTGATGGTAAAGTGCTCTCCATATCCCAGCTGAAAAAGCCGGGAGCTCCTAGCTTCTGACGAAGCCTTAGTTCCTGGAGGAATTCCCAGAGGTGAATGTGGAAGCAGCTGAAGGCCCCTAGCTCAGGCGAGCGGAATCAGAGTCAGCTTTACCTTGGTAGATGGCATGATCTTCTACAGACGTCGATGGCTCCCCTTTTACCGTGATGAAACTCCAGGGATGACTAGAGACAGAAGGATGCAGAGTCAGAATCGGGTACAAAAAAGGCAAGAAGAGAAAGAAAGCATGGAAAACGAGCAGGACCGGGGTTCTCAAAGTCTGGCCCGCCATCCGGATGGGGAAGAAGCCGCATGTCAATCCAGACCCAGTCGATAACGTCCTTTATGAATCAGCATGGTTCATGTAAAAAGGCTTAACGTGGGTTGAAGTACAAAAATTAAATGTAGAACTGCGAAACCGCACAGACATAACTCGTCATAATCCCCTCCAAAAGACTGGAGTTTCGAAACCATCAGTGAATGTTACACTAGTCTTTGCTTCAAGTATCTATTATTGTTATACAGTGATGACTGATATAGAAAGTTATTCATGAAATGATGTTTTGTAATTGATAATTGTTGTTCCAGAACAAGTTTGAGATGGCCTGGACTAGGATATTGAGCGTGCAAGACCCAGCTAACTAGAGTATAAAGAGCGGGGAATTATATTACAAGGTTATCTTGGTCTTTGTGGGGATGGCCAGACACCACAGTACAGAGACAGATTAACAGCCAGGACAATCTAAGCTTCCATTAGCCACAGGAGACCAATGGAGCAACTCGACCACTTTAATGAAGATGCACAATGTTGATGGGTCTTCTAATGGATGTAAATAGCCATTTATACTTGGGGCGGGGGGGGGGGGGGTCAAGATTCCCTTTCTTTGCGTTTATAGCAATGACCGCACATCGCTTCAAAAACCTTCATGGAAGGAAGCAGATAACAGCTATAAACTTCTTACAACTTAATAAGCTGGCGAGCATGCAGAGCACTAAGCAGTGCGCAACATCTCCTGCCAGTCCTGCCACAAGTTAAGCTCACGTGGAAATGCTTATATGCAAATGTCCACGGCTCTCTCCCAAAACGCTGTAAAGCACCCGAAATGAAATGAGCTGGAGTGCTTTCATAAAATTCATACTCTACCAATGACAGTAAGTTTCCTACGGCTGTAAAGCGCAAGCCTTTCACGACAAAGCATGTGGCTTCTGTCAGATTTCTGGTAAGGAAGGAGAACTTAGCAGCAATGAGCTTAGAGGTGAGAATATTTTCAAAGACAAAAAACTTGCAATAAAGAAATGAATAAGCAGGTTTTCATTCTACATGCATGGGTCTCAAAAGTGAGAAATGCAATTGAAAGTTGGACTGTTGGGCCAGATATTGTTTTTGAAATAATCCCAGTAAGGAAGAGAAAACCATCAGGCCAAATTCCAAAGGGAGATTCCTCACCGGAATCCCATGCTGTGGAAGTGCTGGCTGCCGAGTCTGGCCAAGGCCTTCTTAGCCGAGTCCTCCAGGTTGTTGGACCCTTCATCATTCACCACCATGGCCAGTAACAGGCCCTCCTTCACCAGATTCACATATTGGGCCAGGCGCTGGCTCTCGTTCTTGCTTCTGTATGTATCGAACCTGCAAAAGACACTCCATGCTGAATGGGCTTGGTCAGTATTTCCCAATCCAGTCCTCGGGGAGCCACAGACAGTCCACGTTTTAGCTCCCTAGGGGGCTGAGAGGGAGGAAAAAATGTGTACGGTCTGGCAGAGAGTTTGGTGGGAGCATAAATGTGGACCGTCTGTGGGTCCCAGAGGACCAAATTGGAAACCACTGAACTACGTGATGAGTTTTCAGATATAAAATGTTAATCAGGCAGATATTTAGATGGCATAGATAATACAATTCTGTTTAGTTTTTAACTAGTGTGCTATAAATTTGCTTTGTAACTGGATCACAAAATTGACTTCAAGTTATTGTATGGTCACTTAAACATGTAATCAGACAATATAGGATCTGGTAAAAAGCAGATGAGGGCAGTTAATAGGCCAATTCCTGTGTAAGGCTTCCACTTAACCAATCAGAAAGCCACAGTGCCCCGTCAGCATGTCCACGATACCGAGAAACTGACCTATCAGTGTGCAGTACCCCCCCGGTTTTGGGGTCCACTACATGGACGATGATCCCCCGGTTGCCCCATCCCTTCTCAAAGTGATAGGTTTCTTTGTCGGTCTCTCCAGGCCGGAGAGTTTTGCTTAGGAAAGTCCATGACAGCTTCTTCTCCCCATGAATTTCCAGGGTACCGCCCGTGCCGACCCCAATGTACTTTCGTCCAAAGTAGCTATGCTCTACGTCTGTGTCATCAGACCTGTCAAACCCAATGTAAAGAAGGGAAGAAAGTGAAAATAATGACCCATCTACCGTCAAACTGGACTCAGAACCAGCGCCAGCCCCCAGCTGAGCCTTGACATCCACGCACCTGCCATACAGAACTATGGTGAGGTTGCCCCTGTAAGGACACTTCTGGCTGCCGACGTGGAGCTCGCCCTGCTTCCCAATAAGAATGTGCTTTGTCCGTAGAATTATCGGCTGGCTGGTGTCGGCTATCACAAGCTTCCCTGGAAAAAGTGAAGTATTCACACTGCAGTATCCTCTGGGCACAGAACCTCTGGCCTGCAAATGGCATGGAGTTTCTGGCTTGCAAATGGCACACTCAAGAGGTGCAGCCAAAAGGAAAGTCAAATCTGACGAATCACCAATGCCCCCATAACCTTAATCCGGGTAAGAAAATCTCTCCAAATGATCTGTCATTTTGACGTTAAAAAGGCTTTCTTAACACGGAGATGATGGGACATTCCTACCTCCGTTGAGTATCTCGATGGAGTGGACCGTGGCCGAGGATTCAAGGACGACTTTTTGTCCGTAGCCAATGGTGACCTGGTGTGCTTCGCTATGTCCAGGATTCCATGGATTCATGGACTCATGATCTGGACAAACTGCAAGAACACACCTACCCATTAATGCTCCGCAGAAGGTGACCGACAAACTGGTGATTCGAAATAAACGAACGCATCATTAATTCATCTGCTCTCCAGTGGCATGTACATCACGAGGAAGTGGGAGATGCGTGGGATTGAGAACGGCACTAGAGCCCTCTTCCACTATTAGACAGAGCCCCAGTACCAGCACAGACCTCTCTGGTTGTGGAATGAGATGTTGAACAAGCTGGTGCCCACATACTTTCGGTCATGTTTTGTATATGGCCCTGGAGGAGGATTCTGATGTTTGTTATACTGAGAAACTATGCAATAAATGAATCATGCTTGTAAATACACAACAATAGGTCTAGTTAAAGAATCACAGGATACATGTGTCTGCTTGACCAGTAACTTTCCAGATTAGAATCACGGCCTGTCAGTGTTCAAGCACTGCTCCTCACCGTTAGCACAGCTTATGTGTGTGTGTGTGTGTGCGTGCATGCATGCGTGTGTGTGTGTGTACGCGTGCATGCGTGTGTGTGTGCGTGTGTGTGCGCGTGCGTGTGTGTGTGTTGCTCTTCAATGTGGACAGAAAGCGGCATGCAGGAATCTCACTGACTGCTCTGTCATTGCGATTTTAAAAACCAGCTTTCCTTAATACCAGGGCTGCTGAATGCTCCTATGATCTTCTATGTGGGCGCAAGGCTGCCATTCTTCAGCAAGGACGGTGTCACACCTCCGACCGGCAGCTCCCTGTGGCCGCATTTGGACAACTGAGACCCATTCCTGAATTTACAATAGCAGGTTTGCAGCTGGGCGCGTCAGGCAGCTGAGCACAGCCGGGCTCTGAACCCGGAGCTGCCAGAGGAAATACCCAAATGCGCCAAAGAGCAATCTTTAAATATACATGAGGTCCATTCTGTGCAAAGGCGACTATTAATAAATAAAGTGTGATTAGGAGCCGGCTTTAAGCCCACAGAGCCACACATGCTGACTTTCGAGCACCAACCTCAGACACAAACAGTGGCCCCCACGGCATTCCGCGCGGGGCGTGAGGGAAATTTCTGCCTTAATTTAAGGCTTGTCTGTTTTCCTATGCCCCTTCTCACAGTCTTCACTGCCAAAGCTGCACACAGAAAATGAGCCCGTCCACGCATTTGTCACCTTTTCTCCTGTTTTGACTGAATTTGGCATATAGGCTGGAAAAGGAACGAGAGAGTCCTATTTAACCAAAGCAGAGCAGTTACTCTGGGTCAGTAAGGTTGCTGGAGAACTAACAACGGACAGTCATATAGGATCAAAGATCTTTTGTCAGTGTACGCTTGTCAAACAGACATGGTGACAGGACTGAGGCGAGTGCGTGCAGAACAGGGACAATAAGGCTCTCCTGCCTTCTGAAACCTACCCGCTTGTATCATGGGTAGGAGAGTCACAAGCAGGGTTGCCCAAGGTCTCATTTTCGGCAAAGTGTGACGTAGGCCGATTCGATTCTTGGGACACCTGCAAGAAAAATAACCAATTGGTTAAACACGAAACCCCCCCCCCCCCCCCCCCCAGAATCTTCTAACGTGTGTAGTGGACAAACACACAACTCATGCAGTGCCACTTAGCACCCTGAAAGGCAACAGAAACCACATAATCACTTCATTTCGATTCCAAATGTGTGACCAGGTTAATCTTTAAAAGGATTATATGAGAATTTCTGGTTTAACGGCTTAAAGGAAAGTAGGTACAACGTTACGAATATCTTAGAATTTTAACAGCCGTTATATAAGGGCTAAGCATAGAGAGACTCAGGCACACACTTCCTGTCATCCACCTCTGGAGTTTCCTTCAGGGCCAGAGCTTAGTAGAAGCGCTCTGTCTGTTTGCCACAATGCCCTCCAGCTAAGAGCTCTCAGCGCCCTGGGCTTATGTGTCCCGTCTCCCTAAGCTAGACCCTCCACTCACACCCCTGCTCAGCTTGCCCCCAGCCTCCCACCGCTCTGGGCATGTCTACGAGCTGACAGGTGATGTCGCGAGGACGGCAGCTGCCACCCCGTTAACCGACCCGCTCTCTTGCGCTGGTATGCTCTTTAACTATCATCACCATTGTCATCGCCTCTTCTTAGACTTTGCCATCATGCTGGAAAAGATCGGTTTTGTTTTTCAAATATGTAACAAAGACACACCTTACAGGCAAACAGGACAGATGTATTTTATTAGGGCAGGTCAGACAAGTATACAAGAAGAAATGACAAAATACAGGAGTAATTTAATGGGGCCAGTCACAAGAACTCAGCCATCCACTTCAAAGGTCCTTCTCCGCTTGTTGGGCACTTTAAGCACTTCAGACCAGTTGATGGTACTAGAGGGAGGACTGGTTTTTATATTTCAAGTTACTTTAGATCCATTCTCTATACCCCATGGAGGGTTAGGCTTCCTGAAACAAAAAAAAGAGAATTTACAGGTAGTAACACAGCAGATAAACATCTTCAGAGTCTCCAAATGCATGTGGGAAGAGGCCGAGGGGCCTTTTTGTGACTCACTGAACCGCGATTCTCATATACGGAGAAGGTGGGGAGAACCCAAAGAAGTTCTTAGGCTTATAAACAGGGACAACGGAATAATAAAACTCCTTCTTCTTCAATTTCCTCCCGGTCAAATGAAAAATACCAGCCATTGTGCCCATTCTTCCAATGCAGTAGACCCTGAGCAGAAGATTCCCCCAGGCATGAAAAAAAAGTCATTATGCTTCCGAGCAAACCATTGGCTACACTATTGACCAGCCTCCTGATGGTTAATGTGTCTGCACTCCCGGTCATTTACTCTACACCCAACAACCTTTCCCAGGAAGCATAGGGCACCAGGCAGGGAGTTTCCCATAAGAAACCTGTGAAAACATAAAACCAGCCAGACCTGGGGACAGGAACCAAAACCCCAACCCTGGACGTGTAAGTCTAAACCACTGGGTTACCCACTGAGACACCAACGTTCCACTGAAATCTACCAAAAATCGAATTACAATCACTATGGACGGCATAACAAAATATACTCAAGTGAAAAGGTTTGGTAACACTTTCTATGAATTCCAAGTCTATAAGAATCTATGAACACATTCATAACATGTTATAATGCATTCATAGTGCATTATAAACATGGCTATAAATATTTATACAAAGGATAACACATTATATCCATGTTTATTATGCATTATAAATGCTTTATGCAGCTCTCAACTTAAATGTACTGTAGATACCTTCATAATGCAGTACAAAGTGTCCTTAAGTCTTATACCCACCATTATAATGTATTATGAAGGAATTTATAGTGCATTATAGATGAAAGCTTCATAGGAGCTTATGAAGTATTAGAATCAACACTATAATGCCTAATGACTGTCAATAGAAGATGCTATAATGCTTTATTAATTCTTATACTGACCATTATAATGCATTATGAAGGTATCTATAGTGCATTATTGACGACAGCTTCAAATAAAGTGTTACCGAGACACGTAACTTCATTCATACATTTATATCCTTCACAAGGAAAAGAGGCTTAGCCAATGTAACCCCAAGCAAACTGTAAGACCTTCAAGAACAGGCAAATTCTACATGCAAAGAGGAGGCAATCAAACCCACAAGCCTGGAAGAGCAAGGCAACAATGCGCCCCCACTAAGCCTAATATCTGTGGGTCGGAACCCAGACACTTCTTATACACACCAGGACCACTGATCTATAGGTTGGGAACAGCATATATGACTGGGTGTGATAAATTGAACTGACTTGTGTCTTCATCGTCTTTGACCACTTGGTGACAAATTATAAAGGGCATGACTTAAGACATCCTCACATAGACCAATATTCACTATAACAGCATATAGCCCCAAAGGCTGGGCTAGGCCACCACATAACCAGCTTTAGACAGCATTGTGCTGAAGCGCAAAGAAGAGCTGGAAAGAACAGACTAACTGTCCAATCCATAATGTGGGCAAACATCATCACGTTCTGTCCCCACAACTCCTCCTGCCAATCCACTGTGGCAAGACCGAACCATCCAGATCAGTGTCCACCAAAACAGAAACACAAGATTCTCCCTAGCAGCTGGCAGCACACACCCCACCCATTATATGCAATCTATGAAATACCTTAACGCTAAGCATTTGAAAGTGAATGCTTAGTCAAAATAAATGATAAATCATTTGGTCTAGAACATGCCCCCCAAGAAGGACGTCTCTGACTCAAATGAAAAGTTTCAGCACCAATGGTAAAGCAAGGAAAATATATATAAAATATAACCAGATTGCTAGAGTTAGCTCCACGCAGGGACAGTCAACACACTTAGCTCAGTACTGAGGGGGGGGTTCAGGTTGTCTTGTGATCCATGACACGTTCCTAGCAATTAATTTGACAGAACAGACACATTACACCCAGCAATCGGGAGAGCAGAATCAATGTCACAGCTGCAGGATGGAGTTTCTGTGCTGGACTGGCTCCACTCCTGCCCCAAGCTTGAGGTGACCTTTAAAAATGCATCCTGCTTCTCTGTAAAGATAAGCTATTTACAACGACTGGAGGAAGCATGGTGTGTCGCCCTTGGTGCTACAATCTGACTCCATTACAGTAAGGGTTTCTCACCATCCTCAGCGAATATACAATGACTTTCTCTCCCCATTTCCCCAAAAAGTCCATATTGAGTGGAATGGATACAATGATCTGTTTAGTTCTGCACACAGAAACATTTAACTGAGTCATTTTGCATCTCACAGGAGATTCAAGCGATGCAGCACTTTTTTCTCTCAAGGTGGCAATTTTACCATATCTATGGAGGAGCCATTTTCACAAAACACACAAAAAGGTCTGAATCACATTTGTAAAACCCACATTTGTCACCCTGGTCTGTGTACCAGGTCCAGTAGGTTTTAAATTGGAATAGATGGTAGAGCTGGGAATCTCAGAAAAGGAACCTGCAGTATGTTTTACGATGATTTCATTGTTCCCCTGAAACCCTCAGCGTGGCATTCAGGAAAAGGACATGTTTCAGAACCTTCAGGAGAAATTAAACTACAGAACAAAGTGTAACTGAGATAAAAACAGGGCACTGCCCCCAAAGCTTATTTTGTTGACAGAACGGATGGCTTCATTGGTGGAGCCACGTCCATAATCAAAGCTGTGAAGGACCAAGCCGAACTGCTTGATTTTGTGCATTTCTCTTGCCATCCAGCACTTCACTGGCATTGGCCTTGCTATGAGGCCAGTGATTTATTCTATTCTCAGCACCTCGTAGGATAAAAGTTTGGCTTTCCAACACTCACTGGCTTCTCCTGAAATGGCAACAAGCAGAAGCCAGAGGAACAGAAGCTTCTTCTGAAAGGAATGTGTAGGGGTGCGTGGCCCTGGAAAGGCCACTTTCCTTCCTGTCTGTCTCCCTAAAATGCTCCTTGACATCCACCTAAGAACTTAAAAGCTGAACGACGTCAGAATCAATGGAATTAAACGCTGAAGAGACTAATGGGCTGGCAAGACAATCAAGTCTAATCCTTTAAATAATACCATGCTGTCAGCTGGTCTACTTTTGTCTGGATCCACAGCCAGATTGCTGACTTAAGTCAAACATATGCCCAGTTTCGAAAGCCTTTTCAGAGGTGAACAATTCCAAAAACTAGTGGTTAGCAAAATGCTCTCACTAGCCTGGATGACTAATCCTGTCCATTTGAACGGCAGAATGTACTATTAGGTGCTAGTGGCCAGCAGAAACTTGCCCGGGGCCAAAAATATAAACGCCATTTTGATTGGGGGTGTCTGAAAATAGCATTGTAGGGGAGACCAGATGCTGTATGTAACTGAAAACTGTTCAGTAACACGAAACTTCAGTAACACTTTACTAATATGAAACAGATTTGTGTCTGTACATGGTGTCTCTGTCTATCTGTGCTCTTCAAAATACCCCAAAGCACAGAATTAGATATGGCGGAGTATGGTGGCACCTCAAGCATTATGGAATATGCCGTCGCAGTGCTGGTTTGGGCGTGAGAGGAGGGGATGTTCAGAGGCAAAAATCTATCCTCTCTTAAACTGCAAGGTTAAACACAGAATTTCTTAAGAATCTGTGCCACATGGTTCTTGATATGTTAAAGAACTAGTATCGAGTTAATAGCTTTGACAAAAAAAAGACATGAATAAAGGGGAAGGATACAATCATGTTTGGCCAAGGCCTCTATCACTCCTGAATCGAGGTTAATGCTCATCATATCTCGAAGCTAAAACGAGAGAAAACAACAAAAATCGAAGGTTCACTCTGTTACAAAGACTGTTCACTGATGCAGTTTGCATTTCAGCGGCAACTATTACCCCTGGACTTTACAGCATCGATAAATCAATCAGTGTTGAGGAAAGAGCCACACGTTCAGCAGCCCGGCGGCCCGACGCACCAAGAAACTCTTTGAAGGAAACGGCAAACCCATTTCTCTTTTACTTAGTTGTTTTTTTAACAAGGAGGACGAACAGGACCTCAGGAGGAGCTGCCTCGCTGAGCCTGGCCCTGCTTGGAGGGATCACTGTTCCCTGGGAAGTTCCCGTCATGGCTGAGGCGCATGGCGCCGTCCATTTCTGCCCAGAGCCACACTTGTCGAAGGCGGTAATCGCTCAGGTAGGATGGGAACTTACCCGCTACTGCAGTGCGCTGCGACACAGCAGTGGGGTGTGCTCATGTGCATGTGTGTACACACACACACACACACACACACACACACACACACACTTCGTATTCATATCTTTAAGGGGACTATCCAATCATTTATATGGGAAAAACCCTAATCCCAGCAATGACAGCCTTAACCGCTACCCAGCCATAACCTTAACCATAAGAAAACAAACAAAATACAAGACTTTTGGCATTTTTAGGTTTTTTTTAGAAAAATCACAGATTTTAGAAATTTTTGTAAAGGATGGTCACTAAAGCGTCAAAATAACAGGCTTTTGTCGCATTGTGGGGACATTTGATCCCCACAATGTAATAAATACATAATCCACACACACACACACACACACACACACACACAAACGCTCACTCACCAATATACACACATAACAGAACATTCTGAATACTGTGGTCATTGTGAACTGTGACCACCTCAAGCGAACACAGCAGGAGACACCACAGAGGACTGTCAAATAAATGGGGGGTGGCCCATTACACCCTCTCGCTTCTCTCTGGTCCTGAAGGTGCTGATGTAGGTCCATCACCCTCCCTCTCATTCACAAATATTTATTGTCATAGCACCATACTACATGACGATACGTATCCATGTAAAGGTAAATAAGGGCACATCATTCTCACAACATTCTTTCCACTATTTGGTCCTTGAGTAGCTTGACACAGACATAAGGTCGGGAAAATTAAATGCATTTAAAAGGCAGGAACATAAACAGCATCCACCCTAAAAGAATCTCTGCAGAACAAAGACATCTATTTTAATGTCATACCCTGATGAGGGCAAGACAGACTGATGCCATTTTGATAAAAACTGAACCAGAGGAAAAAAAATGAACTTAATTAAAAACATCCACATGGAAACGAAGGCAGAGTTCATTCAGTGCATTAATACCAAGAGCAGAGCGACAGATAAGGAAACTCACACAGCTAACAGACAGACTGGTGTGGGGAATCTTCCTGTGTTTGTCTTTACTTATGGAGTCAATAAGCATCGATTAGACTGAAAAAGAGCATCTGTGTGGTTTGAGAAGTCTGTCTTCACCAATTTGACAGCTATGTGCCTAGATAGTGTTTGTCGGCATTTTAGGGAGCACAAACACATGGCCTGGGCTTCTTAGCGTGCAGGCTGGCTCGCCGCTGTAGCCTATAAGATGTCCTCCACACGGCTGCACGGGCCCACTGGCAAACACCGCGTGCTGAAATGATGTTAGGAGGCGGCCCGTATCCAATGCTGACAGCCATGAACGCAGGGGGGGCAGGGTGACAGAGCTACAGCCCAAGACATCAAACGCAGAGATTCGGAAAGCAAAGCCCCCCTGAGGTGCCCCTGAATGAAGCGCGGGCCGGACCCCAGCTCTTCACTGCCTCTCACACAGAGGTTGATTGATGTCTCGCCTCTTTCTCTGCATCCGCCACTTTTGCTTCTGGAAAGGAAATGATCCACTAAATGATCTGGTTAATTAGCAGTCCCGGGGACACCGGAGAGCCGCTGACGGACCGCCGGCGGGAGCCCTGGTGCCACTGCCAGCCCCGTGCCCTTTGATCTGAAGGTGTTGCAGAGGAGCTCTGAGTATTTCTAAGACACCACACACACTATTTATGTTCCCTGGCTGAGTACAGAAGCGCTTCCTGTGATGGAGGCAAACTGGACGTGAATCTGAAAGCAGACACCTCAAAGGGGTCACCCACTGTCTGCATCAGCGTGGGACAAACAGTTAGCCCAGGTCTGCCTTGATGTCAGGCCAAACTAGGCTTGTAACAAAAACTATTTACATTAGAGCAGTGTTTCTCAATCTGGTCCTCGGGGATCCATGGTCAGTCCATGTTTTTGCTCCCTCCAAGCTTCCTGGCAGATCGTCCACATTTTTGTCACCTCCCAGCTCCTAGGTGGGAGCATAAACGTGGACTGGCTGTGGGTTCCCGAGGACCGGATGGGGAAAACACCGCATTAGAAAGAGGGGACCCAGAATCACTGAGTCTGGCCCTGCTTGGAGGGATCACTGTTCCCTGGGAAGTTCCCGTCATGGCTGAGGCGCATGCCGCCGTGCATTTCTGTCCAGAGCCACACTTGTCAAGGGCCATAAATCGCTCAGGTAGGATGGGAACTTACCCGCTACTGCAGCGCACTGCGACACAGCAGTGGGGTGTGCTCATGTGCATGTGTGTCTCCCGCTGCCGATTCAGCGGCAGAGAGCCCAGCTATGCCTTTATTCCTCAGCCACAATCATTGCAAAGAAAGAAAAAATAACTTCTTTCCAGTTTCTAACCAAACAAATTCCCACTGACTAGGAACTTTCTGTCCTCGCAGATATTCTGGCAGAACCAAAATTCCACGGCTCACTGTGAAAATTCCAGAGCAAATGCAGGAGCCCGAACCAAAGATTGCAAAGCAAACCCAGCCTGAACGCTGTTATTTTACACTTTTGGCCCTTTGTCTGCTCGGCTTCCTGTGGCGCGAGCAGGTGAAGCCACAAGACGCCTGGTGACTCGCAAAAATGTGAGGCGTCGCAAATAAAAACGGAATCACGCACAAACACTTTCATTCAGGGTAGGAGACACAGCGATACGATGCTGTGATGGCCTAACTGTCAGAGAGAGCAGTCATCACTAACAGGCACCCGCCCACAGCCCGGCTTTCCAGCAGACACCATAGATGCACGGCAACACCGATGTCCGGACAAGGCTTTTAGAACACCCATGGCACTACGGGGACAAAGTACAGAAGAACCCGAAAATAAAGCAGGAAGCAGTCCTTGGAATATGGGTAAAGAGTACATTTTATAAGACTGCCTCCTCCCAGCATGAGAGACAAGGAGAGCTTCTGTCTTTCAAAGATTAAACCAGCACAGGAAACCAAGGAGACATTGTTGTGCAGCAGAACTAACAAGCACCCAGTAGACCCTCAATTGTTTATGTGAAGTGAACGGTCGTGTTCATTTGGCTCCAGTGTTAAGGGTTTCTGTGCACGGGAGTCATTACTCCATTTATGGGAGGGGGCACTGCGTGCTAATAAAGCAGAAGATACCCCCAGTGGGACAGGACGCTTTGTCATGGTCGGCCGCGCAGCCGGTGATGTCACACAGCTGCCTATCTCGGCATACCGCTAACTCAAGTGCATGCTGGGATATGTAAGGTGAAAATAGCCTAGTAAGACTCCCCAGTTAAACTAAAGCCATTCCTTCAGTCTTGCCAGAGGAGAGGCATGGCTAACATGGCGGAGATGCTAGTGCCTTGCGTTCGTCTTCACAGATCGCGTGGTGGTTCTCATGTCAGCTCACCAAAGCGTAATCCAGCCGGCGAGGTTACATCAAACCACTGCTTTGCTCATTCCTATTCCGATCCCCTTTGCGTGACATTGCATCCTGAGTGTTTTGTTTGCTTGGCACAACCTTTTTGTGCCCCTGTTCCTTACTGATCTTCAACTACATAACTCACCATTCACTTTGGAGCGTATGGAACAACTATGAACTTTCACTTGCCCTATAACCACTCCTCTCGGAAAATACTCCACTGTGTGGGGCAAGGCTGGGAGGGCCCCCAAATGACCTGAGGCTTCAGCCCTACCCTGCCTGCTGCACTCAAAGGCCAGACCGAAAGTTTGAAGCAAGGACTGTTTCCCAAAAAAGCAAACTGTAAGAATACCTCTTCAAACCAGTAGACCACCCATGTGGACACCAGGTCAGGTGACTTTTGTAATGGCATTCTACCCGCACAGCACATGACCATGGGGCAAAATCATGCTTCAACCAAAGACTTTCAGGAAGCTCAGCTGATACTCTACTCCTGGCAGGATGGAGTCTCTATAAGACAACATCAATCCCTCCAGTACAAAGGAGACAAAGGTTCCATCTGAACTTCATTCCTCAAAAGTGCGATACTAAGAGCCACCAAACCCTACAATAATTTGAGGTTAAATACAAACAGACGTGAGTCAGGGTGATCGCAGCTCTACACTGCAGACTGCTGACCAAAGGTTTTCTAAAAGTATCTCATATAACCACAGGTAGTTACACACAGTGCTAATTACAAAATTCTAAGGAACTCTCCAAGTTTACTCAAAGGAAGGTATACGCATCTTCAAATTACAGGTGTCTGGAGAAATATACGGAAATGCATGGAACGAGACAAACCCCTATCACCTGACACCTGTGCCAAAGCTGAATTCCATCATTCTTGGACAGTTACATCTTATTATAAACAAACAATGAAATGACACAGTGTTCTCTTTATCAGATGAACATTCTCCCATAATGCAACACTCCTGAAACCAAGCTCCCCGTGTTTTACATGTGACCCACGCCTCTTGAACAATAAGCTTTAGAAGTCTGTCTGTCTGGTTATCATTTGAAACTAAAGTAATGCAGAAAATATGCATAAGTTTGACCCACGACAGCAGGTTTCGATCTGACACGGGTCCAAAGCTGAGGGGAGGGGACATGTCTATACCAGCCCGGAGTGACCACTTCACAATCCCATAAACATGTTAGGGCCTCCCTGCAAAATGACCTCCTGGTCCATCATGTGCGGTCTTTGAAACTGGAGCTAACTTTCAGAGTGAGTCATTCGTCTCTGTGCTTCACATCAAAATAGTGCTAAAATAGCTCAAAATGGAGTGGTGAGGACAGCGGTGATGGAGAGGAGGGGAGAGGAGAGGAGAGGAGAACCACTAACAGAGGCTGGGTGAGCACAGCCTGTTATTAACGATTAACAGAGACCTTTAGTCAGAGTGGCAGATATGGGGTAGTAAATGCTAGTGATGTGTAACCTGTTCAGATCAGTTACTAAAGGTGGTTAACCTGAATTAGAACCCTGATCATCCACTTATACAAAGTGGTAAAAATATGTGAATGAACTTAAGATTAGAAAAGCCCTGTTGTATAATCATATATTGTTTGCTATTAATGTATAATAAAGCTGTTTATGCATTATGAAGGTGCACTGAATGTGCATTATAAAGGCGTTATGAAGGTGCAGTTAATGTAAAGCATTAACAGACAGTCAAACTGAGGCATAATCCAAAAACTCAACTCTGAGGGACCCAGAGTCTGCAGCCAGTTCTCTTTCCCTGTAGCTGCCCACGGTGATGTCCATGATCGCGATGATGTGCCACGTCATCAGAGCTGATGTCCACAGCAGTTTAAGCCCCTTTGGTCTCAGTCGGCCCTGCAAACCTGCGACCACCTTTGGTAGTGTGTCAACAAAATGCACAGTAATAGTGACATATGCCATTTCCTCCCCTGGATTTCCCCGAGACAACGCGCCTCCCCTTTCCAGTGCTCTCTCCACAGAGTGGAGTGTGACCCTCTGACTGTCTCTGACTTAGGGCACTGCAGGGTGTGCCAATATCCTCTTCGCATTTAAGTTAATCCCACGGCTGACAAACAGTGCTAACAGCACACCAGGCTGTTACCCTCTAGCGGCAGATTTGCAGATTATGCTACCAATTATTTCCAGAGATGGCATCATCCATCTGAAAGACGTGCACCTCCTCCGTCATCCCTCCGTTTAAGCCCTTCCCCTTGAATGGCCCCTGTTAATGAAGCTCCTTCTAATTGGTCGCCTTTTACAGTTCTGCATGCGATTGTCCATTATGCTAACTGCTAATCGGCTTCTGCTGCCTGCGGTGGTTCTCCAGTCATCCAAAGTGGTGTTCGCTATCGTCACGCTTGTTCTCTGTCTCTTCTATGTCTGCTTGGTCCCCAGGCGTTACTCACTACAGAGAAAAACCAGCGCGAATTTAAAGAAATCTGACATTTCTGGGATCCTCAGCACAAACCGTTCAGCAGAAAGACATTTGATCAGAACCTCTTTAATTTGAAAAGATGTGGTGTAAAGGTACCACAGGGACCAGCTTCTACTTGTTTAGCAATGACAAAAAGCACCATAGTTTGGTCTGAAAGAGTTTTTAGAAGAACCTGGGCCTTGGAAGCTCTATAGGACCAGATATGACCACCTAAACTCAGTCTTTATTTGAAGCTTCAGAAAAGGGCAGAACACAAAATACTTCACAAAAAAAATAAAAATCTGAAGTCATGCAAGAAGCCTCATATCCTGAGCATATGGGCCGAATCGGCACAGTTACTGCTCTGTCTCCTCATCCTGCCCACAGCTTCCTATTACGAGCTGTAATTTGTGCAGGGTGGCCTTTTGTCTCTCATAAAGAGCTTTGCTAGCATTCTCAAATCTTTCTCCTTAGAGTTTGAAGTTTGATTTAAAAAAATTTCATTTACCATTAAGTTGATAGTCGTAGTCTTTATGTCATTCAGTTGTCTGTTTATTTTATTTTTGCTGAAACAGCATTTTCCAGACATTCAGACGCAGGGAAGAGCTCCACGGCAATTGGTAGTGACTGAGTGTCAGGACGCGGCCTCGTAGAAAGTTCCTGAGCATTGCCTGCACTCTGATCGCCACGGAAACGTAGAATGGGCCGGCAGCCAGACGCTTTTTCTCCTAGACCTTGACTAAGACTCAGCAGGAACTCAGGATTGAAGACCGTCCTTAGTGGTAAATATCACAGGGGACGCCACGCTCAGCACCCTGCCCCAGATACGACACTCGCAAAGTTCGGCGGCCTTAAGATTCGTACGCTCCAAAAGTCATGAAAGTTCCCATTCTTAAAAGGTCACTCCTTTGCACCCTTCAGCATTTTTTTTGTCTAACTTTCAGCATAAAAAGCACGGTTTAATAAAACAGCACACTGTAGATTAATTGTGCGTGTATGTGTGCGTTTTTGGGGGGGGGGGGGGGGGGGTTTTAAAACCCTGCCCCAAAAAAAGCCCTCCCGCACCCCGGGGGCAAGGCGAAAA
>JAAGVU020000019.1:16041777-16074402 GCA_011763525.2 Mormyrus iriodes
CTTGTGCTGTTTCACGTGGATAGATGAAAAAAGAAGAAGATGGAATGGAAGAGGTGGTGGTGAGGGGAGTGGGGGGGTGGGGGGGGGGGGGGGGGGGGGCGGGGGGGGGGGGGGGTTTAAAAGCCTGACCCAAAATAAGGCATGCAGCACCCCTGGGGCAAGGCAGAATCATCCCCGAGCCACGGGGGAATGCAGATGCTGCTACCAGCTTGTTTCTCTCAAACACTTCCTCGCTGCATCCCATGGGGCCCCAAACGATCCTGGTGGCAGGCGAGAGAGTAGACGCACGCACCCCGCTCTGCTCAGAGACTCTAGGTGTGCCCTTTAAATGGTATTACAGGCAGATGCACAGGAGGATGGATCCTCACATCGGATGTGGCAATTACCGCTATGAGCGGATGATGTAAAACCCTAGCGAGGGCTGTTAAATCTCCCTAATGCATTTCTATGGAGGACCTCCTGCTGATTGGTCCTCCAGACACAGCGGTCTGGCGTGCCGTAAATCCATCTTATTGGCCGATTTATTACAGAGAGGCAGCGCCACTAATGGTACAATTGCGCCGGTCAAAATTAATGAGCTCTTATAAATAAGGACAAACGCGTCACGTCACATGCTAAATAATATTTCGATGCCTGGTATCTCATAGGGCCAAACTCTTCTGGTCTCTGTGGCTCCACCCCTTTCAGTTGTATGTTTTGCCTTGTCTATATTTCAAACATTGAACCTTTAACCCCTGTGTTATTTTTGGGGTTGAAGTGACCCCAGTCCATTTTCAAAATGAGGATAAATTCTATAGAGTCTAGAATTTAGAACGGAAGAAGTAAAATATACAAGGGTTAAGTTACAAGTGAGCACTGCTCCATTACCCTCTACGGTACCCGCCACCCAGACAGTGTTCCTGTGGTACTGCTGGATACAGAGGGTTGGGGTGGGGGGGGGCGCATCTGCATTACTGTTCCCATGGAGACTCCAGTCCGCAGAGCAGTTGGGCAGGGAGCATAGCACTAACAACACACCATCAGTGGTGAAGAGGCTTGCTCCAACGGCGATGGTTTTCAGCATCTCTCTGTGGACATGATCACGACTGACGGCTCGCTTAGCCGAGGGCAAGAGAGCTATATAACAATGTCTTGTTAAAACTTTAACTTTGCCCATAAGAGTGGATGTTCTTTGCCTGAATACAGCCTTAGACTTACAAACTTCCTGATTTTAGCCTCCGCACATTTCCTGACAACAAGAAGCACTCTTAGCCGTTTAAAATATGTAATGGTCTGTACTGGTCTGATTGTTCCACCAGTAAGTCCAGTGATTCCTGACATAGTCGTTATGAAAAAGCTGCAATGTTCAAATAAAAAAAAACTGAAAGACTGAAGTTAGATAAACTGGTGAAATAAAAGCTGCCTTTAAAACACTATGATAGTGTGTCGAACTGAAAAGGCTGAAAAGGGTGAAAAAAAACACTTAATCCTACATTCCAAGAAAACTGTGAGGTCTGAAGTTACTGATGAAAAAGACAGACAGCATTCACACAACATCCACTTCACAACAAATAATATATCTCCTGACAGCATTTTATCAAGGAGGATTTCTCGAGGGAAGTCAGCAGATTTGAAGAGGCGGTTGTGTGACTTTTTGATTCTTTGTTTTTGAGATAAGAGAAAGGTTCAGTTTCTTCTAGGTAATTACACAGTGTCTGACCTTTTTTTTAAGTGAGCATGAAGAATCAGGGACACATTCTGGAAGGTAAGAGCAGAACGCCACGATGTCAAGGAGTAAGTGAGACACGTTAAAGTTAGAGCACAATGGCATCGACCGGCCCTAGGGCCACAAACAATGAGAGAGACTGGCTGGGGGATGGAAAAAAACAAACCATGGTGCCACGACTCGCTGAAAGGACAGGAGAGCTGCAGAGGGAATTCTGGGTAAGCTAAGGGCCACTCTATGCAGCACTCTTTGTTTGAGATAGCCTAACTAAAGCAAGATTACTGAGAGCTAGCAACTGAAAGGATTTGGGAAGGAGAGAAACACATGTCATTTCGACCGAGGGTCATGTCTCAAAATGGATTCACGTCTACCGGAGAGGATTCTCCCGAATAAAATCAGAAAGTTGAACTCAAACAGAATATTGAACTGACATCGTTACCAAAATAAGTCTGAAAGCCTTCCCTAGCTAGGCTCCTTCCAGAGTGTGTGGATTACGCTATTACTGGCATTACTGACCTTAACACTGTGAATTCTGTGAAAAGCAAGATAAGGATTGGAGTATCATTTCGCTGCCCCCACTTAAACACAATCCACTTGCCCATCCACTCAGCACCTTGGTACTGCAAGTTGGCAGCTGAGTTCAGCCCCACATACCTGTACTTCAGTGCCGGTAGGGAGGTGCATGACCTGAGCTCCAGGCCGGCTTCTCCCACCTGCTAGCTGGGCAGGAAAGTCTCGTCGTTAGGTCAAGGCCAGGTCACTAGACCTCAACATGTTGCATAAGAAGTGGCTCAAAGCATCTTCTGACAGACAGTATTAAGTCTGTAGAAAGACTGTAACAGAGAATACAAGTTATCAACTTATCAACTATGGAACACTGAGAAATTCACTGATAAATTCTACATCACCCCAATACACAAGCACCAGGACAGCAGCTTCAGCACCCATATGTAAAATGGCCTCATTTTGGACTCAAGATTCAATAAACGGTTGCTGTTTAAACTGCACTAGTCATTTAACCTTTAGTCCTATTCTGTAAAGGGCTGAAAAACAGACGGTCGCATTCTTCGGAAACCTCGGTTCTCAACCCTGTTGAGCTCTTGCTTAATTGACCTTTCAGCATTGCTGGAGCTGTTGGTGACGGGAGAGACTGAATCTAAGATGAACGTATTGCTTGAGAACTTGAGAGCATTATTTGTAGCATGTATTAAATCAAAACTAAAGCTATTTTGGTTAGTAACTAGTATTTTACTGTCAGATATTATGGTGGCAGGTATTAATGGAAGCGTAATACAACTATACACTATTTAATTATACATAAATATATATACACATACACACACACGCCCACACACAGGGTATCGTGCAAGTCTTACGTGGCTATTACAGAAAATTGTTTAAATGATCTTTAAGTTGGTGTTAAACTACGTCACAGCTTGGCCATTTCAAAGCCTCCACTAAAGTAACTATCCAGCATAACCATGTATTTGTGGACCTGACTACTAGAATACCATGTCAGTCAAAATGATACCTTATCAAATTTTTAAACTAAGTTCATTTAAGTGAGCTGGTGGTGAAATGTACCAAACACATGGAATGGCGGAGGTGCCCCTGAGGAGAGGTTTGGGAACTGAAGCTGTGTTCATCTAGCCATCCAACTAGATATCAGTAACTTTTTGTTGAACAGAAGAAATTCCTATTTTATTGTGTTACTATTACTTTAAATATAACACAGTGTTAAATTGTTTTTTTATGAGCAAATATACACTTACATATAAATAGCTTTAATCATTTTCTTTGAAGACCTAAAACCTTTTGCACAGTACTTACACAGCATGCAGACTGACTGCTCTGTTAATACTTAATATGGCACCTAGGGGGCACTATAAGAAAATATGACACGTGCGTGTGTGTGTGTGTGTGTGTGTGAGACAGAGGAACCTCCAACAATAAAGAATGTGAATAATGACTGAATGACTCCATATTCTTGGTTTTTGTCAGAGATTCAGCCACCACACATGTTTTTCACTATTATGTGTAAATACGTGAATGCATTACAGATCCTCCCATAAACTCCATTTATTGCAAGAGGTACAGCTATTCTTTTTTTGTACACAGTTTGCATTGTGCAATTAATTCAAATCAACAACTCAATCAACAGAAGCCTAACTGAACAAGAGCTCAGCTGGAACGAAAACCCACAAATCTCACAGCCCACAAGGACATGAGGGTGGCACGGATAGATTAAAGCAGTAATGCAAAACGCTTTGATAAGGAAGCAGCTGCTATGCAAATAAACATCATAATGTAGGAGCCGGAACCCTCTGAGGACTCAGTGAAGCATCTTACTTTGCTAAATCGTGGTGCTGAAAAGCTGGTCATCCACAGGAGCATCTCTACTTTCCAGGTATGTCATCAAGGCTGATGCCCCCCAGAGCCGCCTGCCCTGCTCACCAAGGAGTTTACAAAAAAGAGACAGCTTCAGACAGACTCCATGAGACTAATGCAAATGAAAGTGTGTTTATCACTGCGGTCCACATCGATCAGTGCTAGCGTCTGTCTCCGGAGCCCTGCAGCTCTTCATTGGATCACACTTAATCATTCCAAGCCTGCAGGACGATGGGAGCTGTGCCATTTTTCTGAAATGGAAGCTCTGAGCTCATCCAATGGGACATTAAAAGGAGAACAAATAATTTGGTAAAAAGGCAACACGATTCTGATGTGAGCATTAAAATGCAACAGGCGACAGGGCTTTAGCGGAGCCAGGGAGCACAGTCGATATTTACGCGTTGAGAACATCTGATGGAGATGAACCAGCGCCCTCGGGGCCCCTGGAAGCAGGAGGATGCCTCCAGCCTTGACAGGCGTCAGGCTGGCTAACCTGTTTTTAGCTCTTGTATGTGCAGTGTGGACATTCCATTACATACGGGTGCCAAATGCATGATTTTTGTGAATATGTAGATATGTCAATAACACATTTTAAAAATAAAGCTCACAATCATATGTTCACACACAATCAAAGACATGCCACTGCAGCATCAACTACCAGAACTTTATGAAAAGGAGTACCTGGACATACCTATTCCCCTTCCCATCATAGCAACTACTGCTACAAAAAGACCTCAGATTATTTCTCATGACTACACTCCTGTAGAGAAGCCAGGGTTTGGTCCTCATGATGACTGTCACTGACACGTCACTTGCTGCCTTAGAGGCAAGCCTGGACAGCCACGGGACTTGCACAGCTCTTCGAGCTGACCCAGAATGGTTTTCACATCATTCCTAGCACATGCAGTCACCTCAGAGGGTGCCACTTCAACATAGTTGGTGGAAGCTTTGCTTAGTCAGAGTAGAGAACCGCTTCAGTGAAAACGACACACAACTACTAGAAGAGAAAGCCGAAGGAGACGCACATCATGAGTAGTTCTGCTTGTGATCGTTTAGTTATGGGGCCAGGGAACTACACAAGAGATCCTGGATATCAAATCACAGAGGAGTTCACATCCAAACAAACAAACAATGGATTGCTGGCAAATCCATAGGACACGGACAGCCCACATCCTGAGTCTAGATCCTAGATGGGTAAACCAGCTAGAGCCCATGGAGATCTGACAAAGATGGACCACCTCCAGACCCCCCAGAAAATTTCCATCCAAAGAGATAAAAACAAAATAGGTTGCTTGTTCACCATCAGTTTCGACCAGGTATCTTCGGTCCTCTGGGTTAGGAGAGATGGATGAACCTTCCAGGATTCGAGCCCCAAGGAGTCAGGAACAGCCTACTTTTGTGAAATTCATTGAAAATCTTTCCCAAATGAAGATGACCATAGCCAGGCCCACAGGAAAGCCCCCCGTATGCTGGCATCACTGGACAAGAAGAAAAGACATCAAACACGAGGAACTAGACACAGATTGACCAAGTATAAGCAATTAATTTCAGCGCCAATTACCCTTCACACTTTTCATTTCCGACATTAATTACAACCCAATGTCCACGATATTTCAAACACCTCGGGCATCTCTTAGGTGCTGATATTTAATTTTGTTTTTCATTTTTACTTTAATGTATAAATAAATTGGTTTTACAAGAACTGACAAATGGGGGGGGAGAGACAATGCCATAGCAGCAAGAGATTTACGCATCCATTCACGCCGACGATCTCCAAGAGGCAAATGAAACCAGAGAGAGAATTTACCCATTTATTCTAGGTAGTGAGTGAAACAAAATGTAAGCACGCGTATATATAGACATCATGCAATGACAAGTATCACTGTGGTCCCAGTGCAGGGCCTCAAAGGAAAAACAAGCACACCTCTAGGACCCCATTGGGCATGCAGCTTGAAAACTAGGGGATTATTCCATGAAGTTATGTACACACATACTGCAAAGCACCCCCCTGTTTCTCACCCACGTGGCCACTAGCTGGGGTATGGTCCAAGTTTTTGCTGAAGCGCAGCCATTCGCTAAATACTACGAGGTGGCATTAACGTGCAGGGGAGCGGCGCGCGCGCACTGTCAGCACGCCGGCTTAATTACATATGGCGACAAGGAAGGCGTTCGCCTGGGAACTCGGCTAATAAGGTCCGGCTATTAAAAGCGGAGCTGCAATGTCAACTGCGCTCAAGGACCGCGGAGCAAGACGGCGGGAAGAGTGCCACGCTCCGCCGTTACTGCAGATAAAGGATAAACTGCCTGCAAAAGGCTGCTCTTATTGCACGAGGAGATAATTCTGCCAAGGCTGCAATTATATTGCCTAGAGGCTGCTAGAGACACAGCAATGTGCAGTGTTTTCCATCTCCAAATATAGACGGCCGCGGTGGCTTTCCGCTCCACGGAGCTTGGCCGTCGGCCCGTTCTTTAATGGAGGGTTTGTAGCAAAAGGCTAGCATGCTAACGGCTGCAGCCGCCGAGAAATTACATTACCGTCATTTTTTAGGTGCACAGGCCATTTTAAAAATGCATTATGTATTATTTTGTTATTCAGCAGAACGCTTTACTTAGGCAGTCAGTTGGTACAAGGGACCCTGCTCCAGGGCTATGCAGTAACAAATTCCCATTCCGGGTAATCACCACGTCACCTGTCACCACAGTAAGTACATGCCTTGTGTGTCCGTTTATTTTAACATTACGTTTCTACTTTAATAGCCATAAAGGCTAATAAAACCATATGAACGTCATTGTTCTGCTTCTGCCAATGAGCATGTATATTGTTAGGCCTATTATCATGTAACATTAGCCTACATAAGTCAGTTAATCTATACTTTATTATGCAAAAAAATAGTGTGGTAAATAATAAGTAGCTTACCCTTAAGCCATTTGTGATGACATTGCTCCGCATCTCCATGAGGACTCCCGTGAGCAGGCAGCTTGGATGGGATATTGCCCGCAAATGTCCTGGCCGCTATCGCACTCGTTGGCCCCATTCAGCTCATTTGGTCCCCTGCTCTCACTGAAAGTCATGGCTGAAAAAAGGTCTTCCGTGGCCAAAAATTCGACATTCTCCGACATTCTCCATTATCAGGTCGTAACTTTCATTCATTCCTTTCAATTCTAATTCATTTTATTTGCTCCCCTACAATAAAAATAGCGCGCGCCACACTGCACTCTGACGCGTTCAAGGACCTTTAAATTAATATGCATCCAGTCACCAATCCAGACTTTCATTTGTATTTCTCCACCGTCATCGACCTCGATGTTTTCCTAGATCCACTTCCAAGAGACGCGTCATAGTGGCTTAAAGTGATGTCGGGGATGTTGTATGACCCAGTTTTAATGAGTAAAATGTTCAGGATTCAGCATCTTACTGAGAGTCGAGTAATCATAACAGTAAGTACACAGAACTCACTTCTATAATTGCATCATCTGGTTTTTTGAAAAATGTTTTTCTTAGTCACACATAGGTATTTGTGCGATATATGAAAACAAATTGCTCGCTTTGCCGTTTATAATAAGACAGGGCAGCCGCGGTAAAGTTCAATCAATATCCAATATGAAATATTAAATATCAAGGTCTCACGACCAGTACTCCGGTTCCTCGGGTGTGAATTCTGGTGGAAACATCGGCATGGAAAACACTCAAATATCGAATACCACTGAACAGACGAATAGATGTGTAAAATAGCGCAAATATTAACGTAACATACAAACCTGGGAACACAGACATTGCCGTTCCCCTTGCGAGGGCTGCGGGTGGGCACCTGACAGCCGGTCCCTGAGACGGTCAGCAGGCAGATAGGCGGGCAACTCGCATACGGCACCAAGGTTTTTTTTTATACACTAAGGCTGATATTCCGACCGGGCAAAACGTTTGCAGTTTAACGGTGCTGTTGCAACTTTAAAGTACCACCGCTAAATATTTTACTACATGACCCGTCTGATTTGCCGGCAGTGCTACCTACGCAATTAAACCAGCAAAAATACATTGTCGCAAAACTGGTGGGATGCACACTTTGTGATGAGGGCAAATCATTTTTAAAATCACAGTGACATTATTTAAAAAGGTCGGAATCGGTTAAGCAGGCCTCCTTAGTTTAGACTGCATGTAGAATTATACCGGCATTTCGCGTTAAAATGTCTAGAAATCTTGCGTAAGGTTTGTATGAGTGGAAACATTGTTTTTGTTTGTAAACCAAGACAAAAACATGGAAAAGCCGAATTTATAATAAACCACAAGAAAAGTGCACGTGGATGCAGAGTGCTCCAAATTCGCACCAGCTTTCCACCGGGAGGAAAAACGAATGAAATATTTCCCACTTTTCTGCAACCAGAGACTACCTCGTATTAATTTACAACGTGTAGACAAACACTTTTCGGGGTGCGTGAAATCCGAAAGCCTAAGTATCCACAAGCGCACTAACCTGTGGCACAAGGGAGCCGCAGACTTCGGCGAGCAGGCGGGGGCGCGGATGGAGAGCGGAGCGCCGCCTTCGGGAGCCGTCTCCGGTCAGCGCTGTGCCAGCGAAGCAGCGCGCTCCTGCTTATGTACATCATCTCCGCAGGTTTGGCGCGGCAGCCTCTGTTCACAGCCGCGAAAACCACGCCTGCCAGAAGGCGATTGGTCCAGCTACATTTCTCACCCCTTCAGGATTTAAGTTCCTCTAAATGCAGTTTTATATACCCGTTGCAAGTATAGGAGTACGATGTGTATAGACAGGGATTTAACATATCAACAGGAAAATGTAAAGATTTTTAATTAGATTTAATTAGCAGCTGTAAAATGGCAATGTTAATATAATAATTCTTTATACTTAGTGATTTGCAGCTGAATTCATTATTGCGTGTCCCCAAAGAATATGGAACATAATTTCTTGAAATACAACATAGCTAAAGTATAGGCTAGTTTTCATGCAATAATATATATAATAGCAGTAAAGACCATTTCTCACGCTCCTTTTCCAGTTGTATTTCTACAGAATTAATGATAAACGTGAAACACCTTCAGCGAGAGGCCGTTTAAAATTTGGTACAGATTGCGGATCTGAATTTATTACGGAAAATAAAGTTTACAGCCACCGTTAGGTTTGAATGGCATATACTTAGGAAAATGAACACAACTGTCATGTTATTTTTTTATTCATTTCTACTTCGCTGTATTTTACGTATTTCATTAAAATGAACTTTCCATCTCGAGTTACCTGAGAGCCTAATCTACATTAAAGCCGTTTCTGTTTTACTGGCAGCTCGCAGAAAAGCTGATTATCAGACGGGGAAACGCCGTTTGTTTTTAAAAGTTATAAGGTATGTAATGCTGTCGTTTCGGAGTGAAAGCCAGAAATAGGCAAATTTTAAATGCATTTAATGCCAGCTGTAGTCAGACATCGGGAAGCGCTTTATAAAATGACTCCTTAAAATGTTCCCGTTTTGACCTGCAGAGGCCGACTCGAGCATAAAATGCATTAAATGGAAAAGTGCAAAGCGTTCCTCCTTGCATGCCTGGATTTTGTGGCGAAAGGCGTCGAGGACTAAATGTCACCCCAATATTTCAGACTGAAACGATGGTACTTTTTTGTGACGTTATAATATGGGATAAATCCTACCTAGTCTGTCTTAATCACTAAGAGGGGAACACAGTGCTGAAATTATTCTTATTCACATAATATTACTAACCATGCATTTATTATCATATAATATCACATAATATTATCAATTTTTCCAGAATGATCCCGTAACTTGGGATAAAGAAACCGGAGACCTTAATACTAACCATACATTTGTTAAGAGTTAAGAGGCTAAGCGTAATATTTTAATTGGGCTAACCACCACTGAGCGCTAATACCTTCACTGGCCGTAATAAACCGGTTTGTACTCATTAAATGGGGAAAAAGCCAAAGAATCATTTTACTAATTGTAAACCTCTCCAGTTCTGGCGAAGGTTGTCATTAAATGCCCTTCTTCCTGTCGGGTTTATTTATCCAACGTGAAACAGGATTCTGCTAGAGGCATAGAAAATTGCTGTTTTTTTATCCAATCCGTACTGGCCAGGCAGGCCAGCTGCCCGAAGCACATTTTAGGATGGCGGAGAGCAGCATTCACCTCTAGCATTTATTTTTGTTCACCTGGCTGCAGGCAACGAAAAACAGCGTAATGCATTTGAAGGAGACACTCATTCACTCCGTTGCACCTACAGCCCTGTAGCACAGTAGATTCAGCTTCAGAGCAATGAGGGGGTTGAAGAACTTAGCCGTCCGACCTTACCAGTGTGCCACGGGCCAGTCTGCCGCGGAACTCTCCTCTGTAGATGTTTAATACCTTACAGTGAGGAAGGGAATCCCTGAGGCTTCTCATAAATTTTTAACTTCACTAAGTGCTTACGCTGATTTTCTGTATGATAGCAGCTCTAGGGAAACATTTACATAGATTCATGAAGGACCAGGCAACCTTTAACCGAGCAATAGAGATCAAATATATGGATTCATAGTCAGTCATAATTCAATAAGCCTCATTGTTGCCTTCACGTGGGATTATATTGACGTGGAAAATCCAGCCAAAGATCGCAGTCAGGCGATGGGACTGGAATCCACATTGTGCTTTCCTGGAGTGAGATTTTGCCCACAGAATGTTCTGCAGTAGCTTCTGTTGGCCGCCCGCACCCACCCCCTCCCCCCTCTCCTAGCCAGAGAATTAAGGTTCACCTTGCTTAATTGATCATACCTCACATTCACAGTCTGAGAACAGGTCTACCTGAGCTCACTCACCATACTTCTTTGCACCATAACTAAGGTGTGGAAATATGAGAACAGCAAGCCAGACGTGGTAGGGCAGTTACAAAGTCCACTATGTTGCAATGTTTTTCTCATTCTGTGGCATTCAGTCGTTTCCAAAATATAAACGAGTAGCTCTACAGCACTTGTCTGCTGTAGTTTATTTGTTTTTTTTAGTTGTTTGGACACTATGCTTGTGATTTCAATTAGACAAATAAGATCTGTAATCAGAAAGGATATTTTTCCACAGGCCTCCTCAAATATGGCCACAAGGGGGCGCACTGAAGCCCAATTCAGCATTGACAAAGCATCTTACTCATTTGCTTAGGCTCACCCTGGTATATATCACTACAAGCCAGCAATGTGAAAACAAGTCCAGAATAACTTGTGGAAGTTTTATTTTGGGCCCTTTGCCAATGGAGCGATGAAAACTTCAGCAGTGAGCGGAAGCTGGCTGAAAGTGCACAGAGGCCCTATTGAGGCCCTCCTGTTTGAGCGCAAGGCCCCCGAATGCTAAACAGCCTCAGCTGGCTGCAGTGGGGAAAGCATGGTGTCTGCGGCTCCTCTCAGCATGCGTATTAATCCATAGATGGCGTGTCACTGCTGGGGGGAGGGAAAGGGGGGCTCTTGAGGGACCAGGCGGGACGAATGGAGATTCATGGCCCCAGGACGGCAAACTAGAAGAGCTTGGACTCTGAATTTCCATATCGGGAAACAGGCGGATCAGGAGAAGGATCAGGTCTGGTGACTGCTTGGCACCAACTGAAGATGAGACCATCCCTCCTGCTGGTTGTCATGGAGATAAGACCTGGCCCACTGGCACACGGACAAAAGATTCTCCAGCAGTCTGGGAGCCCCCTTGTGTGGGTGTGAGAACCTGAGAAGGGGGGCTATTGAGGCCAAGCCTCCTGTGACCAGGTTGCATGGCTTCAGACCCCCCCGTGGGACATGACTTTCCTCATTCCAGATGCATAGTGTGTCCAGTGAATCCTTGGGGCAGTGCACAGCTGCCCAGGCATCTCCAGCCACCCTAGACATCAGCAAATCTCCCTTGGTAACCATTAGCTGCTGACCTATGATAGATTGGCCCACTGACCAACCTGCTTAACCTAGCAATACCTGATGTGTTAAAGTAATTTACCACAAGCTGAAGGAAACACTATATTATAGCCTGGTCATCCAGGTTCATTTCTCATGTGGGGTGGAATACATGATGCCAAGCAAATTGAGAACAACAACCACTTTCATATTTAAAGGCCAGCAGAAAAACTGCATCCCCCCCCCACACACACACACACACTCCCATAGAACCAAGGGGTAGAAACCAAAGCAGAAAATGCCCAGGTTCATACGTACGTTTCTCTGACGAATGGGGTTAAGCAGCAGTCCCATTCAAACAGCTCCTGTCTTCGTTGATATCTCTGCCTTTTCCTCTGCTTCTGGGCCCAGGCACCACAGGACTGTAGCACGGCATGTGAAACAGGATACCCCCACCCTATGCTGGTCAATTCCGCCCCCCGAGCAGCTCCAGTCCTGGCTAATAACCATGTGAATCCACATGCCACATGTTTCGCAGGCAGGTAGAATTTGTGGTTGGAGGTAAAACACATGGAATCCGTCATCCAAGAGGGCTGTGGAATGTTTTGCATTCCATGGTACGCACAGGGCAAAGTCTTCTGCTGCTGATATATGTGTTGACCTGGGAGCAGTTGTTATACACATGGAGAGCCAGGGCACAGGGTGGGCTTCATGCCAGATACTCGCCGCACCTCCATTCTTCCTGACAGAAGCTCGCTGTAGGCACGCCGCAGAGGTAAGAGAGGGAGAGACCACAGAGGGTGCATTTAGAGCACAGGCATGCTTTTCTGCCTGGGAAACCCTGATCATCTTCAAGGCCCAAGGAACCAATGTGCTATGACCACAGGGACCCAGAAAACCCACTCTAAATTTAGCCCAGCGTGGCCAAAAAGCACAGCACAGAGGGATGCCCCAAGCCCAGTACTGCCCCAACACAGTGACTCAAAGACCAACAGCAGACACTTTTCGCTGTGAAGCGTTACCATTTTCCATAGTAAGTCTTGCTCAATAACAGTCGCATCCATTGTATTCTTACAATTTGCATTGCAGAGAAGTCATTCCTTGGGGAGTGCTTTTTGAGGGCTACATTTAAGACTGAGGGAACAAAGCCTTTTCTGCAAGGAACAACAGTTCTGGGTGACAATTTACAGTAATGGGTTTACTTTAGCCCACAGTAATTACACACCTGTCAAACCGACACCATTTGTGGTGCCCTTTGTCATCCCCTTAATCCCATCTTGTCTGCCCGTCTCCTGTGCAGTACACTGTGTATCTCATGCAACAAATGGTCCTATTGGACATTCTCTGTTGATGGGAAGACATCAAGTGGAAAGCAGCAGCACTTGGTTTTTTTATAGACCTGACGCAAGCAGCTCCTGTCAACTGCTGGGTGAACTGCATGGCTTACTGAGGGGAGGTGGAAGCCTGAGAGGCAGAAGACCGGTTAAACATCGATAATTCTGTGTGACGTTTAGCAGGAATCTTCCTCCTCATTAGGGAGGTTCTTCAAGGTTTTTGTGGGGGTGGGGGGTCATCACAGAAAAACATGTCCATGTGAGAATGTAGATTGGGATCTTTTGACTGATGAGAGTATCTCCTGCAGCGATTCATAAACCTGCAAAATATCTAGTTTCTGGGGCGCTGAGAATGTGAGGGCACTGAAACAGAGATACAGTTCTGCTGCATGGAAACCCAGGTGAAGTTTTAACCTAACAAACCTCCATACCTTTCATATCAATGTGATGAGTCCTGAGCGACATAAGGCTCAAAATCTCATTGGCTACGATGGTAGAGATAAGTGGTCAATGGCCTCTCACGACCATCAACCAGACATTTGTCCCCTCTGGAAATGAATGAAAGGCTTCGCTCTGCCCCTGTGATTCCATGCGTTCTTTATTCCTTTGTTACCACAATCACAAGACTTGTAGAATGCAAACACAGATCAATCTCAGTCTTACAGTACATTTAAGGCTTTTTTGATTTAATACAGTCAACACTAGTATTCATTGTACCAATGAATTATTTTCCATTATTTATGCATACTCCAGTTCCAGTGTCAAAGTCAAGTGAGCTAAACACACTATAATAATATTTTAAGATATTCATAGATATGTTCACTTTAAAAATTGGCTTTAAACAAAACAGTTTATTAAGATAAAATGGAAAAAAAATCAGTATCAAAAGAATGAGGGGACTTAACATCCAAAACATACAAAAACCCGTTTTGTTTTACTTCCTAAAATAAAAAGCTTAAAGAGAGGGTAGAAGCTACAGATGCCAGTTAGGTGGAGTGCATTCCAAAGAAAAGGGGGAAAAAAAAGAAAAAATGAAACCTACAGAGTCACTAAGTCCTGCCGATGGAAGATGAAGCCAGCGTTGCCCACGAACAAAGACAATATGAACGGCTGAAATGTTTCATTTCAGGGCAACAGGCGCAGAGATGCTCGAGAAACTGCACCTGTGACCTAAGGATTGCAAATTCAAGTCCGAGGAATGGCACCTGCTGTTGTACTCTTCAACTGAAAGGTACCTAACCTGAATGTCTTTAGCAGAATATCCAGCTGCTTAGAACGGACTCTTACAAAAAATAAAATAAATCACAGGTCTCTGCGTGGCTCGGCGATATGCAGGTCGAGCGTTCAGCAGCAATTCATGACGCAAGCAGCCCCGCGGAGGTTGGGGACACGGCCCCGGAGTCTCCCAATTCAGTTGCGGCCAGACCCCTCATCACGTGACTGTATTGGAGGCCGTGCTGAGCAAACTGAAAAGGGGGAGGTGTTCAGGCATCTTAGCACTTCACACTAACACGCATCGTGGTATGAGAGGCCAGTGGCTAATCCAGACAAATCCTTCAAGCTCCTTGTGGAAAGGAAAGCACAGCAAAAATCCTTCAGGTTGCATTATGATCAGACTACGCAATACAAGACGTCAATATCATCTCCCCCCCCCCCCCCCAAAAATTAACCTCACAGATACTTCATAGCTTTGCCCCAGGCACACAATAGTAGTGGTTCCCAACTCGGTCTTCAGCGACCCCCAGACAGTCCACATTTTTGCTTCCTTTCGATTAGCAAGGTGGGAGCAAAAATGTGGACTGTCTGGGGGTCTCCAAGGACCGGCTTGGGAACCACTGCACTATAGCATAGTGGTTCAACAACTCATAATTCCCTTGGTTACAGCTTAAAAGAACCATGTATTACATGCCTATTTAACACGTGAAAATACCAAGACGGTCTTAATTGGCTCCAAAAATCAGCACACAGCATACATGTAATTGTTATTCGCTCCTGGAGTGAGAAATCAGAAAGATAATAAATACATTAATTACAGCGACGAGCCCAGTGTTCTTCTCTGTGGAACAATCATTTGCAGTCTGCTGTGTTCGACAGCAAGTGTATGAAGAGAGGATGAAAAATCGCCTGGACCGGGCACAAACGGTCCACTCGGACCCCGAACTCTCGAACTGACACACAATAGTGACGGGTCCATCTCTGCATACAGACTCCGTCATATTTCACAGTGATTCCTGCAACACAATATCAGCAGATAGCAGCATCCGTGTCTTTTGGGATGGCCCTTTCTCTACCCGCTGGGAGGAATGTCACAAAATAAGGCCTTGTTTGTAGCATTGGACTGTATTTGGACATCGTGGGCCTCCCGGTCACACGAAACATCTGAGCGGACGCCAAGGGTGAATTCGGTGACCCAAGGGAGACCTTAAGCACCGTGCTTATGGGCAACTGACTGACTCAAGCCCTCTCTCCCCACAATCCAACGCGCTCTCCTGTCACCGCTGCTGAGGCAGAGCCGAATCACTAGACCACACACACACACACACACACACACACACACACACACACACACACAAACAAACAAACAAACAAACACAAACATCTCTTCCAGTACACAACACCACAGCTTAACTTTAAAAACAAAAGTGTGTTCCCTGGGTTATGAAATCCTCTCGGGTTAAAGTAGAAATCACTGGTAATTACAATTAAAAGAGTCTAAAAAAGTAATCTTTTTTTCTCATATCGGGAAAAAAAATGGAATGACAAGATCAATAAAAAAAACTAATGTAGACAGTCAAAATAATCATTACTGCACAAGGAAAGTGCTGCTGTTAAATTATTCTTTACAGGGAAAAATGAAGTGTTTGTGTGTGGAGTTTAAAGTGAGAGATTCTATCAAGTATAAAAAAGAGTATAAAGTTGTAAAAGTTGCACATGTAAAATTCACCCTCAGAATTACAGATGCTTTGTACTTATTGTCATAGAGGCTGAGAAGGATCCACATTCGAGTAGAGACTGACCAGATCCTTGTCCCGAGGGCAGCAAGACCTGCCAGAACACATGCCCCTAGATATTCCTCGACCTGGAGGGGCCGGGCTTCAGGAGCTGGGCAGTTCGTACGTGATGAACTGCTTCAGTCGCTCTAGATACTGCGAGTAGAGCTCGATGTCGTTGTGGCCCGCCCCCTCCACCCACAGCGGCTCCACAGCACGCGGGCAGCGCTCGTAGATGGCCAAGCCATGTGAGAAGTCGATGACCTCGTCCTCTGTGCCATGGATGACCAGGACCGGGGACGTCACCTTGGACACCTTATCAATGCTGGAACGGGGGGGGGACACCATGTCATGTACTGAGATCAGAACGTCAGAGCAAGAGATGCTGGACAGGAAAAAACACTTCAACCCATTTCAAAGCCTTGGATCAGTTGTTCCTTTTAAAACAGTGAATTACAGCCAATTAGGGGCAGAAATAATTGTGATATTGCTTGTTCTGATACGACCAGGTGGTACCAGGTTCCCCAAGAGCATCTGGCAAGCACTGACAATGAGAGAAGCTGAAGTCCATCCTTCCGTTCGGGGACTGGGCCGGTCTGTCCTGCGTTCACTTTCCATTAAGGGGGGTAAACCGATGGCTCCCATTTGATTATGATAATTAAGGGAATGATTCGATGCACCGGAACACTAATCACTGCCATAGCGTTTATTAATTATTTTGATAAACTAAATTCAATTCCTTGTAACTACACCCCCCCCCACCCCCCAAAAAAATATCACCATGGGAACTTTACATACTATTAATGGAATATATAGAAAGTAGTTCTGAAGAACAAGCCAGTGTCAACTGTGAAAAAGGCCAACTATGCAGAGAGGAAAAAGCTGCGATGTAGAAATTTTGACCGATACAGATGACAGGTGTCTAATATCGCCAATATCAATCGATAACTGGGGCTAGGCAATGGTGAAACCTGCTGGCGCAGATCAGAATAACGTTACAGCATTTTTTTATTCCATGGAAGATGAAATTAAATCTGGCCCACAGATTGATCTAATGAATTATAAACACGTCACGGGCTGGTACTTTGAAACGTCTTATAAGCAGTGAATGAACCGTGAAATAGGGCTGTCCCGATAACTGCTATATCGACAAGCCAGCCACAGGGGATGGTAAGCAACCACCATATTTGTGTTTTCTCCCTCTTTTTCATGAGGCTAGACCCTCCTTGTCATACACTTAAGTGTGTGCAAATTCAGTGTTAAATAAATTCATAATGAAAAGGAGTTAAGTATGTAATTTCTCCTGCCAACTGTACGTGTCAGATGCTGTCGATATCCAGCCTCCGCATGACCTGTACTCATCACTTGGAGACCACCGGCGGTCCCTGAAGTTGGTCATCAAATGTAACAAAATAAAAATGTTATTTCAAAATAAAGTCAGAAAATGATTAAATTGTAAAAATATAAAAGTTTCCGTCATTCTTTAGTCATTTATGTATGTTATTCATGTAAGCAGACTAGACGTGCGCGTTTAAACTGGCGTCCCTGTCACAATATTATAAATGTAAAATATTCAAATACGAAATGTGATTTGCAACATAACTAAAACAATAGATCATAATACAAAAATGTCTATTGTCTCATACTGTCACATGTTATATCATGAGATTGCACAGCACTAGTCCTAAGCAGTAATATCTTTAAGGAGGATTTTGCCCCCAAAAATAGTTTATAACCAATTCTGACATTACACATCAATGCAGTTGAATCACCACCTTAATGATATATTCATCATGATGCATCTTTACACCCCTGGCTGGTGGTAGCCAGGCTTCAGATCCAACGGGACAGCCGGCTGCATGCCTGACTCACCTGGGGAATGCGTCGAAACAGTATGTCTTCCTGGTGTCGGGGAAGGCCACGCGGAGCCCTGACATGAGCGGCGAGTGCAGGATGACGGCAGCACATTCATAGCGGGATGCTAGGTCCACTGTGGGCACCGTACCAATGCTCTGCCCGTACAGGATGACGCTCTCAGGGGTCACACCATACCTGAGCAGACAAAGTCATACAAAATGACATGACCACAGGTTCCCAGGCTGAAAGAAAACCCGCGTTCCCCCAGCTAGAGACGCCAGCACAAGAGTTCAGATGACACATAACTACAGTAAATCTATGGTTGGGGAATAAATCAGCATTAATCTCCATAACACAGAGCAGGAAAACATTTGGGCAAGTAATACAAGGGGCAAGTGACTGCGTGAAATTGGGCCTTGAGGAATTCTTGCTGGTTGGGTTCAAAGTGCGATTCTGAAGCACTGCCCTCAGAGTCGGCAGGACATAAAAAGGAACGCACTAGTAGTCACATAAAACAAGCCCCGCAATTGAGCTTCCACCAGTCTCCGCAAACATTAAAGGCCATGAAAATCGGTCGCACCACATCTTTAAGATGCCTCCAGAAGTATGAGCAGGGCCACACTGCAATGGACCAGATTCCAAAGCTAATGTTCGTGAACGAAAGCAGCTCGGAGCTTTAAGTCCTAGCACACGCCCTGCTCTGCTCCCTATCATATCTGGAGGCTGTGCAGAGACACGCTCAAAATGCCACATCACATTTTCCTTTGGTTAAGAAGCGTCTTCAGAAAAATCAGAAAGGTAATGAACACACTGTGATGGTCTTGTCAGAACAGGACAAGGTATGCATACAGAATCCTGCTGTAACTCTCAATAGCATCACTAAGGCTCCAGCTTTTATCAAAAACCACAACACAGGAGGACAATGGAGCAGCAAACACTCAATCCGCTAAACAGGGGCTGACATTTATTAAGGGGAAAATGTTTATCAATATTTCCTGCGTTTAATGAAACATGTTCTTGGTCAAATCTGGTAACAGCAGAAAGCGAAAAGCAGGCCTCTCTCATAACTGTCAACGAATTAGACTGATGGTCAGACCATGTTCACAAAACCACAATGGGGATGAGAACTGATTAGACACCTAAGATCCAGCTTTGTGGGGAAATGGAACGATCGGGGTTGGATGAAGAACGACAGATGATCATAAAACCCCAACATCTTAATATGCCCCCCCCCCCAACCTCCACCCAAGCACAGCTAACAAGACACAGCCAAGCAAAGGAAACATCTGCTGATGTTTTCGGTCAGAGCTCTCGACACTGTACGGCTACCTCTGACCCCCACGATCCTACTGCCTTCGTTTGATGCCTGCTGCCCTTCAAGCCTGTCTCGGTAGGCCCCGCCCCCCCGAGGCCCAGGCACCAGCAGCACTCCTACAGGTTCACTCCAGACATTACAATGAATTCATTAAGAGCGATAAACAGCCAGAGATAACGCGGGAGGCAGCGGGAGGGAGAAAGGGTGGGGGGAGGGCTAGAGCCTGAATCTCTCCTGCCCAGAAGATCAAAATGGAAGTCTATGATAATGGTCTCGGAAACTGTATTACATAAAACACCCTTATTGTCATTATAAAAACATGCGATTAAATTCTGACTGGCAGCTCTCATGTAGAAAGGCAGAAGCGTGCGGGAACACTCGGCATAGCAGAGATAGTGATCAAACAGGCACGGTGGGTGGGAACATGTAAATAAAAACAGTGAGTGGAATGAGTACAATAAAAGTTATGTAGAATTAATTATCATCATGACAAACAGGTAGAAGCAATGGGCAGCACAACCTGGAACTACTACAACCTGTCAGTGTCATTTCTAAGGTACTCGGTAATCCATGGCGGCATTTCCTCGCATTATTTGAGAAAATTCAGTGAGGAGATTTTAGTCTTTCAAAACATGAAAGAATGACCACAAAATCAAGTTATGAGGGCTTCCATTCAAATAAAGTGCCCTTGATTGGGCAGCTCCTACCCAGTGTCATTCCAGTTCTGTCTAATAAGATTTCAGGCATTGCAGATCTACACCGTTTGCTTGTACAGCTAACAGAACACGAGGTAACCCCTCCCCCCCCCCGGACCTGCACGCTAACAGCATTCATGAGGAACGGCGACCAAAAAGAATGCACTTTGACAAAACCGACGAACTGAAAACCTGGTAAAATGAGAAACTCAGCTGCGACATTCCAGGTCAGTTACAGAGCAATTTCCAGAAAAACCTCAAGATGCACAAAGGAAGGCTGTCACCCCTCCCATCTTCAGAGAGAGGGCGACATGGAACATGGCGCAGTGACAGAAAACCAGCAGAGCCGCAATATTCAGAACCAATCAAGGAAAACTAACTGGACAGAAAATCCTTCATTCATCCCAAGCCCTAGTTTAACAGTCTACTGAGAGTAAAACAGCCAAAATTCCATACAATCTGAATGGCTGCATCACCAAAGACAGGACAGCCGACTTACAGGACACCTTATCAAGTCCAGTCCAGTACCTGTGAATGAAACGTCAGACCCAGATATGTTGACGATAACCGCTGCTGAGCTCATCAAAAAGGTATGTGACCTTGACACAACTCAAGTGCACAGATGTGAAAGCATGACAGGAGGCTTTGGATAAAAGTGAATGAATCCCAACTACGGACCTGTGATCAGCCAGAGGACAGTGAGGGGCATATACAGGCTGAAGGCCCCCTGAAATACAGGCATTACGATACATCTCATAACAAGGAAGAGTAGCTTGGCTATGCAACCTTTGGCTGTACACCAGGCAGACCTGTTATCACTTGCTGCTATGTTAGGATGCTTTATAGAAGCCAGGCACCTGGCTATCAGCGTCTCATTTGGGAGGCAGATTTAACCAGAGTTGTGTGCAAAAAGAAAAAAAATAAAATTCTAGAAACCTCTTCAATGCCTCCTTCAAGCAATTCCTAAACTGGGTGACAGTGGAATAAGCCAATCCAAAATAAGACCAACGACCTTTTTAAAAAAAGACTTCTAACTGTGAATGCTGGTCTGTTTCTGTCCAAACCAACTTCTTTGGCTCTTCTGACCAATATCTGCAACATACCGAACTGTAAACCATGCTTATTTACAAATACAAGGTACGCCAGCCTTTTAAGCAGCTCAGATGTGTCCACACAATTAAAGAGTCAGACATCTCAAATTTAATAGGCATCACGAGCTGATTTAATTATTTTGTTTGAGGGCATAAATAAAATTACTTCATCTTAATTATGATTCACACTAATCTTCCAGTTACTTAACCTGTCTATAGCTGGAAGCAGTTTTAATTAAAACAAGATACTGGGGTTTTTCAGGACAGGGTGACAACCACATACTTATAATCCTGACATGCGCTCACTGACACTGGTGTTTGCAGCACAGATGAGCCCTGGTGCCATGAGGCATTTCTCGCACAGCTCCTCACATGAGGTGGTGGGACTGACTCCCAGACCATCATATACATCAATCATACTCATAGTTACTGTACGTCCTCCAAACAAACCCAGCTGAGTCACCGAGAAGCAAGACGCTCTGCTCGTCGCAGGCTTGAAGCCTGCTGTCTCTCTGGCTCTCCCCCCTGCCCTTTCATCTGAGGGAAGGTGGTTTGCATGTCTCTCCAGAACCCACCGGAGGAGGAGAGGGAGCAGAGTCCGCTTTTGACCGGTGCTCATATTCAGAACCACACTGACATTTTCAAGCTGGAGGCCTCAATTAGCCAAATGCTCTGTGCCCAGTGAGAGCTGTTATGGGCTGACCCCATCTGCCAGGGGTTTGAAACCAAAACGACAGCAAGGGCAAAGGCACAGAGTCGTTTCTCACGAGATGCGGGTGATATCGACCAGGCATCCCCCTCCCTTAAAAGGTACAGGATGCACACCTGGACACACTGCTATGATACAGCGGGATAACCTCACCTTGGCCAATTCAAGATGGCAACTTGTGAGCAGGGGTGAACGTAACATCATGCTCCATTGCCAGTTAGTTTGATGTTGCTAAGTGAATTTTGTAAATAAAAGTCAAGTGTAGGGTCAGAACATCAGGAGAAGACTCCAAATGGAAGCATAGTGGGAGTGCAGGCCAAAGAATGCTGGGTAACAGGAAGTAACAGCTGAATACCATTAGCCGGGGAAATGATCTTATTGACAGACAGAGTAAACATCCACAGTATTCAGCAGCTGCCGGGCCTTCAAACAGTTCTCTCTTTTAGATTAAGACTAAGATTTTATCTCAAAACAATATCTCAACAAGGCCTTCCTATTACATTTCCTGGCAATCTATATTTGGTGCCAAAGAGAATCCTACAGTATTCATCACCAGAGATCACCATGATATAGCACTAGACCAATGAAATTTCATTTCAGAGTCACAGCTCACATTTAGCATGTTACCATAAAACTCCCTGTAAATGTGAGCAGGAACAAGGAAGCGGCGATATTTAAATGTGTAAGGAGGTGTCACAATTTCAGTGTAGCCCTACAGTGAGAGCGGACATGTTGACCAATGAAACGGGGGGCAGAGGGACACAGCAGTGGGAAAAATCTGAGGGAAAAGTACATTTCTTTCGTTTTACAGAAGCAGGAAACTGTTCTATGAGGGTTATTCGGCCTTCAGCATAAAGACACAGCCCTAACGGAAAAAAGCACAGACGAATCCTTGCACTAAATACTTCAGTACAGTGCCACTGAAAAGAAAATGGGCTCTCAAAATGTAATGAACAATTCACATGAAAGGCAGACCAGACTGTTTGGTGAAGGCTATGCAGTTACATACAGATTAGCTCATTTGTCACAGTAAATCCTAAAGCTTTGCCCAGGAGTCCATGGGGCTTCGGCTTGTGTGGTTGAAAGTGGCGTGTGTGAGAAGTGGGCTAAATGTTTAAGTCAATGCCATAAGTGAGATGTCACGAACACTTATTAAAACGGTGCATTCAAAACAAAATGCAAATGCAGGGGTTCCTTCTGGATTTGCAAATACATCTATAATTATTCAGTATCGATATTTTCATTATTGCAAACGGAAGTCTCAAAATAAAGACAAAAATAAATTTTTTTAAATAGGCTTATATCTGTTTTGTGGGGGTTCAATAAAGCAGGCATTGCTCTTAAAACAGAAGGTGAATACGTATGAACAAATACACTAAAAATCTAAAAGCTATATGGCAAATGGCCCTAAAAACAGAAGCTTTCCAAGCATTTAAAGTGTTTTTAATAATAGGAAAGAAAAAGTTATCGCTACGAGTCAATTTTGTCAATGTTCCAAAACAAAATGATTTTAGTTGTGGATTCTGGGAGTCACCACTGAAACTGTGGCATCGTTTAGCCCCGGTAAAAAATACAATTGCTTTCGATTAAAAATCATTAAGAGCCATACTTTTAATACACACAAAAAGTACATCAAGGGTATTGCATTATCCTATAACTAGTTTTGAAAATATACTGATATGCCATAATAATTCTGGCCCAGCCCTAGTCGAAACATGACATCAGGTGAATGGGATGGGCGGTAGGGGACACGTGGGGATGTCAGAACACAGAGAGAATTCAGATTAACAGGCTGCACCAATAAGCACAAAGCATCAGATTCTAGTCCCTGCCACTGGCAAAACTGGAGGGGGGGGAAACACAAATCACTCTCTGGTCTTCATTACAGCCCTAACAATGAATCTGAAATAGCTTACGCTCATGCAATTCCAACCTTAACTATCAGACACTTACAATACTGCAGGGGCAGTTGCTGCGATCACAGGACCAACACCTCAGCAGGCATCTTCCCGTTCTCTAAATGCATGCAAGGCCTAACCACCACCAAGTGTGGGTAGGGGCTCCCCTTGGTGATACCCCTGAACAATGCTTGATGAATAGGAACACATGGGTGTAATGCAACACTTTGAAGACCCTTCTTGTACCCAGCTGACACTCTCCAGGAATGTTATGATCCCTGGATAAGAACTTGGGATCATGGCCCATCCAGCTGCACACATTAACACCCTACATGGGCTATTAGCTTTTAATTAATTCAAAAGCATTTAAAAGGCTTTGGCCCAGGAGGCAGTGGGAGAGGACTGTGATCATTTTAAGGTTTTGAATTGCCTCTGAGAGAGGAATGGCTCACTTGGTAAGATACTGGATTGACCTTGGTTGCAGAAAAGACTTAAAAAAACAGAAAACCATTTCCAATTTGAGGGGTTTTCAACAACAGCAGCAAAAAAAACTAAAAATATCCAGGCCCAGCTCTTATTGCAATAGGTTACAATTACGGTGCTTGATTGCTTAAGCTCATTAGCAACCCAAAAGTAGCACACAGGTGCAGGAGATGTTAATACCCAACAGCACAGGCATTCGCTGCCATAAGCTATCAGAACAGCAAACGCAATGAAGTTAACAAGGAGGCCATGGTACCCCATCACCCTAAGGAGGCCACTTGTGCAAACCCACAACTGGGTGAGACATGATGATAATGGCATGTGGTTAGCAGTTCTTCTGAAAAAGAGCAGTGCATCGTACACATTTGCTGACAGTAGTATAGTTCTAAAAACCAAAATCAAAGGGCAGAGAAAAACAGATTCACATAAATTATTGTGATGCAGTAGGAATTCATAAACGTCACCCGACATTGATTTGGAGACACACACTCCTCGGGGACAAGTACAGCATTATGGGACTGCGGAGGAGCAACTAGGGGGTAATAAAAACCCCATCCTCCCACGTTGCAGGCACCACGCCGGGCCTCTCATGTCCGGAAGGACGCTGTAGTCCGCACGGTCATTTCCCAGGACAAACCGGGGTCTCAGGAGAGACGCCCGACATGGCTGTCAGGGCAAACCGACGGATTATCCGAGCCTGCTTCGGGGCGGGCTAACGCGACCGAGGATCAGCTCCGCCATACAGGACAGGTCCTAGTAAACCGACTTAAACCGTTTCATGGGTGAGAACGTTGGATCTGGACGAGTGCATTTCAATGGATGGCCACGGGAAGTGTTTAACAAAGGAGGACACAGCCCTGAAGCTTCGCGTCTAAGGGTTACCACCGGTTAGGGAAACCTAAGAAATATCCAAGATTTGAGGCACTTACTTCGTCCTCAGGACCTGCCAGGCGGCCTCAATGTCGGCATACAGGTTCTTTTCGGAGGGCTTCCCGCTGCTGACGCCGTACCCAGAGTAATCGTACGAAAAGATATTGCAGTTGATCCGCGACCCCAGGCCGATGTAGAAGCCGCACATCTGGCCGAGGTCCACGGCGTTGCCGTGGGAAAACAGCAGGGTGTAGCGGCTGTTGGGGGCGCAGCGTACGAACATGCAGCCCACCCGGTTTCCCCGACTCGTTCTGGTATCGAACACCTCGACGGCGTCCAGTTCGCGCTGCGAGTACTGCCAGTCCGCCCGCTCCGTTAAATGGAGGGTGGTGGTGCCGTTGGCGTCCGTCTGTACCGAATACGTGGGCTCCGGTGGCAGAAAGGCGAGCTTCGCCGCGATGCGGCTCGGACACGGAGGGCAGCAGAAGAGCCAGCACAGTTCGCCGATGGAGAAACCATTCATCCTAGGGCCTTGCTCAGGCATCGAATCACGGTCTAGCTAAATCGGTCGATATAATCCCGGTACTCAGGAGCAGCAAACCGGTGTAAATGGCGAAATGTCAGGGCGGCTGCTATAAAACGCGGGCTTGTGGGCTGCGCCTTCGTCTGGCTCTTATCGCGTTTCCGTGTCGAATGGCTGCCTATCTAATGTCACACACGGTGCCTATTTCCAAGCGTAAATGTGCCGCGGACCGCAGGCGACATCGCACCCTAATGTGCCGACTAAGTGCAGGAGTCCCCGGAGCCCGACTTCCGGGTTAGAGCCGCGGATATCCTGTTCACGCGCCGCCGCGCGGCGGGATGTCGCTTTCCCCAGGACTCGGGAATGACCTTTCCGGGGCGTTACGTCATGTCGCGTAGCAACCGGCTCCAGTCATTTGCGCGCGCATCTCGGCAGCCGGCGCTTTCGCAGAAGGCGCGGTGAAGGGGCTGGTTTGGCGAGTTTAAGTTAGTCCTTTGTCGGTGAATTAGGGGTGGGAAGTTTAAAGATAACGAGGTAAGATACTGGTGCAGCTACATGTTAGCCATATAGCTTTGAGATGTCTGTAACGTAGCAGGATTACATACAGTCGACGCTGACAACGTACCTTGATGATTAGTATGAAAAAGTGATAGGAATTCACTGTCGCGGCCATGTGCGCGTCGGGTTCAGGAGGAAAATTTTTCTGTTTTACTAGGATAATGATACACGTTTTATTTAAATATCAGTAAATACTGATATACCTATTGAAAATATGCCCATCTTCTAATTGCTTGTCCTGGTTAGGAAAATATAAAGTAAACATTACGTTGCTAACCCGTACGTAGCTAGTTAAAATAAACAAAGGTATAATGGGTACATCTAATTTATTGTAGTGACACGAACATTTTGAAAATAACACGTTTTTTAAAACAACACAAGCGCGTGTACATTATTTCGGAAGGAGCCGGCCTGTTTCACTGTTTTAACTCTCAACAGTGTAGATTAAACTTCGTTTACTTGCCAGCTGAAATTGACAACGAATAATACATTTTGGGATTAGTAAGAGACAAATATGTACAGCAGTAAATAAAAAATTATAACTTACTAGAAGCCACTACACGTACAAATTTAGGTATATCATGTATTTTACGCTTTTGCAACGTAACATCGGTGGTATATAATTTATCACAACATAAATACAACGCTATTTTTTCAACAAAAATATACTAATAAGAAAGTAGTAAATCATGTACCATTAACAATCTGTGGCCAACGTCAACGTAACCATGTCTGTTCCACTGGTAGTGTTTAAATTATAGTGCAGGTCCTAAAGTATTTTGGGTGGACTTATTGCATCCGTAGAAAAAGGACGTTGGAACGACTTGGTTTATAAGACAAAAATGGCGTAACTCAGCTTGAGATCCCCAGTTCTGCTGAGACTACCTGGGAATTTTATTATCTTGGTTAGAGACCACTGGTGCGTCCAAAAAGACATGCTTCAAGAATCAGTGCTACTGAAAGGCTCTCCTGCCAAAACTGACAAGACTTCAAAGGGCGTCAGAATTTAATCTTGGCTCGCAGCCTAAGTAACGTCACACTTCACAGAGGTTCAGATGAGTGTCACCTTCACGTCGGTCAGTGTGACTGCATATCTGCACTTTCTCTCTGCCAAAACTAACATGTTTATCCTCCTGACATTTAAAACCGAAACACTCGTTAATTTAAAGAATGCATTTAGTGTACAACAGTTCATTTGCAATAATATTCAAAAGTAAATGCCTTTAAACCTTTAGCACGTCTCTCCAGCTCATATTGAGCAAACACAACTAGACAATATGGTTATTCTGTTATCACTGAAGAAACTATAATTTTAATCACCCTGAAAATATTTCGGTTTCAGCTAGATGATGCTAAATCTGTTGCTTTAGAGAAATCTGTTATGTCATATCTCAAAGCTTAAGTACAGAGGATGGAACCCCCTCTAAAGTAGTTTATCATAAGAAGAAGCGCTAGCATCCCTATTTAAACACCACCTGTCTTATTGGCTTCTGCTGGGGGAGATATGGTTGGTAGCACTTTTGCCTGACGCTTCAAGGGTTGTGAGTTTGAATCCCGCCTTCACTTTGTGGTGTGGAGTTTGCCCTGTCTCCCTGTGTTATACAGGTTTTCTCTGGGGACTCTGGGCTCCTTCCATCAATCCCTCCATCTTTACTTATCCACTACAGGGTTGGGGGAAGCCTGTCCTAGGAAGCATAGGGCACAAGGCAGGGGACCACGTTGAATGCGATGCCAGTCCATATAAAGGCACATACACGCACTCACACACTATAGACAATCAGTTTGCCAAATTTGTCTTTACACTGCAGGGGGAAACCGGCAGAAAATGAGGGAAACATCCAAATTCTGGATTCAGAACCTTAGATGTATGAAGCTGACCACTGAGCCAACTGTCATATATTAATAATTGGAATTGGAATCAATAGCTCCATAGAAATATTCATCATAAACAGAGATCCAAATAAGCCATGCATTCTTACTGAGAAAGAAGAAAGCCCAGGATTTTAATAGCAGGTTAACAGAACTTGCGAGCAAAGCAGATCCAGTCGGGTTGCCTTTGTCATACTTACGGTTCTCCACCTTCCAGGGAACAGGAGGCTTGACGGGCCCTGCTGTAAAGACTGCTGCTGCAAAGCAACATCTGGCCGCTTCACTGCCAGCACAGCGGCACCCATGGTGGCTGTATGCCCTCAGTCCTGTCAAAGACATCTCCGCTTTGCACAAGACGGTGAACTACATCAAAAACAGGAAACAGGCTTTATGCTACGTAAGCCTTTCAGGCACCAGGGGCAAGTGCTAGGGCAGATTGACCGTCAAACCATCAAACCATAACAGGACAGAATCTAAAGTTTCTGCTGCGAGGCACCTTTGCTGATCTGACTTTATGGTTTCAAATTTATGCAGCAGTAAACTTTCATTATTATCTTTTTTGCTTTGCGTGTTTTTGCCAACTGCTAATCCACTTATCAAGTACAAGGTCACATGTTTTAGCTGAACGACACTAACAGTAAATTAAACAAACCAAAAATAAAACAGTAAATAAAGGGAACGAACATTGTTGAATGAAAATTATTCAGCATACCGGTGTTTGTAGTCCTGTGACTTCTGTGGATTGCGGCCATTGCTGAGTACTTCTTGCGGACAACGTCCAGATGTCATGGATGTGTGTTTTTCAGACATGGTCTCCTTCTGTATGACAAACGTGCCCTTCAAAGAACAAGGCCGATCGGTGATGCCACACCATAACTTAAATAAATTAATTTTAAGGGGACGTTTAGCAGCCCAGTGGAATGTTGTATGTTGGTCTCCTCATGGTCAGGACCAGGCTGTCACCTGCTATGACATCGGCTCAGCTCTCTCCATTACCGTTAGCCATGCACATGAATCTTAGCTATATAGTTTCAATGCACATTTAAGATGATAAAACATCTCCGGCTCTCCTTGTCCCCCATCCCCTCCCATAGAGCACGAGGCCCTCACGGAGGAGTCCAGCAGGCTCATTTAAAAAAACTGTCCTCACACAGATGGATGGAGACATGGCTGGAATTTGGGGTCTGAATTGCTGTTCTTGTGTTTCTAATAGTACTGAAGGGATGTCCAGGCCATGCTTTACCTCACAGCTGACAGGAGCCAAAAAAACACTGTTCTGTCAACAGGCAGGGATACCGGAATCATTTATTCTGCGAACAACAGTTATCCCTGAATCATTCACAACATAAATAATGTCTTTCATAAACAGACCAAGTTTCTTCATCTCAAGAGATTGAGACTCATCTATGTAGCCCTTTTAAAGAATCTGTGGACTTTTGCAATAGATTATTTATTTTGCACTCTCAAAATAAATATGACTTTCGAAACCTATGCCATGGCTCCGATTTCAGACTTCCTAACAATACAAAAACAGACACACGCACGCACATTTGTTCCATGTCTGTAGATGTTTTCTAAACATTCTAGTGATTCCGCTCCTGTGATGCAGATCATAGGGCCTCCAGGACAGATAGCTGAGCCTGGAAATACTACAAACACAGCTGTCACTCCAGTAGAGCCTCGTGCTCCAGGAAGTATTAACAAACGCCAACACACGGGCATCTCAAGCCAGTCTGCAGCCATCGCTAAGATCTCACTCAAGATCGGGAGCCTGCATGTCGCTGCTGAACAGCGTGAGCTGGGAAAGATGACAGCTAAAAGCAGTCTCCAGGCGAGCACCCTGCAGTCCGGCGTTTCAAATTAGTATGGAGCCCTGTCTGTGCTGCCAACTTATGGGCAATTCAGGGGGATCTTCTCTGAATGTGGACAAGGGAGAGACCACATGACCTGTCAGTCATGAAGACTGCACCATAGCAAAAGAGTCACAACTCAAGATATTTAAATGAACTGTTTGGATAAAATATAATTTCTGATAATTCACATCATCTGCAATGACCTAATCAGCATGGGAGAAAAATTAGTTTCTCAACAACACTGGCCAGCTTACAGCACATCCTGCCATATAAGGAACATCTGAAGTGAAACTGGTGTCAAAAATCACTTTTAAATTTACAAGTATCTACAGACATGACTGCTAATTAAAGACACACTACAACATGCATAATTAGCTATGAGGTGAAAGGATCACTGGGTCTGAGCGCTGGCATGGACTGGGGGATGATATATGGACCCAGGGACTATAGTCCAAATCAGCCAATGACAGCACAGACAGAGTGAACATCTTGTGTCTCTCGAGAGTCTAATGGCGTTCTCCAATTTCCCTCCAAAATAAAAATCTCTGGCACAAACAGGACCCCGTTAGATCTGTGTCCAATTAGTACTAGAATTTGAAAAATGTGATGAAGGAACATGAAATAAGAAAAAAGGAGCTCAGGCAGAAAACAAAACAAAACCAACACATGAAATGAATCATTGCTCAAGAATAGGAGATAAAAATCACATTAAAAAGACATTTTTGACATATACTTAAATGTAATTGACACAGAAGTTAGTCTCTGAGTGGTCCAGCACACGGTTTTTGCTCTCAGTCAGAAATCACACCAGATCGAAACCTGGAAGGAATGTGCTGAGAATTGTTCCATCCTGAATTGAACATGAGATGGGAAACAAGGGCTGGTGGGCCAGATCTGATGTGAAGAATGGGAAGAAAGATTGGAGAGGACTGCAGGTGCCCGGGGTATGACCCGACCACCTATCAGTCAGGGTGTAAACGCCCTGTCCAACTGGACCAAGACATGGAGTGTGTAGATTGGCAGCAGTGGTAGTGATCCTATCGCCTCTCAGTTCAGAGAAAAATCTGCTAGAGTATCAAAACATTTCCGAAAGAAGCTTTTTTCCCCTCTCAGCCCCTGGAGCTCTCAGGATAACACCCATTAAGACTCCCTGTTTTGTTTGAAAACAAAGTAAAATACAGCAGGCCAAAAGTGATTATTATATTTTACTTGCTTAGCAGATTTTCTTGCTCAGAACAACTTGAGATCTATCCATTACTTATTTACACAGACATATTTAATGGGCCAGTTCAGGTTGAGCATACATGTGAGAAGATCAGCTTTGTGTGTACAGCTAGAGGGCGACCACCTGTTTCACACTTATTTACTACGGTAGAGAGAACATTTAATCAAGGGCTTTAGCGTGCCAACTAAAGTAAAACAAATACCTTGGTTTCACTTTACTTGACAGGAGGCAAATAGTAATAACTCGGTTACTAAAGTACAAATCATGAACAGATACAGTCGCTACTTGAGATAAAAGATGCGTCATGATTCATTAATGATGAACAAACATGAGATCAATACGTAACTAAGACTTAATTAATGCATACGTAATAGCATAATGCTATATTTTTTGTGCCCCATCAAGCTGTGTCAAAAACCTTTTTATATGCAATATAAAAGGAAACACATTGCATGAGCTGGACAGAGAAGCCTCGAGTTTTCAGCAAAATTTTTATACAATTCTTAAAAAAGGCGTGCTAACTTAAGTAACGTCTGGCTTAAGAGGAAGCTGCTCAGCTGTGTCAGCTTCATGGTGCCGTCCATGCAAAGTCAGCATGTATCAACCAAAGACGAACGGCTGTCAAACCATCGAGACTGCTCCTGCTCTTAGGGGGCGTCAACACCACTGCACTCCACAAGCCACCACCCTCACGTCTGCCACTAACAAGACGCATTTGCTGAGCCTGAATCTCTAGTGTCACGAACAGCAACGGGGGAAATGCACACCGACCTCCAGCTGGATGAGGCCTGGTATACGTCCATGAGGAGTCTAGGGAGTGAGAAGTGCACCTAGGGTTTCGGTAAAAGCAAACAAAGGGAAATAATGTCTGCAAAGCGAGGTACAGGAGCCTGGATTATGATCATCTGCCATTCAACATAAAGACTCTTTACAACTGCCCATTACTGCCACTTAGCTGTACAAATGTTCCTGCAAGCCACAGTATTTCATTAAACCCTGAAATTAATTCTCAGACTCTAAATTTTCTATTGTCTATAAAATCACACATGAGCGATCATGCCGAGTATCCATATAGATCCAGAAATAAATCTGTATGAAGCTGAAGTGATCTTGTATTACGCATTGATTATAACAACCAGTTAACATTCCCGTCACTGTTAGAAGCTGATTCCCTACCAGCGTCCTGCTATTACCGAGCATCAGAAAAGTGGTTTAGGGTGGTTTTCATTTCAAAATACATTTTTTTTCATCAAACATTATACATAGAAAATCATGCAGTTAAAACAAAATTTTAAGGTAGGAAACCCATCTGAGCGGGAGATCGACAGGCGGATCGGTGCGGCGTCCGCAGTGGTGCGGGCGCTGCATCGGTCTGTCATGGTGAAGAAAGAGCTGAGCCGAAAGGCAAAGCT
>JAAGVU020000019.1:16100473-16117050 GCA_011763525.2 Mormyrus iriodes
GGGGGGGGCAACTCCATATTGATGCCTATGGATTAGAATGGGATGGTATAAAAGCTCCTGTAGGTGTGATGGCCAGGTGTCCCGATACTGCCGTCCATATAGTTTACAATTACGGTGAATTTCTTTTGGATATACAAGTTAAAAACAGAATGGCCCATCAGGTTTAATTCCGCTGGAGTGGGCCGTTCACCTGCTCGGTGAGGAATGAGGGCTTGTAGGCCCCGTTGATGGAGGTGTTGCCCGCCCCACGCATGGTCTTCATGTGCGACACGGCCATGCGGAGGATGGTCAGCTTGTCGGGCTTGCGGGCCAGGGCACTGCAGGTGGGTACCATGTCCGACAGCTCCGTGATGTACTGGCTCATCTTGTTACGTCGCCGCCGCTCAATCTCGCTGTGGTTCTCTCTGCGGGGGGAGGGCCGGGGGGGCGGCAGTCAGCAGATCTCCCGAGACTGATCGTATAATTTAAATACGTTCCATTCATTAAAGCAGTCTGAGTATTAGTCCACATACCACAGGAAACATGTAAGGAAGATTCTAGAAGCTAGCGTAACCAAATCCAATCAATTGTATCACACTCAGATTTCTAAGGATTTACAGATTTTGTGATATGTACTATTTTCTTACACATTAGCTTTACTTCCTCAGGGCAGTTTGTTTAATTGCCTGCACCTGCCACTATTTGCTTTGTTGTGCATTTGATTTAAGGCGTCATGGTCCAGGTTGGAAATCTTATACAGGATGTGGACAGCACTGGTGCGGAGGGGACGCCGGGGGGGCAGAGTTCACTGGCACATTTGCAATCCTCCACCACCCATGCCTGTTCGCCCTACCTGGCAAAGCTTCCCTTATCAGCAGGACACTGATCATCATCATACCTGCCGACAGAGAGAACATCTACATCAGCATAATGACAGAAGGGCAGTGGCCGCCATTTTGAGACACGCTAGCTGGGAAATACCAGGTCTTTCATAGGCGTGTGAAATCAGGAGCAGCTAAGCGGGGAGGTGACCGTGTGGACAAGCACTGTGTGTCAGCACACTGACTCCAAATGATAACAGAGGGTGGGTGATGAATGGGGGGGAAAATGCGTTTTAAAGTGCCTGTATCTGCTTTTGAGCTTAATGTGGCAAGTCCACAGCATGGTGACATAGGTCAACAGGAGTCACAGCTGGAACACAGGGTGAAGCCAGTGCAAGGAGAGGTTATCAGGGTAACGGCACGCTAACAGAGCTCGCAAACTGAAGACTAGAAATTAAATATTAAATTATTAAATAAGCTTCAACCAATCTCTCAAATACATTCTAGAAAAAAACACTGTCTCTTTGTTTGGCAAGGAACGAATAATTCAAAGAAAGCTTCATGCAGTGGTTCCAAGCTCATTTTCAATTTAATCCTCCAGCCACCAGGGGGCCCCATGGTCTCTCCATTGTTCAATTTACAAGAAAGAAGTCAATGGCGAAAAAAAAAATCACAAAGGAGTACAGATGCCTTAAAGAGAAACAAAGAAAGCAAAAAGAACATGTTTCATATAAAATAAAATGTCAGAAATGTGGGAACATCTAAATTTAAAAAATGATATTTATTCATGGAGTGTTGAACAGAATTTAAAAAATTATTATGGCAGGTACAGTAATTTAAAGTTCTTAGTATGACATATATGCCTAACAAAAACCAATGTTAAGTGTAATGAAACATATTTACATATTATAATGAAAATATGTCACAAGACCAAATTTCTCAGTTACCTTGAAAATTTGCTGGGCCCCTCGCCATCTTCCTCATCCACATCCATTCTGCAAGAAAGATTAAAAAAATTGTAACCTAACCAGCAGCCACACTGACTTGGTAATTGAAATATTGCACTGATCACACCTTCCTGATGGGCCCACCAACGCCGTCGACAGGTTACCGACTCATGGAAACACGTTAGTAAAAAAGTGACCTGGAAACTCTCACCCTCCTGACCTCCTCTTGCTCCCGCGACCCTGCAACATCCCAGTCATCCTCGCCTGAGCTGGCCCAGCCCCCGCGTTCACCGTGGCCACAGATCCAGGGAGATCCGAGGCCATGTCTGCAACCCAGACATGGTGCCAGAACCATCAGCATCCTGGCTGCGACCATCCGAGAACAGGATCCTTCAATATCCACACGTTTCCACAAGAATATGCTTGAATTAACAGCATTCATAACCATGACATATTTTGCAGGGACTTTTAAAATATAGCAAAAATAAAAAATTTTGGTTACAGGATTGATGATTAATATATTAATGATTTGTGAGGTATATTAATGATATTAATAACGGGCCTCATTATCTTTAGCGAGTCATTAATGGAACAAAGGATATACAGTAACAAAAAAAAAGGCTGTACGTATAAACTGTCCTCTTTGGAAAAGATGGAAAAACTAACAGCTTTTCATAAGCAGGGTTCTTTTCCCTGCTCCCAAAGACCTTTAATCATGCGATCCTTAGATCACACAGGCTGCTTCCGTTTCATCCTGGAAATAACAGCCGATACATGTCATTTGTTTAGGACACTATTCGGCGGCGATCGAATGACTCTTTTTACCGTGCCTCCTTATACTAATGACTAGTTGGCATGGCATTTCGTTCGTGTCGCCTGCGCCCTGGTGGGGACCACAGGTGAGCCTGACCTCGGGAGTGTAACAGCCCTGTTTGATTCGGCGTGACTGCGGACGCCTGGTCGATAGTAATGCGTTTAAAGGTGCCTTAATGACGTTAATGAACGACTGCGGAGACTACCGACTACCGATGGGCAGTCAACGTTAATCTGGCGGCCAGAGCTCACACTGTAAGGAAAAAAGTGCAGTCTGACTGATCCGGCCTGAAGTTTCTACATGCATAATTAACACCCAGATCACATAGAAAAATCCCGATAAAAATACAACCAGACAAGGCTGTGCATTAAATATTACGCAGATACAACACATTACCATCTGAAACGACTCCAAAACAGAAATGATTGAAATTACAGTATAACAATCATTTTTAAAAATGCAATAAGCTATTTTGTAACATCTAAACCCCCGAACGCTCTCGAAGCTGACAAAGTAAAAACTAAGGGTCACCACCAACACACGCCCACGCAAAACACAAAGGATCTTTCCCCCACATAATGTGCAGCGGGGCTGGCGGCGCAAGACGTCGCGTTCGGCGTGGATCCCCGGGAACTGTTACATGCGCTCTGCCCGATGCACGGTGTAATGAAATATGTACTATTACAAGCAACAGGCTGGGAAAGTGGCCAGGAGCCCATCATCTGTTTATAAATATTACCTCGCTACAACACAAAGGCAAAAACACAGCCTTGGCTCATCGTTAACTCACACGCAAAGGGATATTTTACGGAAAATAAAAAGCTGATCCATCGCATAGATGTTATAAGTGGATTGACGTAAAAAGATGATGTATGTTAATGTAATGCAAGCACATAAATAAGCTCGCAAACAACTGAATATATTAACCGCCGCGATTCCAGCCTACTGGCGACTGTTTAAAATAAATGTAAGAAATACTTCGTGCAAAAGGGTTTTTTTAGGCAGGAAATGTAGCTCCGTTGTGCTTTTCGGTAGTAAAGCACATGGGGGAAGGGGATGCTGGATCTGACGCTGTAAGAAGCGCCTCGCCGTCCTTTCTTTTGTCCGCGGAAATCTGACCAGACTACAGCATAACATTACAGCGGACTGGCTAAAACTGCGGCTCCTGGTGTGCAAACGCAAGGCGCCCTTACCTGGCGGATTGACAGCCGCAGATGTCGCCATGGTGCTCCCACTGAAAGTGAAGGATCAAATAAATGAGGCTGTGACGCACGATACGGACTGGCCGGGAGGTGCAGGCGTCTGAACGCAGGACCGGGGAAGCCGCTCAGCGCCGCGTCCCGGCCGGACCGCGCACACCGCCGCGCCGCGCCGCGCCGGCACCCACAGGAACACAGACGCTTATAGACGGAAAATAGTGGGATATCCAGACGGCAAAACCCCGCGAGACTTAATCGGAATGGGAATAGACTGCAGCCTAGTTTAGTTTGGGTATTCTGCAGTTTTTTAATCTGTCAGATTAATAAGTAATAGGCGTAGGCAATATGAAAAAAAATTGCAAAATAATGTATAAAATAATAATAACAAATCCTGTTTTTCATATGGTGCAGGAGGTGCGACTGTATTGTGTGATGTGAAATGGCTTTCGAATCATATATATGTAAATACACCGACTGAAGGAGAATAATGTCGCATTTTATAGCCCGAATTCTCTGTGGAAATGCCACTTTAACTGGGACTATTAGTATTTAATCTATTGTTACTGATTTAACCCATTCTGGCGAGAGGTTCTCTTAGATTAACGGGAAACCGTTTGATTATCCATACCGTTAGTGCTTAAGAAATCGCTGTTCCTGAGGAACAATTGGGTTCTATTTAGGTAGTAAAACTTTGACTCCGCATTTGAGCAAGAATGTTTCATACATTTAAATAGGGAAGAATTTATTATTATTATTATTATTATTATTATTATTAATAATAATAATAATAATAATAATAATAATAATAAATACAACAATCGTCATAATATTAAAACGAGGGTTTATGCGGTGACCCTTTATTCGAAAAATCATATATCTATTAATAACATTTATTTAGCTGAGAAAAGCTCTTAGAATTATTTAATAGATCAAAAATAGGGGGAAAAAGAATTAACACCGCTACATTTGCAAGAAATGATTTGCCTTTCTAATAAAAGTAAAGCTGCAGTCTTAAATAATCATAATACAGGTAATGTATGAATGCGACGTGAGTAACTTTACAGTCTGATAATATCAGACCGCTCAAACGTATGTGTTACGGCTCATGCACAAGGTTTCTTTTTAATTAACTCTATAAAATACAAAGGCCTTGTTGAGTATCTGCTACAACTCTGTATCTCAAGCAGCAAAACGTCACAATGAAGCGAGAGAAGCGTTCATTGTGTAACAGAGCTGTCCTTCAGGACGGAGTGTCCAGACTGCCCGCTGCGACCCTGCCTTTCGCAGAGATGTACGTACGCACTGTTCTCGAACACGCCACGATTCCGCCTGGCCAGTAAATATGGTCACAGGACCACTAGAACATTCCAAAGATGATTCAGCTCTGGCACTCCCGTCTTGTTCTGTTCCATACCGGACACATGGAGACACATTAAGTGGAAGTAATGTGGGGCACTTGGAATAACAAATGGTGTGACTGTAGCATTTCATTCATCCATCTTCCATAACCAGAGCCAATAACAGGAAGCATGTGGCACAAGACGTGGATCACCCTAGAGGGGATTCCAGTTCGTCATATGGAACAGGCATACGCTTTTGTGTACGCGTGAATTTCCCACCATACATGTACACAGTAGCGATTCTAGACCAAATTTACCAGGGGGGCCAAGGTGGGGTCAGTGTTTTTTCAGGGGGCACATATGAGGACAAAAAAGAGGCAATATTTCATTTGGAATACATTACGTGAATTTATTTGGAACACAAACAAAATAAATTGAACATTAAACAATAAGATCTACAAATGAGTTTCAAACAAAAGATTTCACATACTGTATATGTGCACAATAAACCTTGAAACAAAGTTTTTTTTTGTACACTAACATTTCTCTTTTTGTGAACAGTAACTTTTTTGTACAATGACATTTTTCTTTTTTCTTATTTTTTTTATTTATGTAGGTATGTATTTATTTTGTTATACAGCGACTTATTTACAGCATGAAACGTAAATGTACAGTCACATTTTCTCTTCCGTTTCTGAGAAGAAAGAAAAAGGTAAATCAAGCGCAATAGTCTCTCATCCTCTAGCATTTGCAACACAGTAGCCTGTAACAATAACATTATTCTGCGTTTGTGATCGTATTAGCTCCGGCGCCCGTGCCAGCGCATTTCACCGTAACAAATTAATAAATTATTATCTCTTCGGCACAGGGGCCACAATAGGGGCCCAGGTCAGTTCTACAGGGGCACTGGCCCCTGTTGGCCCCTGTCTAAAACCGCCTATGCATGTACACCCAGCCCTGAAGGCCTCTGGCCCACCATACTGCCCTTGAAATTTACCGATAATCAAAATAAAACCACTATGGGGCCCATAGCAAAATCCACTGTTTTCATTGCTGTATCTAACCGCTTTTTTGTCCTTAACTTTCCCCTATATGCTTGAGTTCTGTCCTGAGTGGTGCTGGTGGCTGCTTAGACAAGAATTATGTTCTCAGCTGTGTTCTAGTTAATGACACAAGAGGATTGTGTGAGCTATGGATCCAGACAGTCACAGAGAAACAGGTATAAACAAAACTGCAACTTGAGCAGAAAGAGACTCACTGAGCGAGAACTGACAGAATAGATCAATAGATCAACAAAAAACTGAAACAAGCAAACAGACACACTGAGAACTAACATCAAGACACAAACAAACAGAAAACAAACATCTATACTGTAGAAACTCATAGTGAGTGCAAGCACACAGCACACAGACACACATACACATACACATATGAACACATAGACACACACGTGTACACAGAACCGATCAGCTGTATTTAAAAATACGGACTGGCATTTTGTGCCCCTTTTCATCAAGCATACACCTTCTGCACAGACAGGGCTGAATTCCAGCAGCCCCAGACACACACACACACACACACACACACATACACACACACACATACACACACACGCCCTCCGCAGCAGTGGCGTCTGGGAACCACACAGTGTGCAAGCTGAGAGGAACAGCCGTAGAAGGTTCACTTCAGAGACACACACATGTGGAGCTGCAGGCAGCCTCTGCTGGCTCCCTGCCCCACGGACGCGGTGACACGGGGGGGCAGATGCGGAGTCTCTCTGCTCCATCCAGAGACCATTTCAGGTTTGCCCAGCGATGGAAGGACTGCCAGGTACAGTATCTTCTTATCCATCTTCCTTCGGTTATGTTTTGCATTCTTTCCAGACTTTTACGGATTTGGTTTTGAAGTTGAACGACAGGTGCTCTGGCTCTGTCACCTCTCCCAGTGAGACATGGCCGCTTTGGAGGGGAGCTTTGGCGAGACTTTGTAACTGGTCATCCACGATAGGATGAAAGCGCTCAGTCTGACCCAAGCTGGACCTTAGCCTCGTTTTCCCCGAGGAGGATCAGCCAGGATCTGTCATGGGATCCGTGCAGAGGAACTCCAGCGAGGGCAGTACAGCTGCGAAGGCTGATCACTATGACCGCAGAAGCTCTCCATATGGTGAGGGACTCCAGTGCTCTGGAGTCACATTTTCTTCTGCAAAAAACTGCAGTGTCTGTAACTTAGAAAGCTGGCCTCTGCAACGTGAGCAGTCAGCGTAGCCCACATTTACAGAAGCTTTGGTCCATTGCCTCTATCCGGCTCGGTTACGGGGTCTAATATGATAGGAAGAGCACTTTCCTGTCCATTTAAATGAAATTATGGTCTAGCTTAAATGAAAATGGCCCTTCCCTTAAAGACATGCCCTGGACAAGGGCATTATCGGATTGAAGCAGGTATTTTGCAATCTGTTATCTTATCCTATGGAGATGAATAAAAAGGAGTCACGCAGAAGCTCTTGGTCACAGATAAAATCTGCAGTGATGCAGGAAATTGCAGTCCAGTTAATGCAGTTACACTTCCCTGCACTGCTGTTAATATTAAGCAGCAAAACAGAGGTGTGCACTGGATACCAGTACCCTATATCCCTGTCCTGAATAAGCAGTTGGAAGATGTACGGATGAACAGATGGACAGACAGACAGACTACACTACTGTTTGCTTTAATTACATCACCATGGTTTGACAACTGAACAATTAAGGAAAATTATCATTCATGTGAAACTATGTCTGGACCAAACAAGCACACTTTTTAACAGCTGCAGAGTCTGAACCCAGCCCTCAGTCTCTCCTACATTTTCTTTCAAGGGTGTCGATGCTGCCCCCTGACTTTCAGTAGCTGCCCTCGAGTTCGGCAAGTATCTTGTCTGTTTCGGACACATCCTTGCTCGTAGTCATCAATCCCCACTTAACGGATCCTGGCCATGTTTCCCACTTCCTGGGAGCCAAGACTTTCACAGTAGTTTATTCAGCCAAAATGAACAAGGTTGTAATGTAATCACAGGGCATGGGGAGTTATGGAGTGCAGAGTATCCCTTTGCATAATGTATAAATATATAAATAAATGGTATATAGCCATTTATAATATATACACAAAACACTGTTCAAATAAGTGAGTTTTTGACTAGAAAATATTCAGAAAGACAAAGGCTCCGTATAAAAGTCGGGATGTTACTGACGTGCTGAAACTGAATGCAGGAAGGCATCTGCGCGTTCTTTCTGACACAAGCAGAACGACATCAGCAGACAAACAGCGCTTATAATAAAGGGCTGGGTGCTTTTGTCTGGTTTTTGGGGGAGAGGACTTAGTGTCTGGGAGCTGGGCTGTGACAGGGCCTCAAGCTCTGTTACTGCACTTGCATTCCCTTCTGCTAAGATCAATTTTCAGGGAAAAGCAGATTGGATACATGATAAATCCTCTATTTGCACTAATACAGGTACTATTTGCCAACCCCATCTTGCTCTCCAAAGTGTGGGAGTCACAGCGCAGGGTCAGGCGACGTGCAGTTCCCCCGGAGCTGGGGGCTTGGTTAAGGGCCTTGCTTAAGGGCCCACAAACATGTGACGGCTCTGCCAAGGAGAGGCCTCAAACATGCAACCTTCCGTTCACAGGCACAGAGACTTAGACCGCTGAGTCACTGACCCCCATAGGGTTCTGGGTATGTAGAACTGGTGGGGATGAGCTGAGGATGGGATAGCTTATAATAACTAGTGTGTGAATGGGCTCTTTCTGGTACACCCAAGAGGAGAAGGGCTTCTTGTATGGGCATGAATGCCTCTTGGCACCAGTGCAAAGGGCCTGGCCTAAGACGATCTGTCTGCAGAGTGATCAACAGGATCTGGTTTGGCAGCAGCTCTGTCTGATCGCCCTTTAATGGAGCCTCTGGGCCAGCACTAGTGTAGCGAGTGATGCAAAAGGTAACCAGCCTTCTATCACTCAGAATTTCCCAAACAATAACATTATTTAGTACTGCTGTAGCATGTGTCACAGAGTTACCAAAATAAATATCGTTCTTCAGACAGCCAGCTGGACAAAACTGTGCTCCTTCGTCCCCTAGATCAGTGTTTCCCAACCCAGTCCTTGGGGACCACAGCCAGTCCATGTTTTTGCTCCTACCCAGCTCCCTACCAGACAGGCCACGTATTTGTTCCTTGCCAGCTCCCAGTAAGAGCAAAAACATGGACTGTTTGCAGGTCCCCAAGGACTGGGTTGGAAAACACTGCCTTAGACTGCTGTTTTTCTGAGACTTTGACAACAAAACTCAGGGTTTTTCCACATACTCTCTTTTCTTATAGCTAGGAAAAAACAGCATTCACCCAGAACGCCTGGCTGCTTTTTACAGGAACCACAGTTCAAGGTTCTGTTGACCTGTCTGATTCACCTCGGGCTTATTTTGTAGCTGAGAGTGCTCCACACTGCAGCCTGCACACCTGGTACCACCGGATCTGGGGTCGGATCAGGTTACATGCTATCTCAGTGGCATCTGGAGGAAACACAGTTGTCCTGCATTTTTCTGCAGGGTGTTTCTCTGGTATAAATCCACAGCAGAGCTCATACTCGCCTGGATCATGGATCCGGGGGGTTCCCACTACCATAGCAGCGCAAGGATGTTCCCACGATCAGCTTCAGTAAGACAGAGATCAGACTCAGACTCGAACAACTGTCTGAAAGACCTGCTTAACAAAGAGTGACACAGGAATCATTAATATGGAGAAAACAATGACAGAGAAACACAGAAATGCAACATACAGGGACACCGAGGCCCCAAGTGGAAGAGCAACACGAACATAAGCACAGAGACAACTACTGACAGAAACAGCGAGGAGCACAGACTAATGGCCGACAAATGAACAGAAGATGGACTAACCAAACATTATTCTCTGTTCATGGAACCCGGCTGATGACTGCTATCATGACTTACGGAAGCTCCTCATCGGGATGGATGAACTGCGACCCTAGACCTGTGTTTCCCAACCCGGTCCTCGGAGATCCCCAGACAGTCCATGTTTTTTGCTCCCTCCCAGCTGCTGATATGGAGCAAAAATGTGGACTGTCCGGCAGGGAGCTGGGAGGAAGCAAAAACATGGACCGTCTGGGGGGTCCCCGAGGACCCCGAGGACACTGCCTTAGAAACACTGGAGGTCAGGAGGGAAAAAGAAGCATCATGGCCAGGCAGCCCTGGCCCTACCGTTGTCTCAGCATGTCATGGAGTGCGATTTACGGGGCCGAGGTTTGTTTCTACACCCCGACGGTGCCAGGTCAGCAGCTCCTTGTATTTCATTTCCTGCAGTCAATATTCACAGTGCTGGACACCATTAACCTTTAGCAGCCGTAGAATTATCTGCAGATAGTTAGTCATTTTTGTCCCTTTTCAGCCATTTATCTAAACACCTTGGGCCACTTGAATAAAATATGGCACAGGATCCCCATCAAGAGCCCTGCTGTGTCTGAAGGAGCTTCCACAAACCTGAAGCTCCTCCCATGACAAACGGCCCCCTGCTAGTGATGTCTGTGATCTTGGCAGTTCGGCTTCTGCTAATTAAATGACCTCCCAGATCACTATTTTAATGGATTTAGTACTGCGTTTAGTATTGCGGCTGCGTAGATCATTAAGTAACTATGACCGGAAAGTTGTGGGTTCAAGTCTCAGGGAAAGAAAGAGTTGTGGTATACTTTAGGATGGTTCCTAATCTGCTTAACTGCTACCAGTCCAAAACCCACGTGTGATTATATGCAGACAAAAATTGAAAGCTGCTCAGGAATGAGGTCACCTGAATGGGCTGTATGAGCTCTGGGAACTTAGACAGCAAGGAATAATGGGTAACTGACCAAATCGAACAGGGGTGAGGCTAGCCAGAAAAGATGAGATGTCTCTGAAAATGTTTGGATTACAGATCTTCTTCAGAACGACTGCCTTTAAGGACAAACTTAAGTCACGAATGATGCAATTTCCTGTTTTCTTGCACCTTGGTTAGAGAGATGGCTTCCCATAACATATGGACACAGTTTCTTGTCATGTGAGTGAATGAATCATACGGTTTCCACATGACTATGGTAACACCCTGTTATATACAGCGGGGACGTGACACAGCTCAAAGAAGACTAGAAATATATATTTTTGAATAATTTAATAGTCAGTTTGCTTATATCTTTGAGCGTTTGCCTTTATCTCTGGCAGAAACATCTCTGATTTAATGCCAACTTTTTTCATCTGACCGCATTTGAGGAACAGGAGATACGAGCTTGAAAGTACGCTTCCTTTTTATTGCTTATGCAGCAACAAAGTTCAGATACCTGGAAGTTTGAAGCAAGTAAGGAACCAAGTACAGAGATGCTCGATGCAGTGAAATCCTGTTCGGTCCTCAATCACCCCAGTGAGACAGAAGTGTCTATATCATTGTTAGTGCTGCTGCCTAGATTATTGTCAGCTCAAGGTTTGGGGAAATGTTCATTAGCATGGGGTCAAAAATGCGCACAGAAAAAGGGCATTTTTTTAACTCACTGTGATTCAGGTAATCCCCGAATTGCTGGCGAGGGTTCAGCTCAGTTTTCTCCTACTCCTCAAGGTATAATATCAAAGAATGTGTGTCAGAGTTGGTCAAAGACGGACGCTATAAAACGATCATTTCTGGGCTCTCCTGGAAAGCAGCCAGTAACACTGACACAGAAGCTTGCCTGAAACTGAGGTCATCAGTTACCGTTACACACCCCCTAGTGGTGTGGAGGACCATGAGCTGAGGGAAGAATAACGGTCACGGGAGATAAGCATCCCACCCACCGCCCTCCGCCACCCTGGCAGAGTAATATGTAAACAGTGGGGAAATGAGAAAAGAGAAGCAGAGCGCTCTGGGGTTGTTATTGCGGTTATATTTCTCATATGTATCATCAAGAAAGATGGAAAAGCTACTGGGTCTCCAGTAATTCCTTTATGAAACCAATATCAGTAAAACAAAGACTCACTGAATTAACTCAGGTTTTGTATTGTGACTATTTTATTTAATCTCACTGGATTAAGTGAAAGATTATCTGAATTTAAAATGCAAATTTCTATATGGGATGGGTAGCACTGTTGCCTCACACCGGCAGGGTTGTTGGTTTGAATCTCACTTGGCAAATAAAGGATTTATCATTTATCCAATCGGCTTTACCCTGAAAATCGATGCTAGCAGAGAGGAATGCAATTGCAATAACATGGCATGAGACCCTGTGACAGCCCAGAGCCCATTGGGTGAGTTCTTAATAAACATAAGCCTGTTGAAGGTTATGCCTGCAGGGTGTTGAACACTGTATGTCCAGGAAACAGCAGAGTGGCCATAAACATGATCTGAAAAATGATTGGCTCCGATACCATCTGAACATTACATGGCTATACATATCAAGACATTTTGGACAATTCTATGCTTCCAACTCTGTGGGAACAGTTTGGGGAAGGCCCTTTTCTGTTCCTGCATGACTGTGCCCCAGTGCACAAAGCAAGGTCCACAAAGACATGGCTGGGTGAGTTTGGTATGGAAGAACTTGACTGACCCACACAGAGCCCTAACCTCAACCCCATCGAACACCTTTGGGATGAACTAGAACAGAGATTGTGAGCCAGACCGTCACGTCCATCATCAGTGCCTGACCTCACAAATGCTCTTCTGGATGAAGGGGCAAAAATTCCCACAGACACACTCCAAAATCCTGTGGACTTCCTTCCCAGAAGAGTGGCAGCTGTTATAGCTGCAAAGGGGGGGGGCAACTCCATATCAATGCCTATGGATTAGAATGGGATGGTATAAAGGTTCCTGTGGGTATAACAGCCAGGTGTCCCAATACCATATAGTATACAGAAATAAAGAGTGCCGATTTGTACCTTTGCTTGTCACTGGGACTGTACCCTCAAGGGTCTGCTAATTGTATCCTAGCTGTCAGGAAATGTACCTTTTAGTCTAATATAATGTACAGAAACGGACTCTGAGGAACATCTCAAAGGTACAAACAGCATTAATGTATCCCCAATGGTACAAAAATGTTCCTCTAAGTCCATTTCTATATCTTAAAAGGTACAAGTACTTACAGCTATGGGTACAATTGACAGACCCTTGAGGGAAAAGCCCCAGTGACAAGTAAAGGTCCAAATTAATGCTCTTTTTCTGACTGTGCAGGTGTTAATTGTCCTGATATATTGATCCCACAGATTCAAATGCACAATACAGTAGTAGAAGGCATTCAGATTTCCATTGATTTATGTGTATTCGTCAGAGAGACCTTGTCAGACATACGATTCTGATGTGAGAGTCTGTTCATTAATTCCTATGCAGTAATTATGCGTATACAATTTCATGTATTTATATAAATCTCTGAAAAAATGGCTATTTCTCAAATACTGTGAGGTGTGAGAGGTATAATTGATTAAAAGTGGCTGCAAGTGTTTGCTTTTGGCACCATAAATAATGTATGAAGTTAGTCCTCTGCCAGCAACCCCCCCCCTTCTGAGACAGTGATGATTTAAATGCAGTCAGGTCTGGGTCTGCACTGATACCATCAGTCTGCTATCTGGCATCTTTCTGTACTACTTAGTGCCATTTAGTTTGCCACAGGCTCCTGCAGGCACCCTGCTCCCCCACCCCGCGAAGTGGACGGCTCACTGTGCGAGAAATGCCGTTTGATCCAGTCACCTGCTTTCAAACTTCTGTATAGATCATGATTTCATCTCAGTTGCTTCCCGTCATTTTTACCCCTAGATAAAGGTTTAACCATCAACTATTTGAGCAAAAGTATCAGGACACCAGGTCATTACACCTACAGGAACCTTTATACCATCCCATTCTAATCCATAGGCATCAATATGGAGTTGCCCCCCCCCTTGCAGCTATAACAGCTGCCACTCTTCTGGGAAGGCTGTCCACAGGATTTTGGGGTGCGTCTGTGGGAATTTTTGCCCCTTCATCCAGAAGAGTGTTTGTGAGGTCAAGCACTGATGTTGGACATGAAGGCCTGGCTCGCAATCTCCATTCTAGCTCATCCCAGAGGTGTTCGATGCGGTTGAGGTCAGGGCTCTGTGTGGGTCAGTCAAGTTTCTCCACACCAAACTCACCCAACCATGAAAAAGGTCAGGATCTGGCTGAGCTCATCTCATGAATATGGTCATCTCGCAGCTTGTATACTCCATCCAGAGCGTAATTATATAATCAACAGCCATTTTATGCACCAATCTTGAAAATGAAATCCTGACAGATTACAGTCTTCCATACATATAAAAGAGTTCTGTTGATTTAGCCGCTGTACAGTCAATAAGATTTATTAATGCCTTTAATTAATTTGCCTGACACTGGCCGTATAGATTCAAGATATTGGCCCTAACTGTGAAATCACATTCTCAATAAAATGCAAACGGAATGGCAGCGAGGCTGGACCTGAGCTGTCCCAGTTGCAGTACCTGGCCTCTTGCCAAAGGAGTTAGTTTGGCAGACATTTTCAGGGAGTGTGTTCAGACAGTACAGTCTGAATTCTGATCTGAGTACATCTTTCCCTTTACTGTGTCAGTTTTTATTGATTCCTTCGGAAGTTCTCCCTTATTCAACGGCTGGGTCTGCTTTATAAAACTTAACATACGAGTTGGCTGAGCTTCTCTCCTGCAGAGCCCGTCAGGAGTGTCCCTTAATAGGGGTCCGTCCTGGATGAAGGTTCAACATCTACACTGCTTTTAGCCAAAATGTGTGGTAAAAATATACTTAATCACAGTCCAAAGGAAAAAATACATAAATATGACAGAGAACACAATAATGAACACTATGATATTGCTCGTGTTGCTCTTCTTGCAAAGGTCTCCAGGGAATTTCAGTATCCGGTGAGGATTTCTGCTGAATGTTTCTGCCCTGGTATTCATATAGATGAGTATGTTTGCTCAGTGTTTTAAGGTGCCATAAAAATGTCAGAATGAATGTGAACACAGTTTATTCCAATAATAAAACCACAGGCTGAGAAAATTATGTGAAGGAAACATTTCAATACAACAGCACAGAGGAACTGGAGAAATAGTGTGCTGGCCTGTTCATCCGGTGGCTCAGTCACATGTGTAACACACTATATGTACAAAAGTATCGGGACACCTGGCCATCACACCTACAGGAACCTTTATGACATCCCATTCTAATCCATAGGCATCAATATGGAGTTGCCCCCCCCCCCTTTGCAGCTATAACAGCTGCCACTCTTCTGGGAAGGCTGTCCACAGGATTTTCTATGGGATGTCTGTGGGAATTTTTGCCCATTCATCCAGAAGAACATTTGTGATGTCAGGCACTGATGTTGGACGTGAAGGCCTGGCTCGCAATATCCGATCTAGTTCATCCCAAAGGTGTTTAATGGGGTTGAGGTTAGGGTTCTATGTGGGCAAGTCAAGTTCTCCCAAACCAAACTCACCCAGTCATGTCTTTGCGGACCTTGCTTTGTGCACTGGGGCACAGTCATGCTGGAACAGAAAATTGCCTTCCCCAAACTGTTCCCACAAAGTTGGGAGCATAGAATTGTACAACATGTCTTGGTATTCAACTCTATGCTTCCTATGTTATAAAGGCTCCTGTGGGTGTCATGGCCAGGTGTTTCACATTTTTGTCCATATCTAAGATCAAGCTGTGTTCTTTATTTCACCCAGATGAGACAAGAAGATGGTAGCCGCGCTGCCCCAGGTTCAGACCAAGGCCATGGAGGAGATCACACCTGACCCTGTGTATGTGGACGTGGACCAGGGCTTGACACTGGCGTGCATCGCCTTCCTCTGTCTCCTGCTGGTGGCCATGATAATCCGCTGTGCAAGGGTCATAATGGACCCCTACAGCGCCATCCCCACCTCTACCTGGGAAGAGCAGCACCTGGATGACTAGTCAAACCAAGCCAAGCTCTATTGACAGGACCAGCGACATCACTTCCTGTGTCTGTGAGGGTTACGCTCCACATGAAGGGCAAAGCTGATCTGCCCCCAGCTTGGCATCTCTCTGTGAGGCGAGGTTGAGAATTGCCTTATGCCCACTCAGACTGAATATACCAAAATCTGGGCTCTCTCTGATTGGCTAAACAGATTATACTGAAGCCACTCCAAGTGAGGAATCCAATTTATCTTCTCGCATCTGGACCAATATTATAAGGTCTAGCAGAAGTAATGGTGAAAAATGCTTTTAGTTATGGGACGGTGTTGGTCTGCTTATACATAAATCAATCATTTTCCATGCTAGTTTCACTCTTATGCGATCAAACAACCATAATTCATCGAGTCCACAGAAATCTTCTCAACCTGAAAACAAGGAGGATTTGAAGAGTCTAATGAAGAATCGAAATTCTTTTGCAAGACCCCTCCCACCCCCCCCCCCCCCCCCCCCCCCCCCCCCCCTCTCTTCTCCCTCTTCCCCCCCCCCTTCCAGCAAGAGGGAACGATCCTCGTTATAATTGTTCCA
>JAAGVU020000019.1:16119682-16144087 GCA_011763525.2 Mormyrus iriodes
ACAGGGCACAGGGCTGGGGTACACCCTGGGCGGGATGCCAGGCCATCACAGGGCACAGGGCTGGGGTACACCCTGGGCGGGATGCCAGGCCATCACAGGGCACAGGGCTGGGGTACACCCTGGGTGGGATGCCAGGCCATCACAGGGCACAGGGTTGGGTTGTATCAGTAAATATAGCACCTTTCTTTGGTATTATACTAATGAGGTCAAATTTGTCAATGCTATCCATTAATGCAGCATCAGCAGGAGCCACAGCAGACCGATTCACTTTGTGAACCAACAGTGTGGGGTACCAAACCCCAAGGACTCGGTTTACAGGTGGTATTTTAACTGATTTACACACGGTACCCTTGATTTGAAATGTAATGCTGTTTCCCTAACGAGCTCCTTCAACGAGTCCACCATGTTTCACTATCTGCTTGTTTATTTGTATTTCCTCAATAACCGTAAAGAATCAAGCATCGTTTGAGTCTGCATTACTACCCTTTTTGATTAGGGGAGTCCAACTTAAAGGCAGAATGTTTGGCTTCCGGTGCCACCTTAAATACGGCTCCCACAGATACTCACATCCTTCAGCACTCCGACGTCTTGAAAGCCCAATTTACACTGAATAAAATATGAATGTTCTAAAATGATGAGGTCTCCGTGGTAGCCGTATCTCCACCAAAGCAGCTTAACAGCTCCTCCTAACTCACTCGGACCAATCTGGACCCCATCCCTTATGTATGCAGGAGCTCATTTATTCATACCACAACCACAGTTCCCTTCGTTTACGGCAGCACAGAGGAGGGTGCAGATCCCATCTGGTTAATCATGCACCATTCTGATTCAGCAGAACTTTCTGGGGTTTGCCTGCCGTTAGAGGAGACCCATTGCTTGTTGTACCTCTCTCTGACCTCACGCACAACCCTGGGATTCAGTCCCGCCAAGAGCAACTTCCTGATATGCCAACAGAAACACTAACATTTAAAATCATTCAAGCAATTTCCCAAATTACATGCTTTTAATTGGCCCTACATTCATTTTGGCAACACAGGCTGCCGGTTCAGTCCAGTTCCTAATGAAGACAAATTCTGCTTTGCAGTTGGATATGCTAGTTACTGCTAACAGCTGTATGAAAAAAAAAAGAGAGAGATGTCCACATCCCAAAAGGGAGGGCCGCGTCACGGGAGATCATGCACCACCTGCAGCCTGCCAGCTTATTCACACAGCTGGTTTGGACAGGTTGGGTTGATAAACATTGGCAGCCAAACTTAATTTTAGAATTAATTAACCTGTTTATGAGGCAGCCAAAATTCCACATGAAAACTCATGTCACTGCATCACTGATGAAAAACATGCTGATAAAAATTAAAACTGCCCTCTCCAAGTATAATATTTCAAATAAAACTGCATCCATATTAGAAAATACTGTTAGAATTGTAGTGAGCCTCTAAGCTGGTCTGTACTGATATATTACCTCTCGATCTGCATAGAGCAGTCAAGGAAAAAGCTCGTGACTCAGCAAGTACAGCACTATACTAATGGCATAAAGGCTGTGGGTTCGAATCCCAGGGAGCATAAAACGTAACCCTTCCCCGTCCTGAACATTGCCTTGGACAAAAGTGACAGAAAAACAAGTAAATGTGAATAGACACTGAAGGCCTTTTGCAACACTGTCCTTATGATTCTTGAGCACCCGGGCTAGTTTGGGAACAATAATGGGACTTTACAGCTGCAGTTTAGGCGCGATCCTTGCCTGGAAAATGCCTAAACCCACTTGGTATTCCCTACGATCTGGAGTTGTTACTCAGTTCAGGGCCGGACACTTTCATATTCATATCAACAGTCACATGACTTCACTCACTCCAGATTCACATAGTCGCATCTTACATCCACTCTATCCTGCAGGAAAGGTTTCGGTTTCGGCGGATCGCTTCGGACCCCATCCATGACGACTCAAACTTTGAGCTAAAACTTTCAGTCTTCATAACCACAATATGGAAACGGACAGATTGGTCAAACTAAACACATGCCAGCGTACTGACACCATGTGAATGGCCATTCCCCCAGTCAGGCAGCTGGGCAACACTCAGGCTGTACAGGGAGACGCTCAGGCCTCCAGGACTGGTTCTGCAGCCATTAGCAGAGGAGTGATCCAGCTGCTGTATAAAGGTCAAGTTTAAAGATCCAAATTTTTATTTCCACATGTGTTCCGAGGAACACACTGAAATTCTGTTGCCACAGGTGCAGGGGACGGGACGGGTCCATGGGACGGACAACATACCATAACAAATAGCAGTGCGATAGCAGACAGGACAGTGCAAGACAGAAGTCCAGGACAACTGCTGGAGCGCTTACCAGCAAGTATGCCGTAGCATAAACCCTCACAATCCTTTACTGAGAACTGGAGCTATTCGGTTAAATCTGGGTTTCTGGCATGAGTCTTTAAATTCACTTCATGTTCCTCCGCTGCTTGTTACTGATCCCCCACCTCAAGAAAGGCCTAAAACATTCAGAAAACTTACAGAAATCAAGCAAAGCTAAATCCTTGGCTTGACTCTGAGGACAGCCTACAAGTTTCCTCACAAATAAGGTTCCTGATCAAGTTCTGTTGTCACAGAGACCTCGCTGTTCTGTCACAGGGTAAGTAAAACGACGATTTGGGAGCAGGTACATTACGACAGTTCCTAGCCAGATCAGGACGATCCATCAGCCCGAATGGATCCCACAGTCAAGCGTTGATGAAGGCGGTACAAAATCCAATTCTCTGTAAGACCCGCCATGAAACATGCTCCTTAATCACAGCCATAAACCGCAATGCAAGCAGAGAAATTAGAACCATGTTCTACCATACAATCAGTCAAATTAAATAATTACAGCAGGGAGCAATAAGACCTGTTTTGCACACTTGGCAGCTTCTTTAGCTTCCATTCAACCGAGACGGATGTGCTCCTGATCAGCAGGATGCAGTTTGAGGACCCACGCATGGAGATGGAGAGACTTTTGTCAGACTTGTAGGCCTCAGCTTGGCACAGGTAGGGCAGCAACATGGGCACATTGCAGAGGGGAGGGGCACACAGCTGGAGATAAACATGGTCACCGCTGATTCCAATAGTAAAATAACCTACATATGTGCGTACATACATACATGACAGTAAAATGGGGTATTTGGGGTTAAAATCAGACAATGAGCCCTCCATTCCCATGTCACACAACTCATTCACTGTCCCACCTGGAGTGACCTAAGCCTTGACTATGAACTTGGACATCTGGGTTCCTGAGTTCTTTTGTTTGCAAGCTAAAATTATTAGCGAGGCCTTACGTGTTCTCAGGCCTTTGTGACAGGAACAGTACAGTCCGTGCTCTCCCCCATTACGCACACAACAAGCTCATGAAGCAAAAGGCCCCCCCCCTGCAGACCAGCCCAGATGAAATGAGCATCCTAAAGCTCCTTGTACCCAAGAGCTCAGCCTCTATGGACCCCCTCAGTCTGTGTGGGATGGCAGAATTCAGGGGAGCTCTACTATGAGAGCTGCTTACCGAACTGATACCAGACACTAAAATTCAGGCTTGTCCGTAGCTGAGCTTCGTATTAAACACACGTCCGTCATTCCATACGCTGGTGCCTGCTACCGTCTCCTTCTACGGCTTTTAACTCCACCCATGCTGCCATGAAGAGGTGTGACATCATGGATGACGCTCACTGCCCTTCTCATTCATCCGGACCATCCCAAAAGGCGTGCTCTTGTGCCCTTCTGATGGGGGTCAACTTCTTAGCCCGGTTCCTGGACTGACAAGAAGGGGCAGACATCAGAAGAGATAACCTTCCTATCAATCTGGAAGGACCTGCTGAACGCTACTACTGAACTTCAAAATTAATATACGGATGCCAGCAAAAAGGCAATATAATGATTCTAACTAAGAAAAGCATGACAAGTAAATAGCATTTCCAGTCTCTTCTAAGGAAATACTAATGACAAGCTGATGATACATTGCGCTGCTTAATAATTGTCTGTTCTTGTTACACCATCATTATTTAATCATGCCTCTGGAGTTTTGGATTCTGCTGAGAATCAAGGCCTTTGGACTTTTTAAGCGCCTTGACTCTTACTTCAGTAAACCAGAACACATTTCTGCTTCGGAAAATATAAAAAATGCTTCAATTTTGCTCCTGAACGTTAGGTCCTCTCTTTGACATAGAAGGCTCCTTTCTGAGAACCGCTGGGAAGCTCATTGTTCCATTATGAACAGCAGTCCATCACCAGAAAGCTCCAGCTTACCCATCCATCCATCTTACAACTGCCTAACTATACAGGATAATTGAGGGGGGGGGGAGGGTAGCAATTTTAACCACACCAAAATCCATCCATCTTCTAAAGCCATTTATCCTGCTCAGGGTCAGTGGAGAGCCTCGGGCCTATCCCAAGCAGCAGAAGGGAGAGGACACCCTGGATAGGACGCCAGGCCGTCACAGGGTACATGCAGGCAGTCCCGGGGTTAAGAATGTCCAACTTACGGACAGCTCTTACTTACGAATGGACTGCCAAAAAACCTATTGCAATAAAAATTTGGGTTAAATACGACGGTTTGTAATGACAAATGACCACACGGCTTTGTGACATTCCTGAAAACACTGCGTGGCTTCAGCAGTCCACCAGCTCCAGGTACAGTACCGCACTGAATGTAGTTAATTATATTATTACTGTATTATAATTATTTTTATGTACTGTATTATTATTAATATTATTATTAGTATTATTATTGTGTGCTGTATTATTATGTTTCTGACTCGCTTACAAATTCGACTTAATGACAGATTTAGGGAATAGATCACCTTCGTAACCTGGGGACGGCCTGTACTCACAGAAACACCCTTGAGGTGTCAGATAACAGGACATTTTTTTTTTTATTACTAAAATAATTTAACCTAAATTTTTCATTCTGAAATTCACTGCAGCCAGTGCATTATATAGACTCATCAGGTCTAGTTCAATGCCAAGCCACCGATTTGTCCCTAACAATGGTGACTGTACTGTGCCTGGGAGAATCAGCCTAAAACGAGTCTTCACCATGTGAAACGACCTGCGCAGCAACAAGCTCAGTAGACCATTAGGAGACAGCTTGTGCCTGCTTTCTAGAATCTGGCTTCGTATGGTCCATGACACACAGCTCCATGGTAAATTGCAGGCAGGCTCAAGATGCATCCACCTTTCAGCTCCACCCACCTCATCACACGAAAAAAGCTCATGAACCAACCTCATGAACCTCATTAAAGCCTGGAGTCTGTCCATCAACCATTCCCCGTAGATCTTAGACTCAAATTTCATGCTATAACAGGGTCTGACTGCCAGCTATACCCCACAAACTCAACAGACTCATGAATTACTCAGGGAGAGGGCCACACACGGTGAACATTATTAGCACAGATGGCATTACCAGTTAGCCATCAGAAGCCTTCCTCCCCTGGAAACACGATGCCCATATTGGTGGCATGATCCTGTGTAATTACCTGAGGAGTTCACTCAAAACGATTTTCACATGCACTGTAGTGAGACACAGTGCCCTCTTGTGGCGGACAAATTACCCTACGCTCAATTTTTTTGTTGAGCAAATGGTCTGTTCTGAGACGACTTACCAGTTTCAGCTGGGATTCACATCACAGCCAAACTTTGCTGAACAGACTGTCAGGGAACAGAATCATACAATCAGAATCAAGCTCTCGGTCAGGTGACAGGGAGACACATCTCATTATCTGGTCACCCAGTCACTATTCAGAGATAAACTTTAAATCACTGCCAACATGGAGAAACAGAGGTTTGTCTCGTCAGAAATGCACACTGTTATTTGCTTTGTAAGTAATAATGCATGTATAAGTACTGGTAATAAAATGAGCAAGCTAGTGTCGTTTCTACCTTATGTATTAATCGCTAGACTGACCCAAAAAATGCCAGAGTCCCTCACTGTAACTTAAACTTTACCTTTTACAGCAGCAAAGATTTATGGGAGGAACTAGTAAGTGTCAAAAAATTCTCTCTCTTTTTTTAAAGCCAAATACATATAAAGATCAAACTCAGGAATTAATGTGGCAGCGCCAGATTGTCCATCCATCCATCCATCCATCCATTAATATACCAACTGCTTATCTAGTTCAGGGGCACTGTAGCCTCTGCCAGGAAGCACACAGGGCAGAAGGCAGAGAACACCCTGGACAGGATGCCAGTCCATCACTGGGCACACGCTCTCACATGTTACGTCAAATTCAGCTAACTACACATCTTCGGATTGCCAGAGGAAACTGGCTTCACCAGACACCGCAGGGAGGACATGCAAACAAAAGGACAGATCATGGTATGTGGGACATGGTCTGGGTTGTGGGAAAAATGCCCAATTCCCCTTTAGAGCTGCAAACGGGTGAAAAGGTGCACATTTAGAGTAAACGATCGATTAAGCAAAATCTCATTTTAAGGGAAATTAAAGGGACATTAACGGTAAATTACATTAAAGGGAATTAAGGGGGGAAAAGCTGAAGGTCAACAGAGCAGGACAGGCATAGTGAGAAATCAGAGGCCAGATAGAGCAGGTCCTCCATGGCGGGGTTTCCCAATCCGGTCCTCGGGGACCCCAAAGACAGTCTACGTTTTTGCTCCCTCTCAGTTCCCTACTGTGGACTGTCTGTGAGGGAGCAAAAACATGGACTGTAAGGGGGTCCTTGAAGACCGGATTGGGAAACACTGCTCCACAGCATCAGCATGAGCTGATAAGATGACACTTTCTGTATTATTAGCAACTGTACCACTGTATGTTCAGTGCATCTGCAGTGTCTCTCCCCATCCCTGATTAAGTGCAGTGACCATGGGCAGTCCAAGCCTTCATTACATCCAAGGGTCATGCACCCCAAACCTCTCCATAGGACTTCCCTGATTGGGCTCCAAAATGACAACAAGAATAACCACAGACCTCAGATCCAATAGTCACGATCATTCATCCATCCTTTCATCATCTAACCCAGTATTTCCCAATCCGGTCCTCGGGCACCCACAGACAGTCCACATTTTTGCTCCCTCCCAGGTCCTGGTAGCATAAATGTGGACAGTCTGGCAGGGAGTTGGAAGGGAGCAGAAACATAGGCCGTCTATGAGGCCCCAAGGACCAGGTTGGGAAACACTGTTCTAACAACATATCCTCGTCAAGATCACAGGGAGCCGATATTCAGCCCCCAAGCTTCAAGGCGTGAGGGTGCCGGGTTAGACACAAGCCGGCATGCCAGTCCAGGTAACAGGCCACACAAAGAAGAACCATGGCAGTCCTCAGAACTTACAATCACTGAATACATTTTATTCTTTCATCAATTTCATCATTAACTGTGTTGTTTCAGATATTTGTATTGATTTATGATATTTTGTGCCTTTTATATGGTTATTGTAGGTTACTGGGGTGGGGTGGTGGCTAAGTGGCTAGCAGTGCAGCTTCGCCCCTCCGTGGCTATGAGTTTGATTGCCAGCCCTGAATCTGTGGCGTTTGTCGGTTATGTCTTTGCTCATGGGAGCCCCTTCTCAGGAGCCTGGCTTCCTCTCATAGCACAAAGTCCTGGGTTAAGTGGATTGGTGTCTCTAAACAGCGTGCTGCGTTACTGTAAGCGCTCGGTGGCAGACCGTCATCTGGGCCCATGTCTGCCTTGTATGCATCCTTACAGGCTCCAGGCTTGTTACCTACACACAGTTATGGGAGATTGGTATACCATGAGCTCTTCATGTATTATTACACGTCTCATCCAGTGCAAGAGGACAGAGAAAAGCCTACCTACTCCTTCGTTTCACACCCTCACACAGCAGAGAACCTTCTGGGGGACTTTCCCTGGTCTCAAGCCACAGACACATGAAGAACACAACAGACACACACACACACAGACACACAGAAAGTTCAGTGTGCAGCCAATGAGACAGGAATGAGCAGTAATCCATATTTTCACCATTAATATTATTTCCATTTGAAAAATAATCAGCGCAAACTTAATAACAATCTGGGTCAGATTTCGATGACGTAATGTTCAAAATGCTCAAATCTGCAGGCCTGCCAGCTTTGGTCAGCCGGCCGGAGTGAGATTTTCAATTCAAGATAAGTCTGCACACGCATTTACATGTATGTAAGAGTTTTATTACCTTGTAAATAGTCTGTAGGGTTTGCAAACTACCCCAACGCTTCTGATGCAGCTAATTTCGGGTCTTAATGGATTAATATAGATTTGCAGCAATATTTCTAGTCTGAAAGCCTGAGGCTCACGCCGGATGCCTGAGAGTTGGCAGCCCAGAGTAAGTCCAAACAATACATCGCGTAGTATGTGGTAAGAAAGCTTTAGATGGTGATTACCGGCGCTGTGCCGGACAGACGGGAGGCTCCCGAATCGCCTGGCTGCTGGGGCTGGAGGGGCTCAGGCAGGGGCAGGTGAGCGGGTCCTTTCCGCAAGCAGCCGATGACTCTGTGCCTGGGGAGGACTCCTTCTGCACTTGAGAAACAGTATGTTTGGTACCAGATCCGGTATTTTTAGACAAGCTGGCGGCTTTTGAAGTTGCACTTACTTCATCTGTCACATGCTGACGGCTGGAAAGTTGCGGTGCAGAACAGTAAGGAGAGCCAAGTCAATTTCTGCTTAAACATGTCATGAAACGTGAAAATCACATAAAATTCAGTCGTCATCGTCGAGTATGCCTACTTTATCACCCAGCCCAGGAGCTTTACACAATGCTCCGATCAACATTTGTTATCGTTAATTTACAAAAATTTTGATGACCATAAACGGCTACAGTATATGCCTGCTGTACTGGGCAGCCCCCAGTTACGGAGACCCCTCGGCGCTTCCGGAATCCCGCTGCTGGCGTGACGTAGTTTGCGGCGCTGGACAAATGTCTTAAGGTAGGCTGTCAAATAAGAAATCCCTACCCATTGCATAGCCATTTCTTTCAGAATTTGATAATACTTTGGATTCGGTGCAACTCATGAACAACTGCAAAAGTGCCTTGGTGTTGTCTCATTCTTCAGTTCTCTCTGGTAAGAACTACTGAATGCATTTAATGCATTGTAACTCTGGTATATACCTACATTATTCTTGGATATTTTGTCACGCTTTGTTAAATGATAGCGATGATTGTCATATGATTGTGCCTGGTGCTGTGTAATGTGACCTGCATTCCTTGTTAAAAGTGAGTGGAGGATTATTTTCGCCCTCGTTTATTAAAGACATTTTTCAATGTCTAAGCACAATCGATAAAGCTGGGTTAGTCACAAGCCAGCAGATCTCTCTCTCTCTCTCTCTCTCACACACACACACACACACCTCGGCATCGAATATAATCAGGAACGGTAACGTTGTCGATACATTTGCGAGTAATCAAATAATACGACGCGCTTGGACACGTCACTGGTCAGTTATTTAAGCGAAACGCATTTTCTTGCTTTTGATAAAAAAAATAATCTAGGCGTAAGTCTTCGTCACGATATGGAAGACAAAGGATCATTAACTTTTAGGGGGAAAAGTGTGCCAAATGTTTATAACCTGACCAACACTTTGCTTAAATGAATTAAATGTATGAACTGAGCAATGAGTAAAATTAAAATTAACTTTATTGAGATCAAAGTTATGCAGTGAATTAACTAACATAAATACAGCACAATTCTTCCGGGTTATACGTCTTTTGTGCATTCATATAAATGAACTATATTTTCCCAATAAAACTCACAGCCAACAGTGAAATGCAAACAGTCTAGTCCATACCGCTCACGCTCGCGCACACACGTTTATATCTCTAGATCATACACAGAAATTATGCAAACGTTTGCAAAAATCGTTTTGTTAATGTAGAGCAAAAAGGATCAGCCACACGCATCTGAATACATTCAGTGATAAATACCTATTAGTGCCTTAAAAACACTATCAGAAAAAGTTGTGCTGAAATATAGGAAAACTATATATACAGTACAAAGAAAAGGGTGGTGGGGGGACCATGCAATCTTATCCACATCGAATTTCAGTCTCTGCTGCTGCATTGTACTGTGAGGAAATGGACACACGAAATTAAAAATGGCGGGAAAAAATAAAAATAAAATAATGACAAACCCGATTAGGTATCATATGACACGACTCACAGAAGGAAACGTCATAGTGGGGGAAAAAAATAACTTCAAAGGAAACACTTAGAATAAGATGTTTAAATAGGCAGCTTTTGAAGTGACATGCACGAGTTAAAGGGCTGGGGGGGTATTGCTGAGATCTCCATGAAGACTTTAATCTTGGGGGTTGGGCAGACGTTTTCAGATCTTCTGGATCTTCTCTCCGACGACAACAGGGTTGTCCTTTCTGATCTTCTCGGCGGCGTCGGCCTTGTAGTCAAACGTGCAGCCGTGCATGTCCGAGTACCGGTGGATCCCGCAGAACACATTCCCACAGCGGCAGTCGAAGCCTGGGTACGAGGCACGGGGGGGGTCAGCAGGGCGCTGGCAGGACACGCTCACAGGTGGGGTCTAAACAATGGCGACCCCAGAGCCTGCTCATTATTCTTACTTTATGGTTTAACATTCGAAGCGCCACAGATATGAAGAGGAATCAGCCTGGCCTGCGACCCAAAGCACTTTTACTACATTCAGCATTAAAGCAGAAACGAACCATGTCACTCCACTTCCTGTGTTGCGAGCAAGCACATTATAAAACATGCTCAAGTCTATACTGAGCAGCAAGATGGGTCTGCAGCAGAGTTCCTGCACAAGTTCCTTCTGGAAGGCATCTGTCCCCCATCTCTGTAGGACTGTCACAGGGGGAGCTGGAAGATCCAGACCGCGATACTGCTAAACGACACCCTGCCGTGCATAGGGTCTGCAGAACTAACGCGAGTCGGGGCAGCACCGACCTGTGAGGCCCACTTTCTTGTGACACATCGAACAGCGGTTCTTCTTCTGCTTGGGTCTATCAGGGGATGGTTCCTGACCCTCCGCAGAGCCCTGCTCTGTGTTTTCTGGCACCGACACTGCAGGGACGGACACAAAGTCTAGGTCAAGCATTTCTCCAGAAGAGTCCTGACCAGATGTTTACTTAAGCTCAGTCATACTTTCTATCTAATCATCTTTCAAGTGCTTCCTTGTCTTCTTTGACCCAACCTTAGCAAAGAGGGAAAAACCTCCATCAACTAACATACCCAGATAAGCAGCTCACTCACAGTTGCCATCTAGTGGCTAGCTGGCACATTGCCCTGATATCACACTGGACTTTTCCTGCTTTTTATTACAAACTTTACAGCTAAAGATTCACAGACAGTTTGTCTGCAGTGCCTGGAGTAACTGAGTGAAAAAGAAAGTCTACACTGAGCAAAATGGCAGCATGACCCAGGCAGCCCTCTGATACACTCAGCAGACATGTAGGGGAATGTATGTCAGCACGGACCGCAAAACTATAGAAGGGCTTCTCTGAGAAGAAAGGCTGTTAAGGAGAATTCCACCAAAATAAATATGTACATAAAGTTAATTCTATCCCAGGGCTATTAAAGGACCTTAATTATACCTCAGTCAGGTATTTCAGGATCAAATAAGACAGAAATATCATTGAAACAAACCGTTTAAACCAGCCAGCCCTACCCCTGTACCATCGCAGACTTCACATCAGCCTGTCTGGCCACGAGGGTTATGAGGCATCATTGTAGGGAGATACAGCTGACAGATGTTTTACTGCAGCTGGGCTCTTCCATTTATAGAAAAATCCCTTTCTAGGAACAGCAACTTCTAGCAAATATAGTAATATGTCACCATTTAGCTTTAAAATTAAAATCAAGTCCAATTACAGCTAAAGTTAAGCAAAGCTTTGATGAGCAGAAGCAGCTGGTGTAACGTTAAGTGCCTGCAGTGTTTTGGGACTAATCGTGTCGCATTCATTTACGAATTACACTCATTTGAAGTTGAAGGAAGCAAAGAAAATGTACAACTTCACGTTTAGCCAATACATAAAGCTAAATGGCGTTTGGTTATCGCCTTTTTTGGTCTGTATTTGGTGAAAAGATATTTACGGTTTGAAGCAGTAACAACAGTATAACTTTCAAGCTTCCTCAAAATTGCGGCGCGAGATACAGAGGAAAAACGATCATACAACACAAACGTATGTCTGTCTGTTCCTTGTTAAAAACCGCTGAAAGCAAGGAAAGGGATGAGTTTCACATTTGAAAGGGCACCTGCGAGAGGTGATCACCTGGACCGGCAGCCTCCTTTTATGGTCTGCAACACACCCACAGCTATTCAGATCCCAGTCATTCTGTCACTACACCTCCCTCCTGCTGTGCCTGTGTGCTTAGCTTCAAATCAGTGGCACTTCAGCAATAAAATTAAATTTAGTAGAGGCCATTTCGCAAATTAAACAGGACATTATGTCAGCAAAATGAAGAATCGGGAAATCGGGGTACCTTGTAAATGGTCCGTTTTCAGCCTGGCCTTATCCCCCGTCGAGTCGTCCTCTTCGGAATGCGTTACGGACACTTGTGATAACAGATTCTGGCTGGATATGACACTAAAAACAATCCAGGTGGTTATTGTTAAGTAAAATCGGAGCAGGTCTATCGGGGCAGGACTCACGAAGCAGGTCTCATTTTCAACAGACATTTAACCAGTCTGATAAAACAGGATGTGGAAAATACATGGAGCTTTTCTTTGGTTGCAGTTGCATTTGCAAAGTCAACACTAAGGTGGCGTGGCCCATCAATTTCTGGAGAGGGCAGAGGAGGGCAAGATGGCTAAATATCAATAAAGGGAACAAGACTGTCTCCTATCATGACGGAGATCTTGTATGGGGAATGCCCTCGAAGAGAGAATCATTTTGGAAGTATTCATATGAGCCCAAGGGCTTTGCAGCCCCCCAAGGGAAGTGAAAACAAAGATAGAAACGACCAGAAAGCCTTCTGAAGTCACCTCTGGAATGGGGAGGCCGAGGAGGAGAAGGTAAGAAGAGTGTACCTGCTGCTGGGCTCCAGAGTGCCAGCTGCTGAGGGCGACGCTGGTGCCAGCACCAGGACGCCGCTGTCGGACCGAGGTGTGGCCAGGGACTCCCCCAATGCACTGACCCCGGACGAGGCTGTGGCAATACAGGAAGCTTTACAGAGTGGCCGCCAGCAGGGGGCATCACTAAGGAATGGGAACTTCGCTGTGACCCGAAAGCTATATTTGCAGAGCTCTGAGAGGACCATTAAAATTTATACCCTGGGGAAGGCACCAGAATTGCTGCAGCCCAAGGCAGTTAAGACAACACAAGCTTGGTCCATTTATTTAACTTCGGGAAAGTTGACGGCAAGCATCTGGATTGAAGGTGGACTGCGATTATCAGAAAAGCAAAACATCTGCAGGTCATCTATGGCAGCACCATATATGCAGCTCCATTCCAGCTGCTTGGCGACAGCATCATAGGAAGGCCTACCTGAGGGACTAACTCTGCCACTGCTGTTCTGCCTCTGTAAATAGTCCTTATAACACACAGAGCACATCCCATTGGTTCGGGGGTTCCCATAGAAACCACAGCCAGTGGTACAGAGCATGGGCCCCTGTGTCTGGTTGGTCTCCTGAGCCATGTCCCACCTGCAGAAGCCCAGAGACAACAGAGTCAATCATGGCAACAGCGACACGAAATCGGCACCAGGAACCACAGAAGCGGGCAGTGTAGAGGGGCTTGCCGGGCCCGCAACAGGCTGGGAGAACCCAGCCAACCAGTGCATGGAGAGAGCGCCATCTGCTGTCAAGCTAGGGGGAGGGCCGGGTAACAACCCTGCTCCAGGTGGACCTGCTGTCAAACTGGCACCAAGAAGCATAGTGAACGTACTGAGCAGTGAGTCATGCTTGTTTCCACACAGAGCGAAACTCATTTGCTAACCCTCCTGTTTCATCTCCCCTGAAAACCCCAGTTAGCCGTTTTCAGGGAATCCTGTAACAGTCTATTCAGTAAAAAGCTGCAAAACTCTCCTCAGCCATTTATTCATTCATAGGTTTTATGCGAGTCTGCAAGACATAACGACATTGAGGTTTCAGTGCTTAAATTTGCAGGTTTCCAAACAAAATTACTTCCAAGAGAAACCATTTAACTCTTTCTTGGAGAACCAGCAAGTTGTCGAAGGCCTTGGTTTCTGAGTATCACCACAGGACACTGTTTGATACAAGTCCACCCCCATCCCCTTGGGACCGAAGGGAAGGACGGTCATGAAAGGATGATACTCAAGAATCTCAGCTGCCATCCCAAACCCCCCCCCCCCACCCCCTAGAGTACTATTCTACTCCTCAAATGACAGAAACTTCAACCATAATATTCTAATATTTAACAGAAGGCACTTTGCACAGCTACAAATGACATCAGCACAGGATTATTAAAAAGATCAAAATTGATATATTTTTGCAAAAACAGCCTCTTGCATCTGCCTGTACCGTGAGGTGTTGGTTTGTTGTGCATAGTGGGTATAAAATGTGATGACATGCAGTGACACTCCCCACTCCATATCTGCTCATCTTTTCCCAGAGAATTCATGTGAAGGTACGTGCCACTGCACACAGGTGTACTAGCGCTGCGGTAACCTTGGCAGCCACGTTATCACCACCATGTGATGGCCCGGGCACGCAACGGCAGCACAGCTCCACCCGAGCTGGACCACGTGCGGACTCAGCAGAGAGTCATTGCGCGCATCTAGCGGTAAGACTGACCCTCCTGGGCCGGTCGAGTCAGGGCTGATGCAGCACAGCCTGATGACTCGTGCAACTCCAGCAAGCTCAACCGGGGGAAAGATTGCAAAGTCAATAGTCAAGAGTCATCTAGTTTGCTCTATTGTTTATTTAGACCAAGAGAAAGATATTGGGTTATCCAATTACTCACAAACAAGAACACTCAATTAGAATACCAATCACTCACAGAGTCTTAATACACTGACGCAAGCAAATTGCTCAAGGAAACTAAATATAGCTTGTCAACCCCTAAATGCACCAAACCCAACCCATATTTAAAATGCAGATAGTTTATCAACAACAAAATGTTGTGAAAGTACATCAATACATCCTACAAAAGTTTAATTAAGCAGAAGGCAGAAATTACGATGAAGTAAGTGCACTCATGTTTATTTGATTAAATGCATTTTTCCCCCTCTTAATTTCTAGCAATTCCTGACAGACAGGATCGGTTGTAAAGCAGGATGGGATCTTTCTATAAGCTGGACACAAAGCACCATATTTTCTAATAATACAAAAAAAAAAACACTTACACACAAACACATACACATGCCATCTCACCTACAATATGAAACCACATGCAAGCTAACAAACCATAAAACCTGTAGTCATTTTTCTGGTCACACCTGTTTTTGAGTCTCTTAGGAAATGCAAATGCAAACCGTCAGAATACCACCAAAAAATACAAAACTGTAGTCATTTTCCGGGGGCCTTTGTCAACGAAAGGCTTGCGTTTACTTGCTCACAGAAAACCCACAGCCATCAATAAGGGGGCATCACTCCAGGAGCCCCGGTTTCTGACAAATGCCCACGAACGCGAAGACAGAGCCTTCGGTCACCCCGAGCCCAGCACACAGCACTGCATGGGACTGGACGGCAGGACCTGTGGGAACATCTGATGCCCGAACCCGCTTCAGGAGTAGCGGATCTGGCTTTGGAGGCGAGATGAGGAATGATATGGAGAAGCCGCTCGGGGAGCGGGGATGTGTTCCGGGGGGGCAGACCGTTCGCCCTGCGAGCCGCAGCAGAAAAACGGACAGACACCGGGGAACATTCACCGCTACATCTTTTTAAGGAAACACACGACGTCTCTGCAACTTTTTCCTGCCAAGTCTCCGTCTATCTGTCGGCACCGACCGCCAGCCTCCGGTCCCGGTCCCGGTCCCTCTCACATCCTTCATTTCCTTCCAACACTACCCTTTTGTTCGACTCAGCACAGTATAAACATATCGGCGGGCGACGGACGCTGACCAAAATGTCACTCTCGGGCCATGCTTGATAACTATCCCCTTCCCACTATGTGAAAGGACACATTTTAGCACCGAACTTACCGACCGAATCGTCCCCAATTTCCCCTTTCTACTCTTCTCTTCTTTTCACTATCGAGTACAACTCAACAACTTAAGGCGAAAAAAAAGCGAGATAATGGTAACGCCCCCTAACTATTATTGGCTATTGCTACCAAAGACCACGCCTACAACAACGTTCATTGGTGAACTCTGTTGTCAATCATTACTATAATTTTTATCTTGCAAGGTTGGTTGAGAGAAAAGAAGGAACGCTTTAAAACATCTTCTTATAGTATCTTAAAGGAAAAGTATGTATTATTTTATACGGGGACAAAGATAATTTTATGATATACTGTAAATATAGCATTACCTAAATTTTTTTATTATTATTATTCATTTGCGATTATTTGTATTAAACACACTTGGTGGTGCAATTAATTATTTATAAAATTTGTTTTCTCCCATTGACGCCATTGCCTAGTCCGAATTACAAAACAAAAACCTCTTGCTATCAGAAAAATGTCAAAAAGTTACTGTATGTATCCGTTATGGCCACATATTAAATTGCCGTAGTATCCCTGTACCACTTGTTCGTCACAGATTGTCAGTCTGGAGCCTGAGATAAAGCAACTATCACAGACCCAATCCAGTTTGAAACTTAACAGATGAACTTTTTTGAGCATAAGCGGTACACATATGAAAGCTAGTTTTCGTGTCAGTCCTTAAATAAACATTTTGGCCGGAAAATGTCACACTATACGCCTACAATGGAAGGCAGCTTACTCGGGGCTTCTATAAACGAATTAAACAGAACAAACACAGGTTAAGGACCAACAGAAGAAGGAAAAACAGCAGCGTTATAAATCAGCAAGGTAACGTATGGCTAGCTATCAACACTACATATACGGCTAAGAAGTGAAAAAAAAGTTATTCTTATACTTCCGATTAAGTTTAATAGGAAGATCGTTAATAATAGTGCAAATGATACAAACGTACTAACCTTTCAATGAAGAGGTAGTAATTTCAAAATAAACACCTTTGTTGCCGTAACTCCTCGTTAGGGTTTAACCCCCCCGGTCTCACTAAAAGCGCCTGTTTGTTACTTTCTGTCACACCAGCCCCCACTGTCACCTTAGTGATGACGTAACAAGCTCCTTGAAAGGAAACGGTATCGTTCCGTGTTACGTCACGTAGGACGCAATACGTTTGTCAAACCGCATTGAACGTAGACATTCAACCTATTCCTCAGAAATAATGCGTTTTGTTATTCTGCTGTTTGCGTTACAGCGTACAGTTTCTAAAACATAATCTGCTAACGTTAGTGTCAATTGTTTTTTTTAAATAACATTTATCTTACGCCTCTTTAATTTATGAACTTGACCCACCACAGTAACAAACTCGTGAAGGAAAACATCAGTAACTATGTCACTATAAATTAAATTTTTATATATTGTATTTATTTATTTAAAAGAAGCTTTTGTACAAAGCAACAAATGACGATCAGAGAGCAGGGACAACAATTATGGTTAATGTCCTTGTGAAGGAGATAAATGGTGATATAGTTATGCTGCAAACCACAGGATTTTAACCCAAAACTTTCAGGACATAGATACACATCCCCAACACAATTCCTGAGCTACCATCCCAACCTAATCCAAACTAACATTCTCCCGGTGTTAAGTGTGTCTTCTTCAGGCACTCTGGTCTCTTCTCACAGTCCAAAAACAGGTTAACTGGCATCTATAAGTCACTCATGGTGTGTGTATGTGTCTGTGATGGCCAAGGATTCTGCAAAGAGTGTGGCACTGCCCTATGCTTTCCAGGATAGGTTACAGGCTCACTGCAACCCTGTACTGGATAAATGGTTGGGAAATGGATGGATGGACTGATTATTCTATGTGGGACTAGATGGTTAAAATCCAACTCAGTATCCAATGATGTTCCATAATGATTTTTCCAGTAAATGGTTGCAGTATGTGGCGGTGATCACTCTGGATAGAACGCCTGTCCATCACAGGGTATCTACTCACAACCTATATGCAATTTAGAAACACCAATTTATTTAACTACATGGCATACTACCAGGAACACTAGGAGAACATGCAAACTCCGAACACACACAGAGCCGGGAGCAGGAACTTAATCCACAGCTGTAGAGGTGGGAGGCAATTGTGCTGCTCAACAAACCACCACACCACTCTCAACACACCAGAATGGTTTACACCATTTATGATGAGCGTTTGGAAGATGGATGGATGGATGGATGTTTAGATAATGACATGACGTTACCAATCTGTTGTAATGTGACCTATTAATCAAATGTGTTTAAATCCAATCTAGTGTTAACTGACATTCTGCAGGAGGTTTGTGAGCAAACAACTCATTGTACTGAGTATATATGATGATACACTGAGTTCTTCAGACCTGTGTTCTCAAAAGAGTTAAAACAAACATTTTATATGGTGACTGGCGTACGTAACCATGGGTACGTTGGACATATTTATTATAATTCTGTCATAACAGATTGTGCTGCACCATACACCGACAGATGTGAATGTGACAGGTAGTTTTTGAGTAGTTTTATTTTCCATTGGAACTATGAATCTTGGACTAAAGGATAGGTTCCAGTCACTGTATTAAATTTACAATGAGTTTTAAATTGCCAAAAGGTATTAGTTTACTGAGACATATAAGGTCATCATTTGGGCTCTAAACTTGTTGCCTGGCAATGACAAGCATATGCCATCACATTTTTGAAATGATGTGACTGGGAAAAAAAAAAATAGATTTTTTGTATGTCAGCCTCTGGCTTCTTATTTTAGGTTGATTATTTGTAAATGAAAACATGGTAACTGTAATCCTTCAATTAACTTGATCAGATTTTGCCTGAGAATGTGGAGCATTTCATCAGGTCAGGGCTGAAATATTTAGGATGGCTGCCTTTAGTAGACCAAGGCACTCTACACTTGCGCCCCCCCCCCCCGTCATAATTGTTATATTACAGAATACTATGCGGTTCACTTTTGGAATGTATTAAAACTTCACTGATTAGTTTTGACTGGAAGTCATATCTGTCCTTAGCATATATCACGCAAATTTATGTGCGTAATTACAAATACGTACAAAAAACAGTTGAGAAATTGATTGTTTTTGGATGTAACAGTGAGGCGGCACAGCTGCCCAGTGAGTATTACTCTCATCTCACACCGCCAGCGTTTCGAGTTTGATTTGTGTGTCTGTGTATGTTCCCCATATGTCACGAGGGATTACTCCCGTAGTTCAAAGTCATGCGGTTAAACTAAATGGTGTCTGTGAATTTCTCATAGCATGTGACTGAGTGTGTCAGAGTGTGTGCCCTGCAAGGCACTGACATCCCATCCCGGGATCCCCTCCCTTGGACCGTTGGGTCTCCGATAGGCTCCAGCCTCCCAATCCTGCAACGCTGCACTTGACAGGCAGTCAGAAGATGAATGGGTGAGCATTACAGTGCCACCTATTGGTACAATGTAACATACAAAACCTCTGAAGGAGTTCAGTTTGATGTTTTCACCCATTAAATCCATTCATCTTCTAACTGCTTTTGTTAGTCATGGTGAAAGTGGGGTGGGTGACATTGGAGGGCTAGAGCCTCATCCGAAACCTTCAAAATCTGAAGCATTTTAAAATACATAGAAAGGCATCCCTCAAGGATTTCATTTGTTCTGCACAAATTAGGCACATAAATTGATACAGATGGAAAAAAATGCTAGTAATTTAGAAAAATCAAAATTCCAACACCTCATTACTTTAACTTCGAAACAGGCATTAATTAAATGAAAATTTTAATTAGCTTATCACACAACCCCAGGGGTGAGAGCAACAGATGGAAGGTCACTGTCTTGTTCACATGGTGGGGTCTACAGAGGAGGGCATTGAAGAGGAGGACAGGCTGCTGTATGACGATTAGGGGCCACAGTCTCTTAAAACGTCCGTCTGAAAACGTGATTTTATAATTGTAAATCTAACTTATAGGTTACACAGTCCAATTTGTCCTGGTTGAGAACATTTTATAAGGTGTGCTGACTTCATTTAAGGGGTGGCTGAATGGGTAAGCACTGTTGCCTCATATCTACAGGGCTTGGGGATTGATGTCCCCCCTGCGTAGTGTTCTCACGCTATTCCTGTATTTGCAAGTGTTGACGTGCGTTCAGGCTAATTGGCATCTCTAAACTGCCCATAGTATGTGATTGTATATGTGCCCACGACCCTTGTCCCGGATAAGTAGCTGATTGATTGACTGTTTCAACTGAAATACTCAGTACTGAAACGTACAGCCAGTCTACAAGATCAAGCAAGATCCTTCGTTTTCAAATTCTGTGGAAATAAGGACGAAAACGAGTCTATATACACATATAACCAGGAGAGGGAGCTCTACTACTATTTTAGACGTGTTAGGCTAGCTTTGCAATAACGTGAAAACATGAGGGTCAGTACTGAAATGGCAAGAAAACTAATAATTAGTTTATGGAGTTTTGTAATTATATATGTAAATTGTGAGTATAATTCCTCAATATGTGCGGGGTTTGCACTTTTTCCCGTATTATCTTGTGTAAAATCAAGTTATTACCTGTATGGAAAAAAACACATCAGTCCATGATTCGATCGGACGTGTAGGTGTAATTTTTTAAGCTAATTAAAAAGTTACTGTAGAAACAGCTGACCCCGCTCCTGGAGCTGTAAACAGAGACTCCGCGCTGTGAGGCACGGGGGAGCGTCACTGGGATGCGCACCTCCCGTCCTTTATTAACCAGGTCAGAGATACATGAGAAATTCACTGTCACGGAAGCCGGCTGCTCGGGGCTGGACACAGCTGTAGGAAGTGCTGTTTTATATGGGGTTGACTTCTTCATGAAAACACAAATGACCCACGGAGAAGCAGATCTATACTCAACCTGGGATCGTTTCCTCTCTCTCTGCCAGTTCGTCATGTTGTATTTTGAAGCTTTGGAGTCTTTAAATACATGGGAGCCTGGACTGTACCCAAATAGCCACTCCATTTTTATGTGGAGTAATTATTGTGGGTTGACCTACATACTTAATTTAACTCCCGCAATCTTGCTTTGTAAGACTGCACTCTATGGGGCACTGACGTGCGGCTCGTGTTCAGTAGATAAGGCTCTGCTGGGTGTTTTATTGGTCCAAGAAGCTGTAACTCCCATCATCCAGTCCACCCGAACATATCTCCTAGGAGTGTATCTTCTGGTAGAAACATGGTTCAGTGGGCACATAAACTCGCAACCAATCAAATCCAATATTTCACATTCGTGCAACATAAATAACATAAAGAGCTTCACAGAAATTTTCCAGATGGAACTGAAAAGCCCATTAGCTAATTCAGGAACATTAAAAAAATTATTCACTTCTAGGATAATAACTGGATAATTGCCACATATAAATTCAAATACACTGGAAACAACTTGCTAAGTATGCATGCTTTTATGTGAGTTACAACCATAATTATATTGTATTATAAGTACCAGCCCTGACCTGTTTAAAAAGGAAGGCTGTCAGAGCGAGATAACAGGAGTGATAACTGAAGTATGTGGGAGTGAAGCTCATGAAACATGGCCTTCAGAGGCTGTAGCTGTAACCGTTGAATGGATGTGTGGAGTCACACTCCCGTTCGTATGCACCACATAGTCGTCTGCTTGCAGATCCCACCAGGGCCTGTCAGGGGCGTTAGCATGTTATAAGCTAAGGGAGAAAGCTGGGAAACAAAACAAGCCCAGAGCCAGAGACAGCTACTGTGCCTCACAGAGCTCCGCCCACATTGGGGCGTGGCTCCGGAGAGTCCTGGCCCCCAAGTATGAAGGGTACCTCCTGGAACCTTAGCAAGACTTTCCTCACCAGTCCACAGACCATGCAGTTGTTGAAGATTGTGATACGGGTAGCGAGGCTCACTGCAGCTTCTTCGGGAAAGTACCTATTATTTACATTTATTTAGCAGATGCTTTGGTCCAAATCAAAGAGCGAAGCTTGCGGTCAGACCTCAGGGTCAGCCAGTATCCAGGGCAGGTGTCCCTCAGCGGGTTAGGCCTCTGTGTCTGTGAGCAGAAAGTCAACAGTTCAAATCCTATGCTTGGCAGAGTAGCCACATCTCTGTTGGGCCCTTGAGCAAGGTCCTTAACCCACGCCCACCCCCCCAAAAAAAAATGCTCCAGGGGTGCTGGATGAACGGCTGAGCCAAAGCTCTGACTCCAAGCTTTGCTGTCACCTATATGTATAAAAGGAACCTGTATTCCAATGTGCCTGATCTCGTGCAAATGGCAAATAAAGCTTAATTTCAGGGCACCTGATGCAGTTGACGTTAAGGGCCTGATTTGAAGCCCGAAGGTAATATAATTTCTGATTGTAGGATTTGAACCCATAACATTCTTGACATGGTTCCCTATCCTACTGTGTTACAAGGACATGACTAGAGGATATAAGGTATACATTTGCTGTGATTGGTGGGGCCTCAGATAGCTCCTCCCCCAACAGTGGCATTAGTACTATGGCCGATACTCTGTAATACTCTCAGCCGTTCAGCAGGCTTTGGGGATAACAGCAGCACCATAACAGATTAAACCCCATGATGATTGCTAATATGGTGACTGGCGTACGTAACCATGGGTATGTTGGACAGATGACAGTCTGGGGCTGATAATCTTTTGCAAACTGAGCTGGATTGTAATGCTGCAGTGGTGTGGGTACTGCACACACCCTGTGTGAGCAGACCTGTGCCAGAGAGCCGCCAGGATGCTCCACTTACTAAATCCGTCACAGATGTGACTTTTTAAAATCCCTCCAGCGAGCTGCTCGCAACTCAAGGTGAGCCTCTGAGACATCAAAGCTCGCATCATATGTTTATATACGTCATAAATGTCAAAGGCTGATGCTGAAAGGGCTTTGGTTCTGGCCACCGGGGAGGGGCTGCAGGCACCTGGTCATCAAAACTAGCCAGAAAATGTTATTATTTACTCAAGCAACACCATGACAGATCTGAATGGGTCCTGACAGCTTATGTTAAACCTTGCTCCTACTGCATTACAGTGGACCAGGGGGGTCGTTAGGCCTATTTCAGGGGGGCTTTAGTCCCGCTAAAATGTTTTTTAGCCCGCCCCAAACAAATGTGTATTTCTTGGCTATTAACATGAAAAGTTTGCCATCAGCCTCCCCAGTAAAGACTCAGGCCCCTATCCATTCAACCCTAACTACACCTTTGCAGTGAAGGTTCCTTGCATTTTCGGAGGGACCCTGGGGTAGACAGACACGGTTTAAGCAGACGAAGACATTACCCTCTCAGGGTTTACATCACATAGTGTAACAGGCTCCCCAAAGCCTACTGCAGGACAAGACCTTTGGTTGGGTCGAGCTAAATACCTACATTTATGGCTGACACCATCAGCCTTCAGTTCAGTTCATTATTGTTGTCATCATACATGACAGCATGACGAGCTCAAGTTACTGACTCCCTGAGCATGGCTAAGAGAAACACAGCACAAGGCAGGTAACATACAGTGTTGTGCAAGTTACAGAAAATTGGTAATTAGTTAATTAGTTATTAGTCACAGAAAATTAGTAATTCAATTACTTTACTAGTTATTGCATATAAAAGTAACTAGTACTAGGGAAAGTAACTTTTGTGTTACCTCAATTCTCTTATCAAGTGTGAAAGTACTTTAGTGGCCAGTTTAGCCTGGTTACCGTACTGGGGTAAAATACTGTTCTTACATCTGGTAGTGTGTGCCCAAATGGTCCTGTACATTCTACCAGATGGCAGCAAGTCAAAGAAATGGTGTCCAGGGTGTGATACGTCATCAAGGATGTTTTTGGCTCTACCTAAACATAATCAGCTACTGATTTAAGTACAGAGCTTCCAGAGTTATGAGGTATTGATATTGCACATGCCAGCTGCCTTCTCCCTGCTGTGATAGATAGATAGATAGATAGATAGATTCCTATGGGAATCCTATGATGTTCTGCCTCAAGGCCTCTAATGACTGAAGACACTGAAGACCACTCTGTGCTGTGTGTGGAGGGCAGGATCTAGCTGATCACAGCTCTGTGTAGATGAGTAGAGTTGTGTAGAGTTTTTTAATCCATGCTATTGGATAAATTGGTTTTCTCTCCGCTAAACATCTTCTGTGAGCTGAAACTGTGCTTCTCCCTTAATCCAGCATTTAGGGTTCATCGCGAAACCGGAGCCTCACGACGAAGCACAGAGAGGCTGAAAGACTGGTGACAAGCTTCCTCTGATTTAGCATAATTCATTTCCCGTGCTGATTCAGCTCTGTGCACAGACTCAGACACACACCCCTACCCAGCCCTAACCTTAACCATAGGTAACCCCTACCCAGCCCTAACCTTAACCATAGGTAACCCCTACCCA
>JAAGVU020000019.1:16144187-16170797 GCA_011763525.2 Mormyrus iriodes
CCCAGCCCAAACCTTAACCATAGGTAACCCCTACCCAGCCCTAACGTCAACCATAGGTAACCCCTACCCAGCCCAAACCTTAACCATAGGTAACCCCTACCCAGCCCTAACCTCAACCATAGGTAACCCCTACCCAGCCCTAACCTCAACCATAGGTAACCCCTACCCAGCCATTTTCTGTACCCACTTGTCCTATTCAGGGTCAGAGAAGTCCAGAGCCTATCCTACAAGCTACAGGTGCAAGGCAGAGAATAACCCAGGTTGGGGCGCCAACCCATCGCAAGGCACACTCACACACCAGTTACACACACATGCACACCTATGGACAATTTGGTAACTCCAATTAACCTCAGCATGTTTTTGGACTGTGGGGGGAAACCGGAGTGCCCGGAGAAAACCCCACGGTGACATGGGGAGAACATGCAACATTAAATGTTGATACTTCGGGATTACTAATGTTACATTCCACCCTGCCTGGTGACTCCTAAGGGGAACAAGCATATACAGACAGCCAGTCACCATAGCTGATAATTAAAGGCACCCATTGTTTAAAAAAATAAAATAAAATCCAGTGTATTGCTAAATTCAGTTCATACCATTACTCATATCAAAGGGTTTTTCTGTGAGAACGCCTGTGGACCTTTCTGAGGAATGTTGTTTTTCAGTAGGCTGTTCCAAGCTATGCATATGATAACAAATCACATTAATGCATTTCAGGTTTCATTGTAACTAAGGTTTAATAGAAAAACTGGCACTTTTCATTTGAGGAAAAAAAACATAACCCAAAAAAATGATTAATAGACTACAGAAGAGAAATGAAAATGGTAGAGAAGCAAAATGCTTAGCGAATCGCCCATGCAGTTTGGGCCCTGTCTCCAGGTGAGCTAAAGCTTCCTGTTTAATCAAACACTGTGGGACCCTGGAAATGATTCATTAAGAACAGGCAGCTGAACGGCCAGCCCTCAGCGTGAGGGGACTTCATGTTGTTACCACAATCACTGTGGCAGTGGCCAGAATCGCAGCGTGGTGGGTCTGGCCATAGCGATGCCAGCAGCTGTCACAGTACACCTTGAGACGTGGACCTATCCATTGGCCATGGCAGAAGGACTTAATCCAGAAGCCTTGTTAAAAACAGTCAGTGACCTACGTTGGGAGCAGGACAGGAAGACGATTCCGTCACACGTCGCTGCGCACCTGAGAATCCGCAGGACCCGTAGATAAACGTAGATAAACTTTTGGTGCCTGAGCAGGGCAAGGAAGCCCGACCGCGAGCTTGGACTCTTATTACCGCAATTCCAGTGCATTTAGTGGGAAGTCTTGATAAATGGAAGCTTGATTAAGAATTTAAATTCATGCATGAACTAGATTTTCAGTCCAGCGATTGGCCTAGTAAAATCTTTTTAATGTGCTTTTTTAGGTAATTCCCCAAGCAGCTGATAAAAAGATCTCTGGCTCCGTGTACGCTTCAGACAACAGACCAGAACATGCCGCACATCGCCAGTAGCCCATGGCGACTTAGAGCTTGGCTAACGACACTATTATTCGGTACTATGCGGCCATCGGAGTCTAAAGCCATTAACAGGCAGGACGGCAGACCAGGGAAGCCAATAGTGAAATGGCCGTAGCTGATAAGCTAGTGCAGTTTAGTATTTTATAGGACTTTGAGCTTACATACTGTGAAGCTACAGTGGGAAGGAGTACTACAAACACCCTCCAGATAACTGCATCATAAAAGTCCAAAAGAAATGTTATGATGAATACACATTGTGGTTTGTTGATAAAATACAAACTAAACCAGCTTTTTGTAAACCATCATTTAGCTACTCTGCTCAGTCCTGTGCATTGCACTGTTCTGTGAGATCACTGAGAAATTTTAATATTCAGACTCCAGAAAGGGACACCACCAGAGCCTTCCCAAGCACTCATAATATGCATGTATGACATGTTGCGATATTTCAAAATGAATTATGGATTAATATACATAAAAGTTTCTAAATGGTTAAATTGTGTCAGTGCTGAGCATTACCATGCATTACCTTATACTTTATGAATTGTAAGGTTATTTATTTAAAAGAATTTTAAATAATACAATTGTGATGCCTAGAATCAGAGGGTGTTATTGTTTATTTGTGTGTTTGATATTAGTGGTAATAAACCGCACAGAGCATTTATAAATGAATTAATGCCATTGTGCTTTCAGCTTCCTGTTTAATTTTATATGATAGTTGTAATAAGAATGGTGGGCTGACTGTTAAATCCTCATAAACAAAGGATTTCTGGTCCAGTAGAACCACTGTGTACCTTATTCTTTCTTGCAACCAATCTGTTAAAGAATTAGCCTAAGAAAACCAGATTTACACAGTGGCACCCCAAGCCAGGGATGGGGAAATCCTTTCCTAATGACTGCAGAACAGTGGATGACGATTCTGAATAAAGAAACAAATCTGAACACCTTGCCGGGGAATATGCAACACCTTCACAGGCAGAAGGGCACCCCCCCCAAGGATATGCCAGCAACTAAGCCACACCCCCTTCACATTCCACCCTACAGTGTGTGGCAAGAGAGCCAATGTAGCTGGAACCAATCACGTATTGCATAGACTGAACGCCAATGCATGCAACAGGAAGTGGTTCATTTCAGCCTGCATGCTATCAACTGGATGCCCCTGGCTAGTCTGCACAGGCTCGTCACCAAACGGACACGTGGACACTGGGTCTGAGCTGGCGTGTCGGCACGTGTCTTTACCGGGAAAGCTCTCGCTGTAAATGTCCCTCTCTAAGTAAACCTGGGGACTGGAGCTTGGAAAACTGTTGGGTTATTTCTGCAGTATTGTTTCCGTTTTATTTAAGTGATCACTCGGCACTCAGGGAGTAGACTGAACAAGCTTAATTAACACAATAAATAATTAATTTGGGTGCTTAAATGCTTTGGCCGAAAACACAGCCCTCCAGGACCAAGGTCTAGAATTGGCACTCTGGACCACGAAATGCAAAGCAGCACACTTACAAAACCAAAACATCATTGTATTCTCAGAAACAACAAATACTCTCAAAGCTCTGAGCCTTTGTGTCTCTATGGCCCATTATTCGTAATCAGAATGCCTGAGCTATTGTTTATAAGTGAGCAGTGAGGAGAGTGTGGCCAGCATTTAATCGCCCTTTAATCGTACTTGAAAAACGATCACTTATGCAGCATCATGGGAAATATAGCCTTCGGACAGCTGAGCACATGGAGCTGAAGGATCGGTCCCGAGGCGGTCGTTTCTGCAGGGCTGTGTAACGCAGAGAGAGCTGAGGCCGGGTGGCGGTCAGGGCCGACCACTGCTGTCCACCCGAGGCATTGCCCGACTAGGCAGGGCTCAGACAGGGCTGGCCTTTACCACTGACAAATGCCTCTACGATCTACTTTAGAGAAGAGGTGGAATCTGTGCACACAGCATGCAGCGTCACATGTGAGCTGCCCCTGAGTGCCGTGGTGGGGGACAGCATAACCCCACTTCAGCCAAATGGCCAGTGAACGCAGAGGACGGCGACCTAATGCCCTCCACCTCCGCCTTTGTGCAAACATCAGGGGCGGCAAAAAGGTGTCAGAGCAAGTGTGATTTCTACCTGCGGGGTGGAGGTGACCTCACAGCCCCCGTAGTACCTGCCTCTCCCACATCCTCCTGCCCACCCCCACCCCCCACACTCTCCTCGGCTCCAGCAGCAGCTTTCACCCAGCTGAGAAGTACTAAATATAAAATTAACTCATATTTTCTCTCATTTTTATTGATTTATATGCCCACACGGTACTAATATACTGTGAAATGTATACCGTGGAATATGGGGGGAGGCAGGGACCCCAGAGGAGGGGCTGGCTCTGCTCTGTTCTGCCGAAGCAATAATATATGAGATTTAGACAGATGCTGCATCTATACATCAACGGGCCCAGAGGATCATGCAAAAGGAAAAGCTTTGGACGCAAAGTCTGTAGCAGGCAGAAAGTCAGCTGACGTGCTCAGAGTAATATGAGTCAGATCTCACAGCGAATAGTCCGGTTCGCTGTAAGTATTACAAAATACATTGTTACTAGCAAACCGCTCGGGGGGTCAGTACAGATGTATTTCTCATTAATTCGCATAGGTCAGGCTGAATAACTCACTAAATATCATTTTACTACATGACTCTTGCCCCCAGAACTTGAGCCCCATGTTGTTGGTGTTACACACTGCCATGTAAGGGCTTCTCGAAGGCACACACAGTGATAATGGTAACGATATCTGTAAAATGAATGTTACGTCTCACAGGTAAAATGGTAACACAACACTGGGCACAAATACTTAGTAATAACTCAGTTAGTACTGAAGTACAAACCATGAACAGATACAGTCGCTACTTGAGATAAAAGATGCTGATGAACAAACATGAGATCAGTATTTAGTTTGTGTTACTCATGACTTGTTCCTTCAGTATTTCCTGCAGTAGTTCACAAAGATTTACAGAATTTACATATATAGTAAAAAATATAGTAACTGCTTGAGATAAAACATGCTTTACAATTCATTAATGATGAATTAACATGAGGTCAGCATGTAACTAAGACTGAGTTTGAGGTTAATTAATACTTAAGTAATAGTATAATAGAATATTATTTGTGTCCCGTTGTGTAAAGTGTTACCAGGTAGATGCACTATGCTGCCAGAGGTTAGCATTACTGGAGAGGGGCTAGGCTGGGTCTAGTCTCATGCAGAGTCCATGAAATCCTGAGTCCAGAGCAAAGGTGTTCATTCTGGGTCACTCGCTGTGAGAGTGACAGGGAGACAAAGAGCAGTGTGCGCCGTTGCGTGCTGTCGTTTCACCTAAAAGGTGCCTCGGCGTTTCAGCCCCACGTTCGGGACGCTGACCTGAAAAGCTGGCAGATGTGGAACAGTGGGATTAATGAGTTAATACTGCTGCATGATCTCATGCATCACAGCCCCAGAGAGCCATCGGGGCCAGGTTTATCCCCTCCACAGCTCTGCTCCCGGAGATGTTGGCCACCCCTACAGAGCTGAGCCTAGTGGTTAATGCCACCCCCTCAATTCAGCCCCTGCCAACCGTGTGTCCACTTGCATGCCAACGGCAGCGCGGCTCTTGAGAGGCGAGTAAGCTCCAAGGTCGCCGTTGCCCTGGAGACGGCGGTGCCCTTTGGGCAGCTCTTCCCACGATCCCTTGCTGTGTGTGAGCCCCAACTATTCACTTCAGTGTTCCTCAGCAACCCGAGCTGGCCGGTGTTGCTATGCTTATGAGAAGGGTCATCGTACCAAAAGCGTGACAAGTGCCACCAGGGAACTACTGTTGCGCCATTGAGGGAAATGGTAAAGCTCTCTGGCACTAAGCCAAAAGCATATAAATAAATTAAACTGCAAGCCGTGACTCACTTTGAATAAAAGCTTCTGCCTGACAAATAAATAAACAGTTTAACATAATGGTAAGAAAGGAACAGGAACAAACGGATCCAGCAGGTCAAACATGATGGCGCTGTCTCTTTCTGAGCCTGAGTGATTACAGAGACGGGGACTTCGACACCCTTACAGGCGACGGCTTCCTGAACAGTGTTTCACTCCCTGTTCATACAGACATTTTCTGACCTAGTTTCTGTTCAGCCTAGAAAACTGAGAAGGGAAGACACCGTGCTGCATGGGGAAGGCTGAGGTTTCTCTGGAAAAGACACGGTATCACAGAGAAGCAGCTACACGAAGGCACAAAGGAAGACAGCGGGCCAGAGAGGACACGGTCCCGCAGGTTTACAGGAGACCTAAGAGGGGCTCTTTGGGAGTTAGACTCTTGATAAAACGAGCAACATGCAACCTGTCAAATTCATCCATCCACAGATAAGGGCACACTGTGACCCCCCCCACCTCACCACCACCAACCCGCGCTGAGCATAACCAGTGATGCGTTTACTTCTGGCTGATGTCTGCAGGAAGTGACAAACAGGAAAAGGACTCGCAGTATGTGAAAGGTTAATACTGCTAGCCTACAGCCAACCAGGTTCTTCAGACCTAAGACTGACCATCTGTGTGCTGCTGAGAGCTGGAAATAGACCTTCAGGCTCTTCGGGCTGCTGTTGCAATAGCCATAATAAACCACAGTGCGCTGAAGAGGCCCTCCGTTATACATGCTCCTCGACTCTCCCACAGACAGCTACTCCTTTACACTTACACTTGCCACATGAGCTCCTTTGATTATCAGCCCAGCTCCTTCTCCCGCAGCAGAGAGAGAGTCTCACTTCCCATTTGTTACAATTAGCTGCAGACACAGGTCAGGCTGCACCAGAGGGGCAGGGACAATGACACTCTCTCAACGGCGGTAAACAACCCGCCAACCGGCCATCAGAGAGCGTTGAGCTTGGGGAGGGTGTGCGCTCCCTCACAGCACTAACCCATGTTTCTGCTCCACCGCTCTCCCGTTTCACCTCAGGTGGAAGCAGTCAGGTACGTTTCTCAGACCAAAACAAGGTCGCCCGTTCGTCCCACAAGCTGTGCGAAAAGGATAGAAGCTGTTCAACATTTGAAATGAGCCTTCTTTGTTGTGGATTAAAACAGGGTTGGCAACTGTCATGCATCTGGCGTGACACTCACTCTTTCAGACTCTTAAGCTCATGCGAGAAATCTTACGGCAAATCTATATTATTCCATTATGAACCAGAAATCAGCTACATCAAAAGCGCTGGGGTAGTTTGCAAACCCTACAGCCTATTTACAAGGTAATAAAACTCTTACATACATGTAAATGTGTGTGCAGAATTGTCTCGAATTGAAAATCTCACTCCAGCCAGCTGAACAAAGTTGGCAACCCTGACCAAAAGACTAAACTGGGAATGGGAAGCAGGCCGGTAGCCGCCCCTTGGCAGCCATGACAGGCAAGGTTTTGCTGACAAGAGCCGGCGGATGTGTCAGGAAAGGCGACATCCCTGACTGAACCGCCCGGCAGCTTTGTGTGTGCTTACTTGTTAAAATGTCTTGTTCCAAAGACACGAAAAAAAACTTGATATTTATTAAACAATCCCTAACTGCATAATTCAACATAATTTGTCTGTTTCAATGCTGAGAGCAAATTCAGCTGTCTGCCGACCTAGTTGCTAATTTCTTTGTCTCACATAATATATTGAAAACATTAATCTGAAAAAAGCCGTAGCCACCTGAAGGCGCGTGGTGAGGTGACAAAGCATGACAAATACTTCAGCTAATCAGTCAAACAAAGGAAGACTTAAGTAACATTTATGGCAAATCAGTTCCCCATCTTGGTAGCACGTAACTCCAGGTGTGCTGTACTTATGTTCTGTTATCATGAGTGAACATTTGCTCGCTTCATAAAAACCTTTCATCTACTGTGGAAAGTTCAGGTAACATGCCAACAAGTAAAACAATATGAGTAAACCGGTATGCTAATGCTGAATCTCAGCTAACAAGTTTTGTTCTAGGAACGTTTAGAGAACGTTACGATTAAGGTGTGGAAATGTTCAATGCATCCAGTTTTCCAGATGTTCCCAGAACGTTAGCTCACTACAAAAACTACCACTACAACCAGGGAAAATAATGCAGAACCAAATGTAGAGCATGGTAGAATAGCAAAGGTCAAGGGTTCAAGACTGGATGCCATGCTTGGAGTATACACATCCATTCATCCACCCATCCATCTCCTGTACCTGCTTGTCCTCTTCAGAGTCACAGGGGGTCCGGAGCCTATCCCAGAAGCTACGGGCGCAAGGCAGGGAACTACCCAGGTTGGGGTGCAAACCCATCACAGGGCACACTCACACTATTCACTCACACATGCGCACCTACAGACAATTTGGTAACTCCAAGTAACCTCAGCATGTTTTTGGACTATGGGTGGAAACCAGAGTAGAACATGCAAACTCCACACACACTGAGCCCTGCCGGAGACCCAGGTCCCAGAGCGGTGAGGCAACAGTGCCACCCCTGAATATAATATATAGTACTAAATAACATTATTCAACATTAATTACGTTAAAAGTATGTTCAGGTAATAATATTATTGTGCTAGCATCTGCATAACCTTTTCTAAAACGTAAACCGTGGAAATAACATTCCATTAACGTCATAATAATAACGATCTCTGCCGACTTTGAGAAGACCTTTACATAATGGGATGGCCTCATAAAGGAACGTGTTTGAACACAGGTCGAGCATTGGCACTTAGTGGAACAGAAGGTACAAGTCAGGCCTTGGGTGTTAATCAGCCTCAGTCTACATTCCAGCACACACATCACGTGGCTTCCTGGAACATCTTGGGTGTAACATATCTAGAAACACGGCCCAAGGATCGGTACGCCAAGCATACTCAAAAAAGATGGCCGCCCCTCCATACCGCTCTTGGACCTTTGACTTCAGAGCTGGCCAGCATGCATTCTGCTACATAAAAGCACAGAGGCCCTGAGTAGGAGACTAACACAGGTTAAATATTTATAGCTGCATGGAGCACTGGGGTGTGTCTCTTGATGGCCAATTATAACACACATCGAGAAAAAGATAGAGAGAGATGAAGGAAAGAGCGAGAGAGTCTGCAAGGAGCAGAGAGAAAATGAGAGCACCCCAATGCACAGCAGAGCGCTGCTTGGGCAGAGATACCGCCAAGTGATTAGTGTGCTTTAATTAAGGCTCCTGCAGCCATGGTGTACAGACCAATTACTCCTTCCAAAAGGATTTCCAGTTAAAATTATAAATGATTTAAATAATACAGTACAATTTATTATTTCCCAGAGACACAAAAATCAATACTAGATTAAGAAAAAAAATAGTGTATTTTGCAATTTACTGATAGAGGGCATAAAAATGCAGGGCAAATCGAGGTTTACCTCTCGCGGCTGACTCGTGTACAGTGCTGGCATTCTGAAGGGGGCCTTTTCACCGAAATGTGGGGGCAGTGTCTATTTCGGCAAATTATCTAGGTCAAGGTGCCGAAATTGGCCCATAACAGGCAAACAACCAGAGCACAACCAAGTGTTTAGGTTACTTTTACCAGACTGGTGAGCATGACATGATTCCACACGCTCCATGCTGAGGAGCTTTGCCATTTCCGCTTTGAATCTCAATCATGCCTTCGTCTCCAGCATAATTTGTTTGTGGAATTATCATCATCATCATTTAATGCCACTGCCAGACGCATAACATGATTTCTGCGTCTTCAGAAACCAGGAGATTTCATAACTTTGTAAGAGTGCTATGAATTTCCCCCAAGTCTGTCTCATTCCATACAGGACTACAGAGCACAGACTGACCTCAGGACAGGTGACAGCGGTCTGCTCCTTAGCCATCGATTAGGGTTTAAAAATGCAGATTAGGTCACAGGGCACAGACAGAAACACTTCCTGAGGTCAGCTGAAGTTCAGAAAGGAACATAGCCACAAGTGTTTAAGGACATGGCGAAGGTATCCTGTTCCAAGTTCTTCACAGGCAGGATACATGAGTATTAGCTGCAGCAGTAGAAATAGCCTGGATGAAATACTTAGCCCCTCTTCTCATCTTCAGGTGGACATCTGATATTTCTGACCAGGGACAGCCTAAGCCAATGATTTGGTGCCGGTTTGGTCCAGTCTGTCTGGCGTTGCTTACCTATACAGCCACCCAGCATTTCAGCCCTACATTTGGGCCAGTGTCATGCCGGTTTGCACTGACCTGAAAAGCCGGTGGATGTGGAGCAGTGGCCATAATACTCAGCCAAAACTCCATGACCTAATGTATCTTTCATCGGGGTGTCAAGGCCCCAGGGAGCCAGCAGGGCCAGTTTTATCTCCTCCACAGCTCCTCTCCCAGAGATGTTCCAACTTTGGTTCCAGTTTCTCTTCAGAGAACATCAGGGTCCACTTTCTTTCTGGAGAGCTTTAGTTCCAGATTCTTGTTAGAGAACATTAGATTCCACTTTCTTTTTGAAGAGTCTCAGTTCCTGTTTTTCTCTAAAGAACATTAAGCTCCAGTTTCTCTTCAGAGAACATCAGGTTCCACTTTCTTTCTGGAGAGCTTCAGTTGCAGTTTTTTTAAAAAATGTCACGTTCCAGTTTCTCTCTGGAGACCTTCAGCTCAATTACCGGTATTAAACACACATGAAATGGCCCCAAACCTTGAAATGAATTACAATGGACTTGAGTCAGCACATTTTTAGGTGATGTTAAATTTAGTCAGATCCTGCCTTTAAGAAGAGGCTTGTGTTGAAACAGTACCCCTCTGAGCTACGAGGGTAAATGAGAAAAAGATCATAAGTGTTTCATCTACAGTCCTCTGCTAAAAACAGATGGCATTTATGTACCCTGCCTGCCACAGGGGCATTTCCTGGGTTTGTGTTCCATAAAATGTCTCCCTGTGGTTACACAATTAATCTGATATCTCATTACCTGAAATGCAATCTTCGCTCACGAGCTGTAAACAAATGAAAACAGGATAGCGTATGCTTATTTGAATAAATGACATGAGGAGAGGATTAATGCGATTTTCAAGATATGCTGAGATTGCTGCCATCACTGGGGCCCCTCATACTGTAGGATGAGACCTGGACAGTGGAATTGACTACATCTTCCCTTAATGACAGGAATTCTGAAAGCTTGTATTGTTAACAGGCTTTGTCCAATAATTTCCAGACCACTACGATCTGTATACCATCACATTAGATTAGCAACTCCCTTTCCATACAGATGGGTTTAGTGTGATTTATCCCAATAGCCATTTTAGAAAGGTGGATTTAATAAAAAGGACAAATTGACACCACCTACGTCATTTTGTCTTCGCTCCTAGCGCTCTCTTTGGCTTTGATTCACAGAAAGTCTGCCATCCCAATATCAAGAGCCAATAGGAGAGCTTTGGGCAAAGAGGCCCAATGTCACAACATGGGTCATTGTCCCTCACCTCTTACATCTTCTTGACCCTCTACTCCTCCGGGGGGGTTGGCCCATGGCGGGGGGACACACTCCAGAACCAGGTCCGACCTGCCTGCCTGGACAGGGCTTTCAGAGGACCTGAGTCAGCACCTGTTTTACCCTGTCCCGCCGAAAGCCCATACCATTGGATCGACTAATACTGTCTGATGTCAAATCCGTATTTCCGTTTGTGATTGCAGGTCCAGGTTTTCATAAAACTTTTATTTTGACTCATCCAAAAGCTGACAAATAAAATACATAATTTGATTACTATCAGAAAGTACCTAAAATCCAAAAACAGCAAACAGGGTCCTGGGGGAATGATATATTCAGACGGGCGTCCTTAAGAATCCTGAAGAAGCTGTGCTGAAAGTGCCACTCATCAGGATGAGCTGAGCGCCAGCGGGTTTGCGAGGCCAGATAGCAGAAAATGCGCTTAGCAACAACTGTCAGAACTTTTATTGTACTGTTCCACTTACAGCAGTTTAGGAAAGACGTTGGAGCCCTGGACTCATTTACAGAATCTACGCTAAGTCACAACTCCAGCTCCTGTACTGGAGGCAAAGGTACTGGAGGTCCCTGCAATTTTTTGGAGTAAAACTTCAAAGGCTCCCCTTCTTTCACTTCAAGTGAACCCTCAAAGCGTCCACCAAAGGCTGAAGATTCACATCTTCAAACTGCATGTCACCTAAGATATTTAATGCATGTATAATTATTGTATATTGATCGTCATGATAAGGACGCTGGGCTGAGTTATACCTTGCAATGTGTGACACAGACTGAAGTTCGTAATTTGTAAATTTTTTTATGTTTCTATTGAGAGATTAACACGCTAAATTCTCTTACACCCATTCAGTTCACCCGTGTTTTTATTCCGATTGAAGTTAACCTGCCCTTACTGAGTTTTCGTGTTGATGAGTTAGCTGGAGAATTGCGATGAAAAATCACCGATGTCCAAGGTCGGCCATTTTGGCGCAGTTAGCGAGCGATAGCGTGTCTGGCACAGCTCCAGCAGCATGTGGACAGCCCCTCCTGAGACAGTGGAGATACATCGCGTTGCGGAGGGCTGGAGCTGCCCCGAACTCGATGGGCAGGGCGGTCGATGAGGCCAGCTGAAGCAAAGATGCATTACCTCCTGTGTGAGCTGCGTCAGCTAATAACAGAGATCACATTAATAAGGGAGCCATTTTGTCCAGTTTGCCTAGTGTGGCCTCCAGCCTCAACCAAGTCTCCCAAAAGGGGGCGCTCTGCCTCAGCTCACAGAGAGGGTGGCCAGGATGTTGTCTGATGAGGAGGACGTAAGATGTGCTTTTCATATTATTAACCATAGTGTGTGCAATGCGGCTGAGTACTATCGGTTGGGGACTTTAAAAGAAGCTAAAATGAGGAGCGCAGCTGAGCTCTCTGTCGCCCTCTGTCTACCAAACGGGGCTCCTGCTCTTCATACATTCACTATTGCCAAGGCCTGTGGAGGCATGCATGTGGTTTTAGCCTTTGTGCTGTCTGCCATGACCTTAGGCATGCCTATTAGGGAAATACAGACCAGGAGCCTAATCAAGACGTCATGACAAGCCCAACATAAACGCGAAAGCTGAATCACACCTGCTCACATTCCTTCTGTCCGTTAAAAAAAGGTTCTCAGTAAAATGCATCGGTAAAAGTACAAATCATCAGTCAAGTATCTCAAAAAGATCACAGAATGCTTAGAAAACAAACCTAGCACAGTTTTCACACAATACGACGCACCCCAACACCTGTAGCAGAATGACAATTTGTGCTGTAGTCCTCTGAGGAGCTTTGGAATGCGGTGACGTTACAGCTATCGAATACCTCGGGAACTCCAGAGCGCCAGTACAAAACTGGGGCCTTCGTTAATAAACACATTGATAAACAGAATGTTACACTCTTTCGTAGCCTCACAAGGAGTACACATGCACATTACTCTGGGCTTTGCCAGTGAATGATGAAGGACTACACACTTGGGGGAGGGGGGAGAGGCTGGCTGTTGGAGAAACTCATGACTTCATGGTGCACATGGGCACCACGATGACCAGGATCACAGTGCAGGCGGCTGCTGCAATCAGCACGCCTATCTTGCAGGCCTTGGCCCTCCGGAACTCCGCCTCCTTGCGCTTCAGCAGCGAATCATAGCCCGGTGAGTAAATGTCCTCCATCCAGTACTCCAGGTGGTTGGGATTCAAGGACTCCTGTGTCTGCAAGAGACAGGAAAGAGGATGGGCAGGGCTGGGTGAGTTATGGCTGGGAGACAACGCCCTCTACTGGAGGAGCCATGCGGGTCATCGCCTGCAAAACTGCTGTCCTGAAAATGGACTGTCATTCTGACAGTCTAAGAAAAACATTCGACCTGCCAACACATCTGTCAGTTTTTTTTTCTAAAAATGTGACAAGGGAGGGTGAAATAGAGGGAGGGGGGGATATTTTTATAATGGAGACATTCATTTTTTTTCTACTGGATTCCTTCCTTGGTAGTTGCTGCCAAATGATGTTTGCAGTTATTGAACCATCAACTTTGAAACCATTAGCAATATGCCGAGATGTAATGTATTCCAATGAAGCAATCTGAATTGGACGCTGATGGAAATTCATGTAGATTAATGAACAGCACTATCATAGCCAGGGGCAGAGAGGCATTCAAATGCTGCAGTCCAGTAGGCAGCCTTAAAACTGGTTAATTTAACCAGCTGCAACTGTATATAAACCAAATCCGGGTATGAAACACAAGGACCACGATCGTTGTTTAGCCTGAAACACCATCTTTGTTTTTTTTTGTTCTGCAGGCTGTCGCTGGTGACCTTCACGGAGATGTGAAGCTGTTGAAGATTTACCATGTGACCCAAATGTCACCTTCATGCCACCGATTCCATGGAGCAGTACAGGTTGTCAGCTTGAGCTGCATATGGTGCTGTACTATGATGTAATTACTTTTCCACTGTGACTTGCAGGCTCCCTCATTTTTGTCTTTTGCCAGTGGGTCCAACAGAACTGAGCCATAAACGCAACGGTGGCCATAAACGTTAATGCCCAGGCAGAGGCTCATCTCTTCTCAGCTAGGAGTCTCTCATAATAAAACTCAAACACTAGCATTCATATAAACAATGCTTCTTTCTGGTGCATAACAAGGCCCCAAAATCACTGGCGTTATACAGTCACCTGGGAACCCCCTGGCCCATGTTTGGAGCCGTGTTATCATAGTGCCAGAGCCGATAGCCTCGATGCGATAATCTTGAGGCCCTTGATCTTGTCACATTCGATTTGCAGTCTAGCACCCCTGGCTGTGTATGCCGAGCCAGCAGCGAAGGCGCTGCGATAGCATCGAGAAGGGGTTTAAGGAGGGTGGAAATTTAACCGTTACCCTTCAGAGCCTGAGCCTGACAGTCTGCGATTCAGCACAACGAGGCTCCGGATTTCAGCTGCGAGAGCAAACAAATGGTCTAAGCTAATCATCATGAGGCAAACTCTGCATGTTCTTATTTGGAAAAGGGGTGGATTGTCATAATGTAAATTAGCACCCTGCACATCTATTGAACCACGAGCATGTAGGACAGAAAGCAACAGGAGGCAAGCAGCTGTGAAAACAGAGCTACAGATACGTTCTGGCTCACTTCACAGAGACTCACAGAACTTCATTATCACAGGAAAGAAAATCAAAGCGATTTCAGGGACCTTCTATGTAGGCAGATAAGTTTTTATGAGTGTGCCTGCAGGTCTTTGTCTTCACTGGAAACTCCAGTTCTCTTTTTACTTGACCTTGATCATTAGAATAAATGACCTTGGGCTATGGAAGAGGGTCTGTTAGCGCATATGTGCCTCATTAGGTGTAACCGAGATGTACTGAATTATCACTGCATAGTCGGCTTGGTTCTTAGGAAATCACACAGCCCAGCAGATTATCGTCGATCGACAGGCAGCCAGGGCAGATGGAGCATGAGGTCCGGGTGGCACTTGCCTGCAGTTCCAGCGTGCTGAGCTTGGCCTTTTCCACCGAGCTCTGCTTGTATTCCTCCAGTGGCCAGGAAGGCGGCTGCGTCCTCTTGCCCTCGGGCCGGTCGACTAACCGCATGCCCGCATAAACGGGGCTGCTCCTCATGGGAAACTTGGCCGCTGGCGGGAAGCGGTGAGGGGTGAACACCTGCTCCACAAGGTATGGCTCCTTCGCCTGCTTGGATGGCCGGTGGGCTTCGCACTGCCGGTCCGCCTTTGGGCAAAGGTCAGAGTTCAAAGGTCAAGCTAAATAGCCACGCAACAACTGGCTTTCCATTTATTACGTTATTAACCCTAATCAAACGTGATTTTTTCATGAACGACATGCCTGTTCAGAGAGATCTCACATACCACAACTATTTCTCCCTGTTCCACAGGAACAGCATCATTAATCTGTACATTTACAAAGTGGCTTCATAATCCTCTGTGAGACACACTATACACAAATTAAAATATATTCTGTTTGCAACTGTATCCCATTCTTCTGTCTTGCACATCCTCTTAGCTGTATGATCATTTCAGCTGCAGGAGATAGAAATGGCCTGAGAAAGGCCACATGCTAATGCATGCTGTTAAAAGAAGTATTAAAAGACATTTCATTTAAGTCCTAGTTTCCCAAACGTCCCTCAGTTTTGCACATAAACATATATCCCAGCATACAACAATTCAGAATGTGTTAAATGGATAAATTATTCTCTATCTGTTTTCTTTTTAATCATCTTTCTGTCAAACTGAGACACCACAGGGGGCCTTTACCCAGAGTCATTTATAAACATCTTGGCTATGCCATGTTTTGTTTTGACCTGGAGCCCAAAGCAGGACTTCTTGCTTAGCTGGATAACTTGTCAGATTTAAGTTAGTCCGGGCTAAATGGAGTTTATCTTCATTCACTTATAGCCCAGGGGGGATTTTCATGTCGTAGCATTTCTCAGTTAGGTAGGCCAACTTAAGATAGAAGTCATGATTGTCCAATAGGAAAGCTCCTTACCTAAACTCTTACTGGACAATCATGACTTGTAGCTTAAGTTAACCTAGCTAACTGAGAAATCCTGCTTGGTGAAGAACCCCCCAGCTTACCTTAAATCCGACAAGTTATCCGGCTAAGCAAGAAATCCTACTTCCTGAAACAGGCACCTGAGGCAGATGCTTTGCTATAATATAACTCTACACTGCCAACATCAACACTATCAAGGGGCCCAAGAATATCAATGTCAGGCCAACGGACTCTCTTTCTAGATCTCTGGGAGGCAGGCATCAAATGGACCATATTGAGGTATGCCCAAGGGCATTGGGCTTAAGAAAGGAGTTCAATACCACAGACATGGAGCAGGACATATTTAACTAGCAGATACTTTCATCCAAACTGACATAGAATTGAGAAAGCAGGGTCAGCCAGTCCCTGGAGTAACTGGGGATAAGAACCTTGCTCAAAGGCCCAATGATAAAACCACTCGGCCAGCTGCAGGATACCTTCTGATCACAGGCACAGTGTTCAGAGCCACACACCCCCCCATGACACTTAACGCTAGTGTAGGGCTGAGGTGAACTGAGATCATTCAGAGGTGCTGGTGTTTAAAAGGTGTTCTGTGAGATGTCTTCTACACCACAAATCTACCATATTATATTTTTTATAAGAGATGAGACTTTTATCATAAACCCAACTTAGGACACGTCAGACTTCTCTCCTCCCCCCCCCCCCAGCTTCTCCCCTACACAATCAAGAAGACTCAGGCTCATAATAAAGGGAGAGAATCTTAAGCTAATGTTCAATTTCTGCTGTGAGAGATGTCATTCCCATCTATTACACATTTGAACAGAGGTAGACATTTTAGGTCCATAAAGTAAAAATCCAGACCAAGATTTTGTTTCAACCAACCAATTGAGCATAAAGAGTCATAGTCACAGACTACTCAACTGGTTGGTTTAAACAAAATCTTGGTCTGGAGTTTTACTTTCTGGACCTGAAATATCCACCGCTGAATTTAAAGGAGCTTCTGTAAACAGCTAGCTGGTTAAAAGTCTGTAGAACCTAGGAGGGATCCATAAAGTAGCAATATGATGTTCCACCATAGCCAGAAGAGGCCACCAGTCAGCATCAGGGAGCTGTCTGTGTGCTCCACAGCTGCTTTCATAGAGGACCCACTGCAGATCTCAGGAGCCCTGGCCCCCATGCCTCGTTCCCAAAGATTTCCCACTGGGATTCCTCTCAACACGAGCAAATCGCAGACTCAATGGAAACTTCACCTTTTTGGTTCAATCGACTGCAAAATATTTAACAATGTGAAAAGGTTAACTACATGAGCTTCTTTGGATAAAAGTGTTTGCTGAGCAAATAAATAATGAATGAAATGAATTACTGTGGCCTCAGGCGTCCATGGAGACACCTATGGAGCTAAAGGTCTTCCTGCAGATGCTTGGCCTATGCCGGCTCCATCTGACAGCTTCGGGAGAGGTCAATGGAGAGGACTCATCAGGGTAACCCTGCTGAGGGTAAATGACATTTCAACATGTTTAATGTCAGGGAAGTGTGTCAGTACCCCAGGAGATGGCAACTTAAAGGGCAAAATTAGCGGCACTAGGCAGACCTTCATCTTTTACATCCTTTCTGTACCTTTTGCAATGCCAACAATTTCTTTTTATTACAAACTTGACATGTAATTAATCAGTCTTACATAACTTCTGCTTGCCAGCTATGTTCATTCACCCATATTCCCTCCCCTTATTTGTATATCTAATTCAAGGATATTAATCTCTGTTTGGCCTTCTAAAACACTGCCTCTTTACTCAGTAAGCATGTGGCTTGGAAAGCTTTCTGCCACTGACATCTGTAATTCCAGAAATAGTGTGAAATCCTGTTGTCATGCCAGTCGCTTCCCTGCACAGCTGTGGAAGTGGATTTATCCATGCGTAGAGGAGGAGCAGGGAACATGATGAATCATCCCAGCTGGATCGTGGCTCTTCACGTTCTGGGTGTGGTACCAAAGGGCGCACACCCAAAAATAGCCTTGGCTCTTACCTGCTCATTTTGACTTACTGTGCTACAACAGCGCTCCTCCTCACATAAAGGTTACGCCTCATCATAATTCACACCTAATCATGGTACACATAAGCTTATAAATGAAGGTGAAACTCTTAACAATATATTAAAGGAACTATATTGCACAACTTACACTTACTCTGTGTCCCTACTGACGTAAGAACAGATTATTCGAACCAGGTCGGTTACCTCTTTGGATTTTCGGTGGCGGTCCTTGGTACCGCGGTCCTTCTCCTTTCCATCTTCTCCAACGTGACTGGCACAAGAGGACCGCCAATTCCTAGGGGAGTTGGACATGCTACAGATCTTTGTCTCGGTGGCTCCATTTTCTTCAGCCAAGGATCTCGATGACCTCCTGGTGCAAACAGTCTTTTTTAGGGCTTTGACTCGCAGACTGTCAGTATTGCTGCCACTGGCATCAGAGCAGCACCATTCTGGACCACCAACTCCAGCAGTGCTTCCAGGGGGCTGGCACCGAGGAATGCCAGGAGAAGAGCTGCTCTCTGGGTGAGTCTCATTGACCGTGTTCGACTCACTTGGCCTGACACCAACCTCTGGCTCCTGAATCTTTTCATCCAGCTTGTTCAGCTTGGATAGAACCTGAGAGATCTCCCCACGTACCCCGGACAGGGACTCCAGCTTCTTTTCAATCTCCCCGATACGGAGCACCAGCTTACAAACACTGGCTTTCAACTCTCCGTCTGTGTTTTCCAGTGACTGGAAAAGACGGTCAAGCTTAAGACCTGCTTTGCTCAGTTTTGCAGCATTAGTCTCTGGGGAACTGTCTTCGTCGGACTTCGGGCCACGTGTGAGGGATCCAATGCTATTGTACTGAGATGCCTGAAGGATTCCCAGAGAGTCGGACATGCTCATGTCATCCAGAAAGCGGAAGATGTCACTGATGTCATCGCTGACTATCTCAGAGTCCTCTTCAGAGAGCTTATACGAATGCCTTTCCCCATATTTGCTGAAGGCCGGGAGGTCTTTGACCTTCCTCTGCTCAGACTGATCAGTCTGTGTGCTCACGCTCAGAGGAATGTCTACTCCACCTACCTGGATGGAGGGACAGTTGATGCTTTTGTCTTTAAATCTCTTCACACCTTCTCTGTGGTCTACAACCACCCCATTACCCACAGATCCCATGTTCTGTGACTTAGACTCAATAGACTGAACACTAAATCCTGATGGGGAACCTTCCAAATCCTCTTTGACTTCTTGGTAGTTCTGCTCACTCTCCACACTGCCCATGTCATGGAGATGGCACTCTTTAGACAGCTTGGAATTCAGAAAAGTCTCCTCAAAATCTGGTCCCTCATCCGTATTCAGACTCAGACTCTTCACAGGCCAGTGGGATGGCCTGCTTTGCCTCCCCAGTGTCCTCCTGGTGTTTACACTCTCTGTGATGGTCGTTGGGCCAAAATAAGTGGAAGCTTGTAGATCATCCAGACTTTCGTGCTTTGACCGTTTTTTTTCTTGGAAAGGGGGACTTACCGAATCAAAATAAGGGTTACTATAAGGCAGCTCAAAGCTGTGGTTGAAGAAGGCATGTTTCTGTGAGTCCTTACGCTGGAACACCCCACTCAAGTCATCCCTGGATTTGGATTCTATGGTGATCACATGGGGAGAGAAGGCCACAAAATTGTGGAAGTCCTCCTTAAAAATATTTCTCTTCTCCATACAGGAGTGCACAGAGAATGGTCCAGCTGTCGAGGCAAACCTGTTTTTTAACCCAGGCTTTAGCGGCAAAGACTCCTGATCGGTGGTGGACTCGCTGTCTATCTCCATCGGGAAGTAGGTGCTCTGCATATCGCGGGACGGCGAGCTGCTGCGAGGGTACTGCGGAGGGTACTGCGGGAGGTGCTGAAGCTTCTCCAGTGAGGCTGCTCTGCATTTAAAATCCCTGTTGACCCCCAGGAGACGTCCAGAGTTGGAGGCTGGCACAAATGGCTGGCAATCGCCAAAATCCGATTTCGAACATGGAGAAACCCGCGTCGTCGGCTTGTACGACACATCGTAGGCCCTGCTATAGTCAGACTGCTTGTACATGTCAGAATCGGACCGGCACGACTCAAACGACTGGTTCTTTTGAAACTTGGGCCGGTGGCCTATGGACAGCCTGTCCTTAGCAGTACCGCTGTTCATCTGGATCAAGTTGAACATGGTGACGATGTCCGCTGCCGTCATGAGCTTCCTGGACTGCTGGTCTTCTGAGGTGTTCCGCATCTTGTCCCGGAACAAGGTGGCAGGAAAGCAGGGGTCCATGCAGGCAGTGTAAAAGAGAAGACTTCGCAACTTCACTAGGTGGACCAGGTCAAACCTGGCACACAGCGATTTGCAGAGGTCCTGATAGGACATGGTATTGTGTTTAGCATCCAGCTCCTCCAGAATCCTTCCCAGGAAGTGGGAATACTCCGGCATGGGGTCCATAGCTAATCTGATCTCTCGGAAGACTTATTCTATCAGACAGCTGTTACCCTGCAGGAAATATTAGTGGTAAAAATGCTAGCTGCACATTTGCATCATACATGCATTATTAAAGTATTATAGTTTCATTTTTACAATTTGGGACAACCAAAAAAAAAACACATCTTACTTCCCCGTGTCTAAATGCGTGACAGGCGACGCATAGTTTTTCAGAATAAATATACATGTATAGAACAATCATTTCAAAAGATTTAAACGAATAAAAGGATGAAGCAGAAAGCGGAGAAAGCATTCGGAGGATTGAAAAAACAAAGGTTATACTCGAAACAAAACTAAAGCTCTTGGCAGCCGTAAGAGAATTCAGTACATGTTAACCTGCGCGAGTTTTTGCACGAATAAGCACTTGCACAAAACGTTTTATCATTAAGAAAACCTACTGATCAAGCTTTGCAAAACATCCATTTCACATCGATTAACATACCTCGAGTATGGTCCCATTCGCAGTCATCCATGTTATTATTAAAAAACTCCTATCTGTGGCAAACTGACAAACCGCCAAAGCAAAGTTAATAAACACATTAGTCCGAAGCTGAACATAGCTGGTAAATCGCAGAACATGGTAGAGTTTAAACAAAAATATGTTATATCCAGTTTGTCTCCCGTGCTGTTCTTGCGCTGCCTCTTCTGGGTCGCTCGCCGTCACCATCCGCACGGGAAACGGAGCTGTCCGCGGTCTGATCCCACTGTGCTTCTGGACGGAGGCAAGCGGCTTTGTCTCTACCGAGAATGACGTAATGAAACCTTCACACCAACTGCAGGGGAAGTCAAGCTGCCTTCATTTACCCGAGACCACTATAACATAGCGTGCATTTTGCTGACTAATCAATATACTGTACTGTTTTCGCATAAAGTATACTACTTAGGATGTTACCAATACATTATATACATTTATATAAAAACTACTCATTGATGACACCAGACGAAAAGTATGTATCACATTAAGCCTTATTCCATAAAGCGTATTTTTCAGATCACCCAATCATGTCAGAAGACTCCGCTATTTGTATATTATCATGCAAAACCCTTCACAGAAAGTATCTTGTTTTATACTGAAAGAAAACCAGCGCAATGAAAGGGCAGGGAGAGAAGAACAGATGCACGAACTAAATGAATCAAGGCTGCACATCAGTTATAGTACCTATACGTGCAGTATGTGCGGTGCGCGTCCTTTCTGCTGTAGGAGCAGGGGAGCGTGCCGCGTGCCCCCCGGCCGCACTGCCGCGCGCCTCCTGCAAACCTTTGCCTTTTCACAGGGTTTATAATGTTTTCATCATATAACATTTTCTTCTCGCTTAGTCACTCAACTAATTATACGTTTTTCCTCGTACATCGGCAAGTATGATCGGACTGACACGTCTGAGTCATGTGGGAGGCATTGCTATAAGGCATATGATATGCACCGATTTATATGCAATGCGAAAGGCTCAGATAACGATGCATGGACTTTGTTCACTCGCCAGTTACTTTTTCATGTAGACAAGCAGATACGGTTTTATCAGTACGGACATATGGTCAGAGGTACTCGGTTAAACTTCTCTCATAGCAATAGTCTCCGATTAGCAAAGACAGGTTTCGATTTTTTTCTACAGTTATCTATCATATTTAGTCCATTTCTGTTAATAGCCGATTCTAAATTCCACATAACACCAAAAACCCGGTTTTCATGTTAACCACCGTGACACAATTCCCAGAACATCGCAAACCCTTCGTTATGTTTGAAAGCCACAATAATAGAATATACAGCATGTTAGTAAATTTTAGTGTTAAAAACGACCAGGTGATCTTACAACTGCAATGTCCTGGGTTTTAGAGAAGGCTCTATAAAAACACGCGATTTTTTTTTAATTCATGGTTTAAAAACATAATACAAAATAGGAAAGGGGAATAGACCGGCTCACCTTTGATCTGATTGCAGACCATTTTGAGAATACTATTCGGGTGAAAATGTGATTACAAATTAATAGTGTTTATTACTGAAGAAGCAATATGTGTCACAGAAAGAGCGGTCTGTCAGCCATCCGCTATTCGCTTTATCAGAAGGTATAGTCAGGCATAGGATTAAAAGAGTCATTAACTTCAGTTTACAACTCAGATCGAGAAAATAACCAGACATCTATTCCATCGGCGCAATTGTGTCAGAATGTCACGAATTTTATAGTTCCTTTTTTTTCTTGGGGGGTGGAGAGCACATTTTAAAATGTGCTACTTGGCATCTTGTGTCCCATATGCTAAGAGCTGGGTCTGAGTCTAGGACATACTGGCCTGCATACAGGGACAGAAATAATCTTTATTGAGCTGGGCCTCCCCTAAGTGCAGTGAATTCCTCTTCTTAATTAAGAAATATATAGAAAGACAAAACTAAAGGCTGATTGATCTAAACCTTAATACACATAAACATATAAAGCCTGGCTAGGTGCTCTGAGGGTCCAGAGGCTGACTGCTCTTTCAGCTAAACAGTTAACTGTTTGTGAGCATGACCAAAATAAAGAAGAACTAAGCTACAGGCACACAATGTACCAGTAAGCAGCGAATATGGGTGGGAACAGTGATCACGGTCAAACTCGCGCCTGCCTCGGTGAGCTTTGACTGGAAGCAGGGCGGATGTAATCAGCTCGCTCAGTGGGGTGGAGTCTGTCCAAACACCCGGAGGCATGTGAATGAAAGCACAAAACACTCAGCAGGAGGGCGCGTTGTTGATTAAGATGATGCCTGCGGGGCAAGCGTGGGTGCGGGAGGGAGAGCACGATGAGACTGCTCCCTCATTGACTAGGGGTCACATGGTCGGGCTTTTCGGTCACCTGAAAGCCAGGAACGCAAAGGGTAACAACGTCGCAGGACTAACCACACTAGCCACCAAAACTGCTTCCATGCCTTGTGTAAGAACTCGTGCACAGACCCACGGGACTAAAACTCAGACCCTACATTTTTTCTCCCACTGGCCACTTCTCTCTGCTCTTTGAATGATCCTTTCTCTCCCTCTTATTTTGCCTCCTCCTCAGAGTCATACTGCAGCTAGGAGGCTTCTAGACAGCCTGCCGTCGCAGCACATCACTCCGGGGGTGCTTATTATCGTCCGGCCGCGGAGAAGTCGAGGCCCACACCGCCATTCCGCTGTGTCACTACAGGATCTGAGTCAGCTGTGGATGTGAGTCGCTCATGCGCCAGCATTGAAAGCCAAATACAAAAAACAACTAAAAACTAACTAAAATAATAACTCAAACTGAAAAGTGAATAAAAGCAAGCCAAATATACAAAAAACATATATGTCCAGTTCCTGTGAGGAGCTTCGCCAGTGTCAATACAAACAATTAAAAGTAATCAGCCATTTTATGAAAAATTATGCAAATACATGAGATGAGCCTTAACTGTCTATAATTGATAACGATGCTGGTTTGGCAGATTGTCCAAAGTCCATTATTACTTGAATAGTTTAATACTTTAATAGTTTAATAAGGTTGACTCAGATCACATACTGACACCTTGCTGTATATTAGACAAAAACGCATGTTACCTGTGCATTTGGGTTCCAGAGTTGTGTTGGTAAGATCCAAAAATCCAACAACAGTCACTTCAGGTCTGGTCCAGGCTGCTCAGAGCATTTCCCAAAGGGCACAAATCATCTCTTGTTTAGACTTTTAATGGCGTCCCATTTGCACGGTGCTGCTAAAACCAGCCCACCGCTGAGTTGCTGCTCTTAAATCGGCCCATTAAAATGAAAGCCCAATTCTGAGTGAAAATGTGACCAGGCCGAGCGGTAGACCCCAGGCGCCTGCAGGGAACACCTTTGAATTTTGCCTTGCAAGTTTCTTCTGCGTGATTTTGTGATCTTGCAGCCACTGCACCGATTGCAGAGCTCATCCCACCGGGCTTGAAATGCCAAGCCTTAGAAATACATGTGCGTCTATGTGGGGGGGGAGAGGTGCAGTGAAGGGAGCTTCAAATAGGAGCTTTTATGAGCCTCGCTTTCTGAGGCAGGCGAGATGCAGGCGGCTTCCTTTCCCCCTTCCCTCCACGTTGCTCCCTGCTGCTCAGCTTTATCAGATCCAGGATTAATTTAGATTTCATTGCAACAGCGATGTTTTTTCAGTAGCGGCCTGAGCTCGGTCCCTTCATGCTTGCCGGGGGCAAAAGAAGCTATGCGTGGAAAGAAGCAGGGTCTCCCTCCATCGTGGTTCTCAGCTTTGCAGTTAGAATCCTTAAAATTCTGTGACGTGTTTGATAAACAAGCCAAGCCAACGGACATTTTGGTCATTTTGCCTACATCAGGGGCCATCTGTCCTGGCTATGTAAGGTACTCCTCGCAAACATAGCCATACATATTGCATAAAAAGCTGACTATCATACCCACTGCATCATAAGGGGCAAACTCACAAAAAATACCTCATTATAGCATGTTAATAAGGCGTTACGTGTAAACAGACCAATCAAACCAAGATGCTATAAAGTACATTACATAATGGGGGGGGCAGCATTTGTGCCTGTGATCAGAAGGTTGCTGGTTCAAGCCCCAGCCTCGGCACAGCTGTAGGTCCTTGAGCAAGACCCTTAACCCCCAGCTCCCTGGGTGGCTGCTGTTCATGGCCAGCTTGCTCTCTTCTACAGAGAGAAAGTTGGGGGAGGCATAAAGAGAATTTCCCCACAGGGATCAATAAAGCATCCAATTAAATTAATAGTGCCAAACTATTAAACTCGCTATGGGTGAAATTTCTTTTCAGCTTCCCAATGATAGACTCTTCATGCTGGGGGAAGTGAGTTTAAGAAAAACATTTCCATTAAGCAGTAACTCTGACAATCAGCTGCGTCTGTGGATTTGTCCTCATTATGGCAGGACAAGGAGTTTTTGGACATTGTCACCTCATACAGCAAGGACAGCGACATTCCATTCTTGTCTCTGACACACATTACTGGCACCTGTTTTTCTGTTCATGCGAGGAGCTCACTCCGCCCGAGTGTTAACTCATAACAAAGCTGTCCAAAGGGGGTGCCTGAGACAAGGTGAGATATTTACTGCAGCCCTGCATGAAATTTAGTACGTTCTGAACTTTGAGAGGACACACAATACCACCTTGGCCCTTCTGAAGAACATTATTAGCAAGGTAAATAACTTCAATAACTTGCTGGTGACTTATTTTCAATGTATGATATGTGCCAGAAAGTCCACCGTTTCTTCTGGTTCCTGCTGTGCTCTAAGTAACCTACAAAAAGGCGAAGTCCCTTTATGACTCAGACCCAATGGACAGGGCTGAGAGTAACTCCACTTTATCGTAAGAGCTTTGTTCTGTCCGTTTCAGGTTAACAGAGAAACTGCATTCCCAGAAGTGGTGGGTGGCTTTCCGGCCACGTACAAGAAAAAGCTTCAGGCTGTGTTTCTGTGAGCGTCACTTTGCCATTCTGGACGAGAGCAGTCACACAAACATGACTCTATCCAACAGACCCCCGACCAAAGCCCAGAGACATCCATCCGGGATGCCTCCATCACCATCCTTGTGGCAACAGACTTATCTCCCAGGGGCGTGGTGGACTTGCAGTTTGGATTATCCTGAATGTACAGGTGTGAGAACACCTCTTTTGCAAAAAATGCAGACTGGGGCAGGACTCACAGAGTGCAACCAGGCTAATAACAATTTAGGGTCCCTATGACATTTCAATTACAGCCAAAGAGGGAATGGCAAACTCCGCACAAGTCATCTTCATCTCAGCTGATGACTAAAGACAGTTCAATTTCCGGCTGGAGGGGATGGGGTAGGAGTGGATGCCATAGAGTTTAGCAGCACTCAGGTAATCAGGGCTGCACATCAGCCGGTGAATGGAATATCCACAGGGCCGTACCGATCAATCCACAGGGCCGTACCGGTCAATCCACAGGGCCGTACCGGTCAATCCACAGAGCCATACCGGTCGCTCCTGGCCATTAGCTGCTGATATTACTCCATCCAGGAGAGCAGAGGCTGCTCGAACATGGAAGCCTAGGAGAAGACAGGAGTAGATTGGACCAAATGCTGCCTCTAGGCCAGCAACCCTGTCATTGGGGGAGCAGCTAAGGTGATATCATAGTCACTACGGTGACCCTGTCATTGGGGGAGCAGCTAAGGTGACATCATAGTCACTACGGTGACCCTGTCATTGGGGGAGTGGCTAAGGTGGCATCATAGTCACTACGGTGACCCTGTCATTGGGGGAGCAGCTAAGGTGA
>JAAGVU020000019.1:16171474-16207603 GCA_011763525.2 Mormyrus iriodes
GGAGGGACTAAGGTGTCATCATGGTCACTGCGGTGGCCCCGTCACTGGGGGAGGGACTAAGGTGTCATCATGGTCACGGCGGTGGCCCCGTCACTGGGGGAGGGACTAAGGCGGTATCATGGTCACTGCGGTGGCCCCGTCACTGGGGGAGGGACTAAGGTGGCATCATGGTCACTGCGGTGGCCCCGTCACTGGGGGAGGGACTCAGGTGGAATCATGGTCACTGCTGTGGCCCCGTCACTGGGGGAGGGACTCAGGTGGAATCATGGTCACTGCGGTGGCCCCGTCACTGGGGGAGAGGCTAAGGTGGCATCATGGTCTCTGCTGTGGCCCCATCACTGGGGGAGGGACTCAGGTGGAATCATGGTCACTGCTGTGGCCCCGTCACTGGGGGAGGGACTAAGGCAGCATCATGGTCACTGCGGTGGCCCCGTCAGTCTCCAATCCTGAACAAGGCTGGCTATAAGTGTGTCAAGCACAACATACCATTATATGATATAAATGATTATAAGCCAGTACTCTGCTTTTGGCAATAAAATAAAATGAAAAGCAATAGAAGAAGCTAAATGAATTATTGCTCTCACCTGCAGGCTGTGGGCAGAAAGGCTCCCTGGATGAAGGTTGCTGCTGGCAAAAGTCAAGTATGGGTGATCTCTAAGCTGGATGAAAGGCTTTAAGGCTTTACAGATCAGGCTGTTCCAGCAGAGCGTCCCCTGGTGGCCTTTCTCACATGGTAAATGAATCCTCCCAAATCCTTTGTATTTGCACAAGCAGGAGTATAGGTATATTGCAGTTCTTCTCTTTGCCGATTTCATCTTGCTCTCCATAGTTTGGGGGGTGGGGGAGGGGCACAGCCCCTGGAGCTGGGGGTTAAGGGCTAGGGTGACTGCCAAGGCTTGGGCCAATCACAGGCCCAGATGCACAGCCCGCTGAGCCACTCACCGCCCGAGTGAGCATATAGGATATAGCTGAAAGCCCACTGGCCGGGCGGGGGGGGTGGGGACCATGTCGGCTGCAGGCTTCGCCCCACATGTCTCTGTTTCAGCATCGGATCTTCCAATATCACCTTTCCTTAGTGAGGCAGCAGGCCCCAAATTACTGATGCGGTAATTACACCCAAAGCTGCTGGGGGCAACAGGCATGGGAGCCTAGAGGGGGAAAAAAAAAATCTCCGCAAACAGGGTTTACCTTAAACACATGTCCACCCCGATTTAAATCCTAATATAGAGGGAGAACTCAGCCAGGGGGGCTGGAAGCAGAGGTGCTGGGGAAAGGATAGGCATTCGCTGATGGAGCAAGTCGTCCTCGACCAGATACGCAAAGCCGGACGGTGCATGCAGTCGCTGCTGGGCCCCCAACAGCACCATTTAGGGCTCTTCCTAAGAGGAGCGGTCTTGTTCCCGGAATAAGTGAGACGCTTTCATGTCCGCTCTTGTGAGATCCTTGTGAGACCCCAGGGGCGCCCAGCTACAGGAGGCAGATCTTCTGTGCTCCATCCAGATTAGCCACCCAGGTACACGGCAATGCCAAGCGGCGTCCATCGAGGCGGCCACTAGAGGGCAGAGTGTGTTACTGGATTGGCTCATTACAGTCATCCTCCCCTTTTAAAGCATCTTAAGTCATGAGGAAGAAAGCTGGCATGCAGAGAAGTTGCAATCGCTTTCTGCTAAAACTGTGGGGGGGTTGGATCAAAAAAGAAACAGGAAGGGGGCAAAAAAAACGAGAGACTGTTTTTTCTTTTTACATGCCTCCTTCCTGAAAATGAGGGGATAATTTGAACGGGAAAGCTGACAGGTACCAACTTTAGTCAGAGAAAAGAACAGAGACGAAATACAACGAGCAAAAAGTATAAAACAGGCCTGTGACACACACTCTGCTCAGCTGTGCTCATACTCGTCAGGGCTTAACTGTGCCCCAGGAGACCAGTCACGGATATCTGTGCAGATCATGCGGTCAGGCAGCTGTGAGATGTGCAGTCAAGCCCACAGTCCAGGATTTTTCCATTTCAGGAAATCAAAAGTCAGATGGAAATTATGGTTACAATTCAAGACACTTAAATCCTCAATTCTGAAAATAATGAAGAAACTCTTATCTGATTATCAGGGCTCGATTTTTAGTTTCTAGATTCGCCTGGATGAACGTAAGTCCACTTTAACCCTCCCAGTGTCTCAGATTGTTACAGTAATGATGTTTTAAATGAAACTGTTTTCCCCGTTGTTTAAGCCTACCTACTCTGCAGTTTCATTTGGAACTTGCGAGTGCAGGCCAAGCCGTTTATTCGGCGAGCTGTTTAACGACAGGCAGAATCGGATGCCCGGGAACACATCAGCGGTCAGGGCTGCGCCTTAGCATTGCTGAAGGCTGCGGGGCTATAAACATCAAGATGCGAAAAGTATGGAGGGCGCTCGTTGGCTGCCTGGGCGAGAGGGGACGCTTTCGTATGCAAATGAGCTAAATGAAAGTGCAGAGAGCCTTGGACGGCCATCAGACGTGTACCTTAGAATGGGCTCCGTGACGCACCAAGGGGAGGCAGAACCGGCAGATCCATGGCCCGTGACATTGCGGGGATGGGGAAGTGGAACACAGTGCAGATCCAGAATCCTTCCCCTGAGTTTATTAGCTTTGCATGCATATTATGGCATCTCATAGATTGAGGTTTAACCGACATCCCACAGACCCCATTGCATCCATCTGCTCTGCCATAAGTTCATCAATTCCTGCTTTGAATGACATCAAAGGACGTCAGACTTCATGGATACTGACTTAACATTTCTTCTTCCTTAGAAACATCCTGTCAATCAGTGCGACATTCATTGAAACTCCATTCTGCTTTCCCCTTTGACTCTTTTGGTTAAGAGCTCCCTCTAGGGGCTGAACTAGACTACAGCACAATTACAATCATTTACACCGGCAATAGAGATATGATGGTACTGATACATAAGCAATTAAAGAATCAGCGATTACATCATGACTGTCTTAGACTCATAACCACCTCCTGACTAATTACAGGTCATTTTTTTCTGCCCAGCTTCCAAGCCAAAGGTTTGAGGTCACTGTAATGACATTCTTGAGCTGACCAAATTCAGCCCAAAGTGGCAAACCTGCACCCTGATGGACTGTGTAGGTGTTCTCATTACTAGCCAGAATGTGGCTGGACATTCAGCAGAGGAGAGGCTGAAAAGTCAGTGATGGAAAGGGAAAAAAAAACGAATGAGTGATGGCTGGTAGATGATCGATAGATCCTGCTTTTCAATGATGAAACACAACATGCTGGACATATCTGAAATTACATTTCAGAGAGCAAAATTATAATCAGAAAGAAACCTGTTCGCCCATCTGATGTCTGCCAAGCCAGAGTGGGGTGTCTGGCTGCCCCGAGACGATATTTGTTTTAATGCACATAAAATTGCAGCAGTTCATCCCGCCAGCCTGTAAACATCCTTCTCTAAATGGCAATTTAAAGCGCAGGAGCCTCTTGCACAGCTGCTGTGTCAAGGAAGCGGTGCCACGGAAACAAACGGAATGTTGCATTTCGTTTTCTCCAGTAAGGAATAAATTAACTGGCATGGTTAGCACATGCGATGAATACCCCAGCTGCCGCCGTTGCTATGGGGCTAGAGCCCTCGCTCAAGGCCGTCACTCGCGTCAGGCCGTTATGAGACGGTCATACCGCCACGTGAAGCTGCAGACAGCCTTCTTCACAGCAAGCTCGCCAAAGTACTTGTGAGCGTGTAGGCGTGCACGTTCATGCGCGCCTCCGTCTGTCTCTGTATGCATTCATGTGTTTCCTGCTAATTGCTTTTTTTCCAAGCGTCCATCTGGTAAAGGCGCAGCACATCGCTGCACGGGCCTGGCAGGTTCTCTCCAGTCGCGGATCACCCGTCTGGCCACGCTGGAAGACGGTTGGCCGGCTGGAGTCACATGGTTACCTGGCCCTAGCTCACCCTGTCACTCACGCTCACTAACACCCTGGAGATCATTTCTCTCATCAAGGTTCAACTTGGATCATCGAGGAAGACAGATGTCATGGGGGGGATGGGTTAAGGTTTGAAAATATTATAACAACTTATTGATTTTCCATCATTGGCTCAGAAAACAGATATTCGTCCTCTGACTGATCTCAGAGAGCCAATATTATTGAAAGAAATCACCCTAGAACAAAACTATTTAAACTAACCAATGGGTCAGGAAAACAAAACAGAGGCCTTTAAATTGGCTCTTGGTCAACGTTAAAACTGACTTTAGCGATGAAAACCAACAGTACAGCCTTAAAGTTCTACCTCAGACACATAGCAGGCATCCCACACACTTTTCCAGAGCAACAGCTCCTCCCTGATATGCTGCACTACACAATTACAACCACAGAACAATGAGCCACTGAATGGCTAATTAGCATATATGGTTTTTTACCTTTGGGATCTGGAGGTTCAATCGCCGTCATTATCTGGCAATAGCGGAGCGAGGGGCCAAGAGGGCGATAACTGTGGGGTATCAAGTGGGGCAAAATGACACTGAGGTAAGAGGGGGCAGTCATGAGAGGCGCTGAAAAGAAACGGCTGCTTCCTCCTGGTCCCACTCCACGACATCCTCTTGAAAGGGCTTTGCCTTTAATGCACCCTGACCTCTTCCGCCATGTTCGGCTATCGTCGCTTCGATGAGACATAATTAATGGTGAATAAGCTTCTGTAATATGTATATTTGTTGTCAGTCGAAATGCAGTCTGGGAAATGATCTCTCCAATCAGCATTGCTGCTCTTCGTTTACCTCATTCCCTGGTGCTGATGCAGAGTGAAAGAACGCTGGATGATTAGTGTCCCCATGTCACTCTGTGTCTCTATGGAAAACTGCTCCTGTGCTGCGGGGTGACCAGGCGGCCTGCTGACCAGAGCCGAACCCCATCACACACCACCATGACTGGGCGTCTTGGCCACACAATGGCCCTATCTCTAAGTCCATTACCCCCCCCCACCATAATTTTCCTCTAAACGTTGCTTCACTCCAATTTCTAACCTTTCAGGAAAAAAAAATGACAGCTTTATCCATCCACATTTCCAGCACTGCAGGAGAACTAAACAAAACCACCAGAAGGACAAAGAAGCAGGTTACTTTGGTGGCCTGCCAACATACCAAGGCCTATATATACCCTCCATCAGAAATCTGTGTTGTTTTCAGATGAATAAGGGACTCTTTGTCCAATTAGCTAATGGAATGACCTGGACCACTGTCCCAGTCTAGAGCAATTTTGCACCAAATGTGCATATTTGCACCAGGAAGAGTGCTTTAACTAACAGAGGCACTTAAGATACCCCCAGGTCACACTAACAGGCAGGATGAGCATAAATACCAAGATAATGGAAGAACTTCTTCAATATGCACATAAACAAGGACGCACAGCCGAATATAAGATGGATAGCAACCAGAACACCCTAGATTTAGTCCATCCATCCATCCATCCATCTATCTTCTAACCACTGTTCCAACCACTTCTCAGGGTAATGCGGTCAGAAAAAAGCAATACAATAAAATAAGGCTGCAGGTCAGCTGGATGTCCTAAAAGATCAAAATGCTGTAAGAAAAACCCTGAGACACCCCCAACGAAGCTGCTGGGCCAGAGCGTGCCCCCACCCGCATGCTCAACACATGCACTGACCGACTGGCAGGTGGCTTTGTGGACCTTCTGAACCTGTCCCTGGTCCAGGCTCTGGTCTCCATCTGTTTCCCACATTTTCCCAGGTCCAAAGAACAATGCAATATGTCGCAGAGAGTTTTGTACCAAGGCAGCAGTCATCATAAAATACTTTAAGAGGCTGGTCATGAACCAGCATACCACACACAATGGGCCTTCACCGATTTCACACACACTGTTCTACCGAGAATGCATCTCCATCGCTACCCACTTGGCCCTGACGCACATGGAGAAACAAAACATTGTAAGAAGACAATTTGTAGACTGCAGCTCAGAATTCATCACCATTGTTTCACAGAAACCAGTAACCGAATTGAACACATATGAACTTAACCCCAGAACCCGTAACTGAACCTTAGGCTTTCTGACCAACAGGCCTCAGATGGGCAGGGCTGCTGACCAAGCTGCACACACATTAATGCTGAGCACTGAGGCTCCTCCTTGTTGTGTGTATGATCAGCTAGCTGCTGTACACTCATTTCACCCTTCGCGATGTCACCAAATACACCTCCAACACCATCAAGTCTGCAGCTGACACCAGAGTTATAGACCCAATCACAGTGATGAGTCTGAATGCAGAGTGGAGGAGGACAATCTGTCCCTCAGTGTCAGTAAGACAAAGACAAAGCTGCCTAGTGGCTTCAGAAAGCTAAAGGCTGGCCACACTCTTATGGACATTGATAAGAGTGTAGTGGAGACGGTCAAATGCTCCTTGGGGTTCAAAGGACAGCCTGATTTCGGCAAGTTCGACATGTCCCCAGGTCAACAAGGGAGGGGCTTGCATTTCACTTCTTTAACCAATCACAGTCTTCATCATATCACCGCATCACCACATTGGTCCATTTTTTTTTCATATTTTCAAGGCTTCCAGCCATGCACTCACTTGCCCCAGGGTGGAGTGTAGCTCTGCAGGCTAAGCCTCTATGCTTGTGATCATCAAGGCTGCCAGTTCAAGCCCTGATATCGTTATTTTTGCTCTTATTATTATTATCATCATAATAACGAAATGAAGAGGCACCCTTACATTGTTCCATACAGCCTTTGCAGGAAAGCATGTCCCCAAGATTTTTGGGAATATCCTTAACAAAAGGCAAACACAATAAGACAGCTGCTTCAGAAATCTGTGCACCTTGTCGCTTAACAGAAAACACTGATTTTACTTAATGTGGTGATGACATACACTGAGGACTGATTGGTTAAAGAAGGAAACCGCAAGCCCCTCCCTTGATGACATAGGGACACGTCAAATTTGGCAAAATCAGGCTGTGCGGGCTCACATCATTGAGGACCTTATATGGACCACAAACACCTCTTCTCTGGTAAAGAAGGCTTCAACATCATTGATGTCGACACATCCACAAAAGCTGGTATGAGACCAGCACAGCCTCTGATTGTAAGGCCTTGCAGCGACTGATGAAACAAGCCCAGTTCACGACTCTCACCCCTACAAGCCATTTACCACTAGTGGTGTGAGGGAACCACTCACAGCCTTCTGAATAATCCACCCCAGCGAAGGTACGGACTTCTTGTTCCCCTGCCATCTGCAAAATAGTACGAAAATACCAGCAGACAAAAAGACAGCTTTAACTCTTAGGTCATCAGGGCTCTGACCTCTGACCGGTCCTCGGAGATCCCCAGACAATCCACATTTTTGCTCCCTCCCAGCTCCCGGTAGGGAACAAAAATGTGGACTGCCTGATAGGGAACTGAGAGGAAGCAAAAACATGGACTGTTTAGGGGTCCCTGAGGACCAGGTTGGGAAACACCACTATAAGAGGCCCACACACACAACGGTGATCTACCAAACACAGGAATGCAAACTGACTGCGATAATCGCTTCACATCCCTCTGAACATGTTTCGAAACTTGAATTCCTGCCCATCCACCTCAAGCCAGCTACTGACTTTAATATACTATTACACTACAGTATGAACTACACTATACGCCATAATACATATTATACTGTGCTATGTCACTCCACTTGAGCATTATGTTACATTATGCATTGTCGCTGTTGTGCAGTGTTTAATGCAGTAGAGATCACTGCTTTGTGACTTTAGTTAAATGAAGCAACATGACCTACATAAAGGCCTCCACTGCACACTTGTGTCAGGTAAGATGACAGTTAAACTGAACTGGAATGGAGAACCATCTTTCATGTACTCTGGCTTTACTGAGTACATGAGTAATTTCTCACTGTTTAAACTGCCTAAAAAGTCTCAATGATGCTGCATTAAGGCCTGAAAACGTAAAAATTCAGGCACAGTGTGGACTTTCCTGCTAGCAGGCGTCGTGTCTTGTCATGAGCTGGAGAGTCAGAAAGCTCCGATTCCATTTACTCAGACATTCTGGCATTTCACAGCTGAGAAGTACTTTCGAAAATAAAGTGACAAGACACCACAAGAGCATCCTCACACTTACACACAGGCAGACACATTTTATTCTGCACATACACACAGACACACACAGATACACTCTGTGTAAAGCACTAATGCAGGTGTCATTTGTAACCATCTCACAAAACACGACACAATAAGATATTTAGTGCTTACTAGAGGGTTCAGCTCGCTCTGCCTCCATGGCCTCAGCTTCTGGGGACAGACTCTCTTGCCTGAAGTGCCGCATCTCCTAAGAGCTTAGCTAAGGTCTGAGGAAGTGGAGCACAAATACTCAGTTAGTACCGAAGTACAAGTCATGAACAAATAGTCACTACTTGAGTTAAAATATGCATCCTGATTCATTAATGATAAACAAACATGAAATCAGTATTTAACTTGTATTAACCCCTGTGTTATTTTTGGGGTCGAAGTTACCCCAGTCCATTTTCAAAATGAGGTAAAATTCTATAGAATCTAGAATTTAGAACGGAAGAAGTAAAATACACAAGGGATGATCATGACTTGTTCCTTCAGTAGCTCACAGTTTACAGAATTAACAAATATAGTAACAAATATAATAAACACTTAAGAAAAAACACGCATCTCGATTCATCAATGATATATTAACATGAGATGTAACTAGGTATTTAACTAAGACTTAGTTTGTGGTTAATTAATACATAATTAATAACATACTATATTATTTGTGCCCCGTTAAGTAAAGTGTTACCAATAAAGTGAATAACTGATGCATTTTCTTTAAACTCTCCCATAAGCTGTTGAGCGTGGGGTCCTGGAGATACCCCAGAAGACCATCAGACTACCAGTAGAACTCATGTTGTAGATTGCTGGTCTATGTGGAAAGTTCTTGTCTGAAAGCATTACTGGCTCTAACTATGTTCTGATATACACAGCTCTCTTTCAATAAAATTACATTTTCGGTCTCATTTTGCCTCTTCTTTGATGACTAAATAGATTTTGTTGACCTGGAACTGTGAAAAAACTAATCTCAGTTATATATGCCAGGGCTGAGCCTGGTCATCAGATGTGACAGGACAGTCACCAAATTGACTCAGCTTCATTTAACGCCCTCTTCAGGACAGATAATGAATAACCTTAAATCCATATGGAGCTGGCCTTTATTGACTCAATTTAATTATTTGGTTTAGTTTGTGAATCTTTTCATAATAAGTGAAAAAGTAGGAATACACGAGTACAGTCATGCATCGCTTACCTAGGGGGATACTTCCTGAGTAATGTGTCATTTGACATTTTCGCCGTTGTGCAAGCATCACAGAGTGTTCTTACTCAAACCTAGATGGCATAGCCTAAATAACCATAAAAAGTACAATATAGTAAATGCATAAACCAGTAACATAGTTATTATCATTATCAAATAGTACGTACTGAACGTAACTGGCTGTGCAGTAAGATTTTCACCAGCATCACCACAAACATGTGAGGAATGCGTTGCACCATGATGTTGCGATGGCTGCAGCGTCATTAGGTCATAGGAATTTTTCAGCTTCGTTATGATCTTCTGGGACCCCTGGCGTATATACGGTCCGTCGTTCACCGAAACGTCATTATGACTGTACATCTTACCTTTCAGCACAGTATGAAATTGTCTTACATTGTGTGCAAACGCTGCCACGTAGTTCCTCCAGGTCAGGCCAAGTAAGTATTGCGGGTAAACTGTTCAGGAGCCTAGAAGATGGTCCAGAAGCAGAGGACAAACAGGAAAGACAGAGGAGCATATCAACTGTTACGGGCGTTGAGTCATCGTGTAGATGCTCGCATCAACAAGGTCAGCAGGATTTTTACAGGAAGACTGATTGATTGGCACCTAATAGGCTGAGCATCACTGGAGGTCAGACCAAAAGGAGTGAATATCCGAAACCTAAAGGCCAAACAAATGTAAATTTAAACATCAGGTGATCTGTGTAAGTGATAATTGCTTGACACTCTTCAGGACAGTCAATGAATTTATAAGGAACCTGAGCAATTTCTGTGTGCAATCAGAGGCTTAGAATACATGAACCCCTTTTTACTACTGCATGTACAAGTGCACCCCCCCGCCCCCCTTCCCCCCCAAGTGGCCGGACTGGATCTACATTCCAGCAACAATGTCATAGCACCTGTGTGGCCATCATTGAATAAAAGTGGTGAATGTGGAGGTCTCATCATGGCGGTGAAAACAGGGACAGTATTGCAGAATAATTCCTCGATCATGTCCACCACTGTCATTTTTTAAACCACAGTAAATGTTCATTTTTAAGGGTGACAGATGTGCAGAATGAAGCTCTTATGACTATAAAGCGAGCAAGGAAGGCAACTAGGTGCTAACCCTACGTATCACCACAGGGGAACGGGGGCGCTCTTCAGCCTGCTTTTAAGAATGTTTGTACCACTGGGCCAAAACTCACAAGAAGTGGTTAAATTTCACTGCTACATGTATGTATGAAATATACAACACGTGTACTGAGTTTGTACCTGCAACTAGCAACTGAGGTAAGATTTCACCACAGCTGATAAACGGGTGGAAATAAAACTGTTTCATAAGCGATGCTTCATAATGACCACCTCCCCTCCTGCAGCGCTGATGTATAATCACAGCTCAGGGGGTTATTCAGCATATTTAAAAGTACATAAATCATCACTGTTGTACTCATTTTGCATAAAACATAATATTTAAGGGGAAGGTAAGTGCCATTCCGTACACAGGGGTACAGCTCAGCGGTCAGCTGAAACTTGAGTGGGCTTCTGTCACTCAGCTGCCCTTGAAATTACAAAACGACCGAAAAGGTCGAGTCACGTAGGCAGCCTCACTCCAGGTCCCTAAAAGCTTCTGTGCAGTAAAACCATCAACCAAAAGCACTCTCCAAAGGCAACTGTCTTCAGGATGGCCTCAGAGGGGGACACGGGTCTGTCTGGGGCACTCTAGGCAGTGAGCACTTACGTGTGCCGGAAGGCTCCGGATCTCAGACCCTTCACCTCCCCCAGGGGGCATTTTCTGAAATCCTTCATTCACGACCACACCCAAACCATGAGAGGTACTTTCAAGGATGGAGACGAGGGACTAAGCTGGGCGATACCTCACCTGCAGCAAAAAAAAACCCAGAGGGACCCTTTGTCTGGGCTGCTTTTATTGTCCTGCTCATGCGAAAGGAGGAGATGACAGAGGGATTAATTACACACCAGTCTCATAGACAAAGCCTCTTAAGGTTCCAAACGTGGGAGGTTTCAATGATTAAAAAAAAGAAACAGACCAAGGAAAATGCAGACATTGTGAGGAGCTTTCCTGTAATGTGATACACTGTACATCATGTCGGCTACCACAAAGCCTGTACATTAAATCACTGCGCCGGGATCGACTGTACAAAGCTTGACAGCTCTGTATGTCGCATGGTTAGTGATTTTTGCTAAAGGCACTAAGCATGAGTTTTCACCGTTTTAACAAATGATCTGCTGGTTAAACTAATGGAGAGTGGACTCAAAGCCTGATCAGATAGATTGCCCCTTCTTGCGAGATATTTCTGGAGTAAAATTACATTCATTAAAATATTATTACACCACAATAGCTGCAGTAGTTCGAGCTGCACAACAACGGTGTTCAGAAAGAGCAACAATGAAGCCGAGAAATCAAACGTTTATGATAAAAATACCACAGTGAACCTTTTGCTTTCGCCGACACCTTGATGTCAAAAAGGCAGAAATGATACTTTGAACACTTGAGCACACCAGAAGATGCCGTTATTGCGATCAGGTCCGAGCCGCTGCGATAATGGGAAAGCCCACGGGCGCGGGGAAAGAGGCGCCCCGAACCCCCCTTCCCATTTCCAAGGGAAGCTGTTCGCCAAACCTTGACCCCCAGGCCGGGTTATCATCACTGTTAACTACCACTCAATCCGAAACTAACTGGTTTAGGCAACTGATTAAATAAAATCAGAAAGCAAAAGGGACCTGTTGCGAAAGGAATGAACATCTTATTGGAAGTTATCGCCAAAAAAGGACTAGGCCTGTTGCTACATAAACGAAATACTACGTCTTATGTAGGCCTATCATCCGAGGACGCTGTATATATAACGATGGAAACAGACATATGTGTACCGCCATAAAAACGTAATGAAACTGAAATTTAAATTGTCCGTATGTTGTGCACAAATAAAACTACGCGGCGAAAATGTGGAGTTCTGACACCTTCGTAGCATTCTGGGGAAATTCTCATTTACATTAAAAGAAATTGGACTAATAAGCTCTTACCTAGATATGACGGTGTTTAATACTTATCAACATGTTAAAATGTAGTAATGATACGTCATACTTAATTCGTTAAAATTCGCGTTAAAAAAATCAGTATACAGTACTCCAGAAGATGGCAGCATTTAACCAGCATTAAACCCTCGAGGCTAGTCCCCAGGAGACAATAGGCAAGATACTCTAAGCGAGTGATATTCTTATATTATAACGTTAAAACGGAGGCTTCCCTGGTTTCCCGATGACCCCCCTTTGTGAATAATATGATTTATAAAAACCAAATCAAATTCTACTCAGAATGTCAGACATCTGCCTGCCGTGATGCTCTGCATCAAAGTGAGCTTATATTGAATTGTCTGCTTGCGTATTTTTTTTCTACACTTCCACAGATAATTAGGAAGCTGTCATGACATGATGATGGCCAATTAAACAGTGGGTAGGGACTGACCTATGCCGTGTGTTTCTCACTGATTATAATCATTTTAACGCACTCGCTGTACCCTACGGATGGGGTTTGATCATCGTCGCATGTCCTGGACTCATTTACGGCTCCTTTTGTTTGAAGGCGAAGCCTCAGCGTAGAGGGTGACCGACTGCTAGGGGTGCACCAAACATTATGGGCTTTGTGACATTGCTGAAGACCAGCTGCGTGATGACGGTGTAGAGTCACAGTTGTGAAGGAAAATATACGTGACTTTAGTTTCCATTTCAACGGGATTGTCTGCAGTCTAATCAGACTTTTGAATGGCCTTGAGAAAGTTGTTATTTTCGCTGTGCATTTTATTGCTACATGACATCTTGTAGCAGTTATGCTAGCAGATAAATTAAGAAGTGTGGGTTAGTGCATCACTTTGATGTAGCAATTAAGGACCAGAAGGTTGTAAGTTCAAATGCTGGTATAGCCCCATTATTTATGTCTTTGTGCAATGTGCTGGCTATGGAATCCTTTATTAAAATAGCTTGCTGTAGCATCTTGCAGTGCTCCTTTCTAAATCAAAATTACTCGCTGAGCCGTTAATGTTGGAGAAATATGACTGCTAAGCAACTAAGTGTTAAATACAAATTGATCCTAGCAGCCTACGGGAAACTACAGAAAATTTCAGCAAGTCCCTATTACCACTTGGGGACTTGGACCATTATCCCCCTTTTATTTTAAGTTTCCTGCCTGAAGTCAAAGGTTTGGCAAAGGGCAGCTTTTAATCCAGCACCTATTGAGGAGCAACCAGCAGTGGGCAAATTCAGTTAGTCACCCACATCCACCTGGCTGCTGCTTAAGCAACCCAGGAATTTTTTTGCATGACCTTCGACTTGAGCCAGCAAAAAGGCAGATGGGAATTTTCCGGGAAAAGTCCTCAGATTCCCAGGGGAGGAGAAGTCCTCCCTCTTACAACACCGTGTCCGAATGTTTACTTTCTTATTCGCCTCACATTACTTTCACATTAACGTGAAACACTTCGTTACATAACTTGTAGCATATAACTAAATACAAAATTGATGTATTTCTACGTTACTCAATAAATCAATCACATGGCAGGAGTAGCAGACTGTGTGCTAGTGATTAAAGTTTGGAAGCATTTAATAACGAACTGAGGTGCTTAACCACTCCGTTACCTGCCAGCACGCCGTGGTCATTTCCTGTCAGCACTGACATGTAACCAGGTCCTGGCTTTGCAAAGAGCTGAATATGGCTGGGTATAGGATTTGTCTGCCTGGCTTTTATCTCTTTGATCATTGTGAGACCTTCTTCAGCACAAACGGATTGACCGAGAGTGCTGAGGTGAAATGGTAAAATATTATGGGATGTTTCGCTTTGAAAATGGAAATGGTTTGGTGGGAATGTTCAGACGTGCGGAGGTGATCGACAAAGTTCACTTAGCACGTGTGTCATTTTGCTTCGTCATAGTGAATTTTTGGTGTGAAAGCTCTTGTGCCTTTACAGCTTTGTAAACTAATCTGGGGCATAACAGCATCCAGACTTTGTTTGCCCTTGTACTTATTAATGCACACTCGCAGGAAATTGTCTCTACTCCACACAAAATAGTGTTTTGCGGTCCTGCTAATTGATCAGTTAAATTTGATTTTTCCTTTATATTTAAGTTAGTCAACAAATCAAAGACCTTCCATCCATCCATCTTTCAGTGCAGGGTTTCACTGAGCCTATTCAAGGAAGGACAGGGCAGAAGGGCACAATCCGCAAAAAAAGCAGATTCATTGCGGCTGATATTGAGTCTTGGATGTCTAATATCTGAAATCAGAGAAATTACATTTTTACATTACATTGTTCATACATGAACAGCTACACTGCTGTATATATTTTATAAAGGTTAATTATTTTCAATACTTGGATATTTGTTATACTCCAATTCCGCAGGCAAGGCACTGGTTCCGCACATTCTCCCATAATTCCTTGCAGCATGTGGAAACTTGACATGAACTGTCCCCACAGCATCAGCCAATGGGTGAAAATACGGTCACTGACCTGCTTTCCACTTTATTATTGTGGAGCAATGATCTTGTTGAAGATGAGGAGCACAACTATCTTTATTATGTTTCAAATAAATAAAAATTTACATCTCTTTGTCAGAAATTTTGTAAAACCACGAATATTAAATCCCCTTTTCATTCTTGTGTTTTATCTGGGTGATTCTACAAAGAATCCGATCTTTATTTTCATCAGGATGCTGATGCGACCTTTACCGTGGCAGCTCTCAGAAGCTGAAAGGTTGCCACCTACTTCAGTTTCAGAAGTATCCACTGAGTCAGACAGCATGGAGAAGAGGAGGAACACAGCTTTCTCTTTATTTTTTGCCCGTGCTCAAAAAAAAATCCCATCAGATGTGTCATGTAATCTCAATAGAAGCGTATAGATTTCTAAGCAGGCACACCTAGAATTACAAGGATTGGCACTTTGTCATAAGCCGTGTATCGTTGACTTTACAATGGGTGTCTCTCTTTTCTGCCCTCTTCTCAAGAATGCAGCGAGGAACAAAGCGGGTCCTGCTTCGTGTCTCAGACCCAGCGCCAAAGCACAGCCCAGCACCGGCCAGGCCGCCAGGGTGCATTTATGTATTACTTTACAAAACATGAGGTGCTTTCAGTGAGGGAATCACAGCTAACGTTACGTTATTAAACAATAGCATTTCTCTGCGATCGCATAGCCTCGCCAGACGGACGGAACAATGCTACTATTGTGGTGATCTTATTTGCTTTGGAGGAAATCTCCTGTCCTTGTCGTAGCACTCACATTAGGCGCCCACCTGGGGAAGCCGCCAAGCCCGCAGACTTAGCGGCACGATCTGCCCTGGAGCTGTACAGAATGAACGGCGTGTAGTTTCAAAGCGTTAGACGATTCAAGGTAATTAAACTGATTATGCGATAACCATACTGTAGATGATACCTACCCCTCTCCGAGTTGCCGCAGCGCAGCTATAATTACGAATCTATGATTACAAACATAACTTAATTTCATCACACCTCGTAGTATGCCGAAATGTCATATTAGATTTATTTTTTTAAAGCCTGATAACCTATTTCCCAAAGATTGTGTCAGGTCTCGCTTTCAGGCGTCATATTGTCAACCTTTCGGTCCCTGTCACTACTAAGAAAGACCCGTCATTTAACATAACACACCCAATCGCTTACTAGCTATGCTGACATCAGTGTGTCTTCACTGGAACCCTTATATTGGCTAACTATTGATGCCTGAATTGACATTTTATACGTATTATTTTTACGGAATCGCAATTTTCATGTATTCAATCATTTCCTTTTGGGTATATAAATAAACAATGCTAGGCATCATTGGCGATTCCAGATCCTGTTTTTCGTCTCAGTCCCCGTGAAGATATATTATTTTAAATCCATTTAGCGATTTCTTAGGGGGTGAACCCCCGAAGGGTCAAATCTTAGAATCGCCCGTGGTGGCATGTGGTTCGTTTCAGATGAATGCATGGTGAAGTCAAGCAGGGCTCATAACCAATTCGCTGACCCAAAGAAGTTAACAAACACGTGGACCAGGGGAAATCAGGGGTGTTTCACGGTGTTTTACGACGAAGCAAATAAAGAAGCAGCCGAGCGCCCTGCGCCCCACGCGCTGCCGCATCTAGGCTGTATCCCAATTACAGTGAAAAGTCAAAAATCTAAACGAATTATAGGAAATGCGGGCTTCCACAGACTACCCGGGAAATATCACATCACTGCTCTTTCCAGGCTATTTCTGTCAGGCCTAATCTTTCTTAGGCATGTCACTGATTGTGAGGGTCATTGTTTATTTTTGTAGAAAGCCCCTTGTTCACCAGCCAGTTGCAGACGCTGCGCTGAAGCGTAACAAAGTACGAGCCAGCCAGTGCCCCCCAGTCCGGACATCACCCGGGCAGGTGTGCGGACCACGGGGGCTGGAGCGGTGCTAATTAGTTAGTGCGGCCCTGGTAAGCGGCGGCTGGCTGCGAGCTCTGATCACGTGACAACTCGGAAAGGGCATTTGGCACAAAGTTACTGGAAATGGATGAAATCAGCTAACAAAATGTCAAGGTCGCCTCCCCGCAACCAAACGCTACAGGACATGGAAAAAAATGTTCTTTATTAAGTCGTATATGCTCAGCGCGATTGTTTTAATACCGAAAGAGCAAAACACTTATTTTCCCGAATTCACGGATGTCGTAAATTAAAGGGTCGATCAAATTTAATTTTAAATAAGGAAACAGCGTGTTACCTTGTTTCACGGCCAAATCAGCTGCGTTTTATGGGTCTGTAGTCAGCTGTGAAAAAGGAGGAAGGCAGCCGGCAGGCGGAGGAAATTGCGCGGTAATCCTGCACGGTCGGCGCGGTATAATTAATTACCCATGTAATGAAATAAAATAATAATAATAAAATAAAAAAACAACAATATATATATTGGTATATATGTTATATATGTGTGTGTGTGTGTGTGTATATAGGCCTACATATAACTATTCACAAACAGCTCAAAATGAGGTTTCATCACCCCGATTTCACATTATCACTACCTTCTTCCTTAAACTGATGATGTGGTTTAATAAAATAAAATGCACATAACCAGATGATCTTGGTTTTAGTCACTCGAGGAGGCTACAGTTGTACTTAGACATAACATTTGACCTGCATTGTTTCCCACTTAATCTACTATTCAATATTGTGTCTGTCTCATATTGCCACATAAAGTCATTTATTGGCTGAAATCAAATCGTCGAAAACGGCATGCTTTACTGCCTTTGTGGATGAGTATGTTCTGATGCTCATGCCCAGTGAGCCCCACTACAGTAACAAAAACACTCTCTCCCAGCTGGAAGGGAGCAATAATGTAGACTATCTAACAGGGAGTTGGGAGGGTGCAGAAACATGTACCGTCTGGGGGTCCCCCGGGACCAGGTTGGAAAGCACTGCCTTAGAGAACTAGGGTAGGAGCTCCTGGTCTAAGACCTTTACACAGAAAGGTCATAATGCCAGCTTTTGGTGGGTCTCCGCTGAATTTCTGTTTTTCCCAAACATTTTCAGGTCTCATCACTGTAAGCTTCTCTTCACCATCCATCCACGTATCCTGGGCAGGGGATATACACACTACTAATTGCATGTCTTTGGATTGTGGGAGGAGATTAGCTGGTGGAAATCCACCCGGCACAAGGAGAACTTGCAGATGTAACACAGAGAGATACACAGCAGGGGTGGCACTCATGCTCCCAAGCCAGACGGTGACAGGCACCAGAGTTACAAACTGCGCCAACATGCTGCCATCTATCATTCACAGTTATTATATTTATTTACGGTGCAGGAAGCCAAATCCATTTCCCCATGAAACAGCTCATGCCTAAATATATTTGGGGGACCTTCAATGAACAACTGAACATTCTAGAAGGTAATAGTTCCTTTATTCATTCTGCTACACCATGAACAGGTACCAGTGTGAAGAACAGATAAGCATGAATGACTAAATGCATCGAAACGGCCCACTTTTTAAAAAAACTTTGTGTTTGACCTATTGCTAAATATACATGCATGTAAAATAGTCTAGGGAAAGTATCGCCTTACGAAGGGCAGGCCTTGTAGGAACTTAAATTTATATAGAGCACGTCACTCACTTTCCATTCCCCTGCCGATAAAGTACCTTCATACGACATCTAAAAGTGACCAATAGCACCCAAAACTCTGGTCTTTCTATTTAACTACCAGATGATCTTAGCAGATTTAGTATGAAAGGTGGTGACCTTATCATCAACCAACTGCATGTCTGCACACAAGACTTTCTGAACCGGGTCCTCGGGGACCCCCAAGCGGTCCATGTTTCTGCTCCCTGCCAGGAGCATTTAAAGATCTGATTAGGAGAAACTTAGGTCTGCAAGTTCTTTTCCCCAACGAGAAAAACATCTGTGATTTTGATACACATCATAATCTGAATCTGAATTTCATTTTGCTGTTTTGATAAAGGTAATGAGATAAAATTGCTGGCAAATATTTTTTCAATAATGAAGTTTTTCTGTTCACTTCATCCGTGTAAAATTCACGCTTCTCCATCCCCACATCCCACTTCACCATGTTAATAAATATTATAATATACATAGCATGAAAGATTTTTTGGAGCTGACTGCTAAACGTATGCCATCTGGGGCTTGATCCGGCAGAGAGTTCCATCCAGTTGGATCCTGCCCGGGTCGCTTTCATCAAAACCGAAAGTCGATCTACCGACAGCGAGGGCCAGCGATGATGGATTCCGCATCTGAGGTCCTTTCATTCGAGAGCGTCCCTCAATAAGCCTGCAAATTGCTCTGATCTTAAACACAAAGTACCCTCTTACTCTGCTGGCTATTGGAATCGTTGGTGGAAGCTGAATCGGTGAGAAATGGTGGAGATAAGGTAGAGAATGGCGTTTATCTCGACCTGAGCATGCAAAGGGGCCCAAAGTTCATATCCAATTACCCTTTCTTTTCATTGTCGATTCAAATATTTTTAAATAACTTGATATGAAAATATTGTTTTTCATCATTTTAAAACACTTCGGATTCCCTGCCTTTCATTAGTCAGCGGGTCTGTGCCGAGAATCTGCTCAATAATTAACCCTCGCTGAAAACGAGGCAGCACTGACTGCACGGAGGATATTTAGACTCGCGTTCTGCCGTCACTCAGTAAGGTCCCACAATTTTTTTCGATGACGAGAGCGATAGCGCCGTGTGACGCGTGCTGATCTGGAGTCACCCTTTCCGTGATACGAGGCTCATTTGGTATACAAATGTCGCCTGCGCGTTTGGGGAAACAGGACAGCACTGCTCGGCAGCAGATAACGGGCGATCTCACAGATCGCTTTGCGTGACTGGTTCCGCCGGTGCTGTTGCCATGTAATTGGGTTTGGCTCTGTAATTCCCTTTCGGCGCCCTGTCATTTCCATAACGCCATCAGGAGCACGTCCGCCTTGGCTTCACTGTGCCACCACCTTTCTGCGCTCCCTCACTTGTCGCTCATTGTCCCACTGTGACCTTTCACTGCATCACTTCCCCTCCCTTCGCCCACCTCCACGGCCACCCAAACCCCTGACTCATTAAGGCATGTTAGATGGGAGGGGCACAGACACCTGCTGTCCCAGCTGAACTTTGACGGCAGATACCAGACACGTAGTATTCACGCATGAATTGGGCCAGGCTACAGAGCTCCTGGGGACAGAGGAGCCGGCCTCCATGATTTCAGGTCTGTCAGTCTCCAGATGTACCAGATGCACAGTCTATTTAAGGGGGGAGGGGCAGAAGAGGCCTCAGTGGTGTAAATATCGTTGTAAAAAAACGTTCATGATTTCTACTCCAATTCATTGTTTATAGTTGATAGGCACGGCCATCATTCTTGATATGTGTGTACATTTAGGTGAGAATAAAGAAGCTGTCCTCACTCTGAGAGAGCGTTATATTATACCATGTGCGGTGAGGGGTGTGTGTCTTGTTATACTGAAGCTGCATTATTCATCTGAGTGAGTGAGAACAGTTTGCGGTGATGCAAAGAATAGCTTAAGGAGTAGCTCATAACGGACGTTCCAGAGAAATATTACTGTTTTAACTGCAAATGGAATTGAGAAGAGGGGTGGGGTGCAAGATATGCCCGCTGAAAAGGAGGGGCGGGCTTGTTTTATTCTTATCAGTCATCCAATACGAGGGAGGATCTTAAATCAACCCTATAAAGCCGGCCGTATTAGTTAAAGATTGTACATCGGAGTGCTAGGACCTGGCGCGACCCTAATAACTCACTTCCAGAGAAAGATCATGGCCCAGAACGGGACTAAAGCGAATGGGCTGCCAGAGGGGAAGGTTTTCCCACGTCCGCTGAAGGATCTGGAAGTCAGACACACCAAGGTAGGACGTCGTTTCCCGTCACCGTTAATGAAGATGAAGGGCGCAGCCCATATTTTAAGAATAAGTGTCAGGACGATTAAAAAACACTATGCAACGGAGTTATATAAATAGCCCGCTGCTGGACACATTTATAATAACATGTAACAGGTGGAGGCAGGGAAATGTTTACATTTTAGCGGTGATTTGATACTAGTTCAACAACAGGCTGTTTGTTAAATCTTTCGCTTGTTGTTTTATGCTTCGCCCTATTTATGTGTAATTGCTAAGTACGGAGATGTATGTACACTTACAGGACCATGTTTGTATGTTGAAATGAAATATAAAATAAACTTTAGTTTACGTTTTTTAAAAATCGTATTACATGAAGGTGCGCAACTTAAAACATGCAATGTATATTGTTCTGTTCCATATGGCCTATGTGAAAATTTATGTTGCGATGGTTTTGATAGAAAGATTTTTTAAATCCTGAATTTCATTATCGTGTCATTTAGGTAACGATTTGTTAAATGATGTAGCGTTACGTAGGAATAATGTCATTTCTTTCTGTTGTCTTTTCCTTCACAGATTTTTATCAATAACGAATGGCACTGCTCTGCTAGTGGGAAGAAGTTCTCCACATATAATCCCGCAACAGGTGTGAAGATCTGCGATGTGGAGGAAGCCGATAAGGTGTTCATCTTTTAATGAAATCGCCTTATCCTACCGGCAGGAAGCCATTTGCAGATGCCCGTGCCTTTTTTGCTTTAAGGTTATTAAAAACGATGAAAGGCATTGAGGCTGAAAAAATCGGAATGACTAAAAATGCAGGCTTTTACATTTTTTAGCACTGACGCACGGGAAAGTTTCAGCACACTGGAGTTTTTGGTAAATGGACTGACCGTGTGTCCCCAGGCTGATGTGGAGAAGGCAGTGGAGGCGGCCAAGGTGGCTGGCCAGAGGGGGTCTACCTGGAGAAGGATGGATGCATCCAGCCGTGGGAGCCTGCTCAATAAGCTGGCCGATCTTTTGGAAAGAGATCGCCACCTACTGGCCGTGAGTTGCAACACGCCTGCCTCCGTCCGCCGCTTGCTGCGCGCTTGTCGCTGAGTTTGCAGGGAATGTAGCTGTATCAAGCGGTCAAGAGGGGCTGGGACTGCCTGCTTGGCAAGACATCCGGAGTGGATCGATTTTTAACCAGCAGCAGTCGCTGCATAATAGCAAACCTGAGATTTCATAAACAACGTTTGTGGAAAATCATGTTTACTGGCAGAGCAATGGCTTCCCCGCGTGCAGTTTATCATATCTCAAGCGCCAGGATGATTTAATTTTCTTCATGATATGGAGTAAAAGAGTCATTCTTGGTATAAACATTTCATAGTCATCACAATAAGCACGAGTGATGTCATGAGTTTGAAATATATCGTGTTTTTGTACTTATTTTGTGTAGAACGGAAATAATTTTACTCCTAATTTGCTGAAGCAGACCAACTACGATGGTTACAACAGAGTTATGACACTTTGGGGAATAATTAGGGTTGGAGAGTAACTTGTACCACCCCACGCACGATGTACCCTCAAGCCCTGTCGGTGTCAGTCAAGCCAAAATTCTGTTTTATTAGAACAGGGGTGACATCATTTAAATTCCCCTGACTCTTTTCCCCGAGTGTCATTTTTCTTTAAATCGGGCACTAATTTGTGTAATCAGAGCCCTGTTTAACGTATCCCCTTAACTGACCTGCCAGATCGCATTAGGAGATGCACTTGTAAATGCGACGGGGCATTAGCGAGAGCTGCAATAGCATGTGAGCACTAAGCGCAAACATGCCGGGTGTCCCGTGTGCCAAAGCGCCGGGCAGGGCCTGCCCCAGCTATGTGTGACTGGAAGGCACTGCGTGTTCTGCGAGCCTGACCATGTCCGGTGCCTTTTCAATTTCTTGTCAGTACTTTGGCGCTGTCCTGGGACTTTCTCACAGCTTAATAGCACCGGTGACATTTTGATAAATCCCCATTCAGTCTTGCACTCTTACCTAAAATGAGTTGTTGTTTTTTTGGGTGTATGCTTAAGATTATGAAGCCAGAACTCATATCCGTAGCTATAACAGACAGAGGACTTTTTCAATTCTTCATAAAACATCCCAATAGCCTGATAGCCTGTGATGTTCCTATGTAACCACATCACCAGCTCCACAACGCACACACGTCAGAACCAGAAAGGAATTTTTAAAATCCCAGCAGGGAAGCTATCAAGATTTTTCTGACGGAGCAAACATCACTTCGGTAATTCACTGTACAGTCTGTGTCTGTTTTTTTCGCCTCAGACCTTGGAGTCGATGGACACAGGAAAGCCCTTTTTACACTCCTTCTTCGTCGACCTGGATGGCAGCATCAAAACGCTGCGATACTTTGCTGGCTGGGCTGACAAAATCCAGGGCAAGACAATGCCCGTGGGTGAGTGTGGCTGTTCTAACGGGTACTGATTGCCTATAAATAACTGCCAGCCTTTGGTGGGTCTTCTCCCCTGTGTCTGCCCATCTCATGTCAATGCACATCCAAGAACATTCAGGTGCCCTCTTCTCAAGTGTGTGCTGGATCTCCCCTAGAGCACTTCATCCTCTGCCCCCCCCATGCCGACAGTGCAGCGTTCCAGTTGATCCGGGGGGTATGATTTACCAGAGCTGGTCTCCCACTTTTCTCGTATTTGAATTCAAATCCATAGCAGTGGGGTGGGAGGGAGGCCCCCTCTCCGTAACCAATTATGGCTGGCTATCAGACAAAGTGTCATAATCCCCACCCCCTGGGACGCCCTCCAGGTGCTGACCTTCATTAATTAGACTCATTATGTTAGTAATGAAACTAAAAGCCGATAGAGTCGGGTCAGTGGCACAATGGACCTGATTACGGATCAGATGATTCTTCGTGTGACTCCTGGCTGGGTCAAAATCTTTCAGAAATTTCCCCGTGGGATCAGTAAAGCTTATCGTAGAATTCCGACTCTTTTGACATATTCCAGTAATGTGAGGGATTTATGTTTATATCAGTAAAAATATAAAAACTCCTTTATAATATATTCTAATTCAGAACCTTCAGTTAATTAAGCCACACCGTAATAATCCTTAATCCTAATAATAATCCTTATCAGAGCTAGTTAGCCTCGCCACAGCTTACAGCAATTCTTCCACAAATCACACCATTTGCTATGCAAATTTCACCTGTGATGGTGGCCACACGTCATCCGGCATGCAAATACTGCAAGATTGCCTGAGTAGATCAACAAACGCCGAGAGCCAGCGGCTGTCTTTATGTGGGGGAGACCCTGGCAACAGGAGAGGACCAAGACAGTAGCCAGCTTTACCATTCAATAAATGAGGAGTGGATCACCTGCTCACTGTCCCTGCGGGTGGATGACTGATGTCACAGGGACTTGAAACAGCCCTCTCTATAACTACAGGACAATAGTAAGATCAGATACAGACATTCTACATGACTTTGATAGGACTTTATTATTGTTTATTATTATTATTGTTATTATTATTATTAATATTCCATTATCCTGTTTATGCCGATTTTACATTGCATAGGCGATTAAAAAGAGCTGAATACTTATCATGCGGATGTAGGCTCCTTTCAGCGTTCCGCTTCCAGAATTTGAACCAGCCTGCTGGTCACAAGCTTCCTTCTATAAGGCCTGATACCCACTGGCAACCTTGATCACACAGACAGTGATAGTCTACCACATTTAGCTTAGATCTCCTTTGACACATAATGTCCCTACATGCAGGTAATGGAGAAGTCTTTTGAACTGGGGCATATGTCTACCCAGAGGCGGAGGGGCTGTCACAATTTGAGTGTTGATGAATAACAACCCAGCCCTCATTTTCGCAAAGACTCATTCTGTTTTTGCCCTTTTCGTATAGCCTCGCCCACTCTCCATTTGGCCACTCCCCCTTTTGAAGCCACATTCTTTTCTCAATGTATTATTCTCCCTATTGTGGCAGGCTGTCAACCTCCAGTTACCCTGTAAGACTCGCTGAGGTGCCATGCGTATTGCGTTTGGTTTTTGATAACCTAATCCTGGACCAGCCATTTAATATTGCTTCCTGAGCAACGAACACAAGGCCCCTGATTCATGGCCTCTGATTCACACCTCGTTCTGACATTTTGCAGATGACAGCTTTCTGTGCTTCACTAAACACGAACCGATCGGCGTCTGTGGTGCAATCATTCCAGTAAGTAACAAAAACACCTTGATTTTCCATCCCGCCTTGGCGTCAGGCGCTGATGTTTACACGCTGGCTGCATCTCTTACATCGCAAAGTGACACATGGAAGCTGTGAGCTCAGATGAAGTGATAAGACACTTCATTTGCACTTTGATGAACATGTGTAGACTGTTGCCTGCTGATAAGCACAGGCATCTCTGTATTTGTAGCTTCCCTTGAATTCTGCATGACAGAAGTCTGCCACTGTTTTGAAAGTGTGAGCCTGGCTTTCCCCCACAGCATTCAAATGAATTAAAGGTTATTTACAATCAGACTTACTCTGAATCCCTACATCCAAATGGCAGACCTAGGGAAACATTCTGGCCCTAAAGCACCAGTTACAGATTTAGTGCTTGCCGTCCGAGCGAATGCTCAGGTTTAACCCTTGTGTATTTTACTTCTTCCGTTCAAAATTCTAGAATCTATGGAATTTCTCCTCGTTTTGGAAACAGACTGGGGTCACTTCGACCCCCCCCCCCAAAATATCACAGGCGTTAAAAGAAAAACGAAACTGCAGGAAATGAAATTATAACCGTAACACTCGCTAATCATAGCGGCGGCCAAACTCTATTCTGAAGGATAATATTACAAGGATCAGAGGGAAATTCCTCAGGTGGAGGATACTTTTACAGCAGGGATACTTTGGCAGTGATCTAATCATTGTTTTTGCTAGCAAATAAAGCAATACAGAAGTTCACTTGTTAGTTAGCACAGTCTATGTAAAGGTTGGCCTTAAATCTATTGTATTGCACCAGCAGAAAAAATATTTTACACTAGCGGGATGCACAGTCTTATAGGATTATCAGTTAAAGCTGGCTGTTGGGTCCTTGATCCCCTTTGAACCTAAACAACAAAAGTCCCCAGCTGTCAGACACAGGCGATTACATCATGGTGCCAGGGTGACGTTGTTGGCAGTAGCCATGAGACACAGAGTTGGTGAGTCATAACGTGAAAGAGGCAGGGAGCTCAGTTCCAGAAACCAAAGACCTGAGGCCAGGCTGAGATCAGTTCTACAATCACGTCAAGCCAGTGCGTCTCTCACATTTGCTGCCTGGTTTAAAGACACTACATGTGCTCTCAGGGGTCTTTGTGAGTTGAGAGTCTTTGTTTTCAGTCACACCATTTGCTGCCTCCCCCGTTTCCACGACTACACTCTGATCCTACTTCCCATTGGTTTGTCTGTTAGTGGAACTTCCCCCTGCTGATGTTCGTGTGGAAGATCGCTCCGGCACTATGCTGCGGTAATACCGTGGTCCTGAAGCCGGCCGAGCAGACGCCACTCACAGCCCTCCACATGGGGGTGCTGATCAAGGAGGTGAGCATACATCCCACCTGTTAACACGTAGCATGACTGCCCTTCTCAGAGAGAATCACTCACATGTTGACTGCATTTAGCTGTCGCCATGGAAAGTCCCCACTGTGAGCATTCAGTTTCTGTTGTACGTGTATCATTCTGTGGAGGAATTTATCTTGTTGACCATCATTTACCCCCCGTGTATGTTCCTGGAAGGCTGGATTCCCCCCGGGCGTGGTGAACATCCTGCCTGGCTTCGGTCCCTCTACAGGGGGTGCCCTCGCTCGCCACATGGATGTGGATAAGATGGCCTTCACGGGGTCCACTGAGGTGAGCCTTTCCAGTGGGACAGCATGGGGGCGCTGTCTCATGCTGAGTGATGGGGGCTAGCCTAGTGCGGCGGCCCACTGCCACCAGCGGTGCTGTTATTTATTCCCTGCTGTGTTTACTCGCCGGGCTCTCGGCCATTAAACGTGCAGCCCAGGAGTCTGCATGGGAGTGGCTAGTGTTCTGAAGCTCGCCGGTGCCCCCCTGCATGTGACAGTCCTTAACTCTGCAGGTGGGGAAGCTGATCCAGGAAGAAGCGGGAAGGAGCAATCTGAAGAGAGTCACGCTGGAGCTAGGGGGCAAGAACCCCTGCATCGTTCTGGCTGACGCTGATGGTGGGTGCTGGGGCTTACCCCCACTGCAGCACAGCGGGGGGGCCAGGGGGCTGTCGGGGGGAGGGCCGGAGCAGATCGTAGAGCGTGACGGTGTCATCTGCTCTCTGCAGTGCGGAAGGCTGTGGAGGAGGCCCAGCAGGGGGCGTTCTTCAACCAGGGCCAGTGCTGCACAGCTGCCTCGCGTGTCTTTGTGCAGGAGGAGGTGTACCAGGAGTTTGTGCACCTCAGCGTGGAGCGTGCCAAGTGCGTGGGGCCGGGGGACCCCATGGACCCACAGACATCCCCGGGGCCGCAGGTGGCTGTCCCCCCACGGCCCGCAACCCAAACGCCGCCGAACCCCCCCCCCCCCCCCACCAGCCTATGCTGACAGACATGCTTCACCTCAGATTGACCAGGAGCAGTTTGACAAGATCATGGAGATGATTGAGAGCGGCAAGCGGGAAGGGGCCAAGCTGGAGTGTGGGGGCTTCGCTGTCCAAGACCAGGGCCTCTACGTCCAGCCCACTGTCTTCTCCGAGGTCCAGGATCACATGCGCATCGCAAAGGAAGAGGTGCTGGAGCAGAACACAGGCCCGGAGTCCAGCTTTGCTGTCCTGCTGACTTCATAACATAATAACCCAAGCCGGGGTGGGGGGCAAAGCCTGGGTCCCAAGGGCCACGCCGTGTGATACCACTAGAGTCTAAATAATATCAATATTTTAGTTATTATTTAGCGAGCAAGACCTCACCTGGTTTTTCTGCTGGAAATGTGGTATTAGTTAACATGTATTCTCCAAAGCCTTCAGGGATGCAGGACTCGGGTCAGCGTGGGCCAACCTTGTTAATTGTTTGTAGTCAGATGCATACTGCAGGTCCGGTAAGAGGCACTACAGCGCCACCTGCTGGATACTGTGTAGCACTGCACGTGGAATCAGGCATTATAAATGCTTAACGGTGGTTCTCCGCTCCTCAGATCTTCGGCCCGGTGCAGTGCATACTCAAGTTTAAAACCCTGGAGGAAGTGATCCAGAGGGCAAACAGCACGGAGTACGGCCTGGTCGCTGCGGTATTTACACGGAGCGTGGACCGGGCGCTGTGCTTGTCCGGTGCTCTGCAGTGTGGAACCGTTTGGTAGGTCATACGGCAGCAGAGATGTGAGATCTTAGATATACAGATCCATACATGACGTCATAACATCTAAAGAACGTAATGAAAAGAAGTTTGGGCTGTTCAGCGTTTCTGTGCACTAAAATGAAATAGTTGGCGTGATACTTAAGGTGGTAAAACACATTTCAGCATCACAAACGAAACGAACAGAACTGTAGTGAAGTGAGAGCTCAGCCCTGGCTGCAGTCTGAGGACGTTTGGCTTGCTGTCAAGTCCCCTTTGTGCCCCATGCTCCTGGCACCCTCCCTGCCCTGCCTCACCTCTCCCACGCCCTCCTGTCCCACAGGGTGAATTGCTACAACGCTCTGCACGCCCAGGCTCCTTTCGGCGGCTACAAGATGTCCGGCTTCGGCAGAGAGCTGTAAGGCTGCCCTCCTCCTCGCTCTCTCTGACAGGCCGCCGTAAAATACGCTGAACTAAACTGCTCCAATTTTACACCTGTTTAATAACAATGGCACTTTATTGATCCCCGTGGAGAAAGTCTCTTCATGTCTACCCCCTCTTGCTCTCCTTGACAAACATTTAGGTAAAAGGAATAATAGCAGTGAAGCCACCCATAGAGCTGGGGGGTTAGGGGCCTTGCTCAAGGGCCCCTAGATATGACTATTCTGCTGAGGTTGGGCTTGAACTAGTACCCTTCCACTCAGAGGCACAGAGGCCCGCACTGCACATACTATCCTACCGCTATGTGCTGTGTATCTGACACGCTAGGCAGTAATACATTTCTATAGTGTTTGCTGGATAAATGAGAATTTCGAGTAATTTTTAAAGGAACTAGACAGTAAGGGTGGGGCAATCGAGCGGTAAGAGGTACGGAAAACCACCGTATATCAGGAGCTTACGGCAGATATGAGTAACCTTCATGCTCCAAAAGCAAGCTGGTGTTCACTGTACTGCAGCTGTTAAAGTGCAATTTTTCCACGCTAAGTCACAGTGAGGGCCGACGTTTCTCATCACCGCTGCACAGCAGTCACATTATTAGCTGCTGACTAAGGAGTGGAACAGATACTGTTGAATGGATGTTAAATATGTAAAAATGAGTGACTTACGTCTTAGGAACTAAGGAGGGTGGCTGATGGCGGGGAGTAGAGCTTGTGTTTCTTGCCTCTGCAGGGGTGAGTATGCGCTGAGAGAGTACACCGAGGTTAAAGCGGTTACCATCAAACTTACGGAGACGCCGGGGGAGATCGGCAGAGACACACTACCCCTGTAGCAGCGGACCGTGCCTGGGGGGGGTTGCCATGGGAACACTGTCCACCAGAGCTGTCACCTGGGCCCAGCTTCGCTAGTGTCCCATCTGTTTTTCAGTGCAGGCTCCCAGGTGACATTGATAAAGATCCCAAACTCTCTAACTTTTTCTATCAGTAATCCAGCAAAAAATGGCTAAAAAATGGCTACATTATATCTGTCCTTACACCTTCTCTGTCAAAGGACTGGGAGGCCGTTTGTCACATGACCACAGGAATAGTATTTACGTCCAATCAGTGAAAGGTTGGAAGCTCACGAGGGGCCTTAAGTAACACTACTATCAATATTCCTGTAATTTTCCATATAGCATGTTGCACTTAGGGAATTCCAGTATGTGTCAGGTTGCTATAACATTCAGTGAATTCTACACTGCAGTTGCAGTTCTCAGTGCAGAGAAGCTGTTAGCACCCAGTGGCCATCAGAAGGTGAATGTTGATTGACAAAAGTCTGACGTTGTGCAGTAAGTGTTGGACACCTTGGCTTCTGGAACATAGATCGGTTCTTGTCTGGTGTTACCACTTTCCAAAATTGTTGGACCATCTGGTCTTCGAGGGGATTCATAAAAATCTTATTATAATATATTAACATTTTACACTGGCGAGAAAATGGGCTATGAAAATGTATGTTGTTGTACGAAAAATATTTTTTCTAACTTAAATGTGAGCAGTTTTAAAGGATTGTGTACGTGCATCGATAGTCGCCTCCATTTTATCATTTTGTAATAAATAAAGAAACATTACAGGGAACTCAAATGTTTTTATTTCTAAGGTTTTTAGAACACTGGAAATAGTAATTGTGTGGTTGGAGTTGAATGAATAATATATTAACCATAAGACCCCCTGGACAGACAGAGAGCTGGCGATGCCAGGATGATCATCAAATGCTTCTATTAATTGTAGCCAAGAGGTTGTATCAATCTGTTTTGTACTCAGTTTTTAAAGAGTGCTTTTTAACTCCATAAAAAATATATATGCCTTTCAAATAAAAGCTCTGTATACAGAGATGCAGTGTCTGTTGATTTATGCATCTTGGGTCTGATAAAACATATACAATGTGAGAGAAACGGAACAAAGATGCCGGAGTTCTGATTAACAATGACGTGTTGTGCTGGGCCGTCACTCTTACCGAGCTCTGCGTCCAGCTGTGCTGGGCTGGCCTGTCACTCTTACCGAGCTCTGCATCCAGCTGTGCCGGGCTGGCCCGTCACTCTTACCGAGCTCTGCATCCAGCTGTGCCGGGCCGTCACTCTTACCGAGCTCTGCATCCAGCTGTGCCGAGCCGTCACTCTTACCGAGCTCTGCATCCAGCTGTGCTGGGCTGGCCCGTCACTCTTACCGAGCTCTGCATCCAGCTGTGCCGGGACGTCACTCTTACCGAGCTCTGCATCCAGCTGTGCCGGGCCGTCACTCTTACCGAGCTCTGCATCCAGCTGTGCTGGGCTGGCCCGTCACTCTTACCGAGCTCTGCGTCCAGCTGTGCCGGGCCGTCACTCTTACCGAGCTCTGCGTCCGGCTGTGCTGGGCTGGCCCGTCACTCTTACCGAGCTCTGCATCCAGCTTTGCTGGGCTGCCCCGTCACTCTTACCAAGCTCTGCGTCCAGCTGTGCCGAGCCGTCACTCTTACCAAGCTCTGCATCCAGCTGTACCGGGCCGTCACTCTTGCCGAGCTCTGCATGCAGTTGTGCTGGGCTGGCCCGTCACTCTTACCGAGCTCTGCATGCAGCTGTGCTGGGCTGGCCCATCACTCTTACCAAGCTCTGCATACAGCTGTGCTGGGCTGGCCCATCACGCTTACCGAGCTCTGCATCCAGCTGTGCTGGGCCTGCCCATCTCTGAGACCCCTTCAGCACCCCAACCTTGCATTTATGCCGAAATGCCTCTGAGTAATAGGGACAAAAATCAAAGGGTTACAACAGTGCTGTACTTAATAAAATAACAGGTCAGGCTACACGCTGCATCCTATCCAATTGCTAATCTTAGTCAGGCTGGCAGGAGCCTATTGAGGGTAGGATAGGACACAAGGCTGGGGTATACCCTGGGCAGGATGCCAGTCAATCACAGGGCAGAAACATCCACTATGGGCATGGACGCAAGTTATGGGAGGTTCTAACCCCCCCAATAATCAAAACCAGCCAATACACCCCCCAGGACCCTTAAATGAGTGCAGACCTCAACCCCCCCAGTGCTCAACCCAAAGTTATGCCCCTGACTATGGGTAATTCCGGGATTCCATTTGCACATTTTGGATAGATAATGAAACCTATAAAAAATGTGCTTGAACAGGTTTCAAACCCATAACAGTGGTGTGAGGCTACCCACTGGGCCACCATTTGTGGATTTTAACTTTTTGAATTTCCTTGTCTGATAATTCAAATGAGCCAAACATTGTGAGACGGTCTTAGCATATACTCTTAGGCGCCACAAGATGGCACTGTTGCAACTGTCAGCCGACACTGAAATAGCAAAGAGCGCATCGAGACTACAGTCTCTGGAAACCCCCTGCTCTGGCTCTCAGTAACATACATGTAATTTCCCTACAGTATAATTGATGCTTCTCACTTTTTCCTGGAATTCTCCTGGGCACATACATCTTTTCAGGAATTGTGTATGTTTGGAGGAAAGTTGTGGCCAGCACCACTTTGCTTCCCTGGAAAACCCATTTCCCTGGGCCCAGTGCCAGCCCAGCAGACCCTGTCAGCAGGGGCCCAGAAGGGGGCTCTACAATAACACCCCCTACAACTGCCACTTTGCTTCCACACAAGCCGAACCAGCACAGGGCTGGCAGAAGCAGTTATTTGCTGTGATGGGCCATGGTGGCCAGCAGAGGGAGCCGAGGAGGCAAGATCCACACCAAGGGATACTCTACACGTGATGAGGGAGAACGCAGCAGCACTGCAGGCAGCTTGGCAGGTCCTTGGCAGGTGTCTGGCTAATGCTATGCCTGCCAAAGTCCATTAGGCACGTAAAAAGAAGACCACTTCCATGGGAGAAGGAGAAGGCAGACTTCTCACTATCCAGCTTCCAACTGCTTTATAGCTTACGGTGAATGGGGGTCAGATAGTTTCACATTCAGATTAAATGGGCCACATAAATTGGGCAGCTTCCATCACAGCATCCTCGAGGGGAGCCTTGCCAGGTTCAGGAGCTTGTTTTGGAGCATTCCATCATTGGCATGGGGGGGGGGGGGGCATGGAAGAACTTGGCAGCTTACCTCGGGATATAACGCTGCACACACCTAGCTCACGCTTGGGCCGTTTGTCTGTAGTTACACCATCCTGGCCATGGAGGACGACCACGACACGATTGAAGAGGAACAGAACTGACCTTCTGCTGTGGGAATGATGGAGAAAGTTGGAGGCCTAACACGGGCACCGTGCCAAGCAAGGCAGGCGCGTAGCCACCTGATCCTGCCAACGATGGGCGTGGCCAGGCTCCCGGACACTAAACTCTCCAGTTCTGATCCTGCGTCTGGCAGAGTTAAATCGTCATTAGGCCCCTGAATAAGGCCCTTAAAACCAGCTGCTCCCAGGACACTGGATGACGCTGCTGTCTGAGCCTCACATGTGTATCACTACGGTATCTGCTAAGTAAATGTCAGCTGTCAAGAATGCACGACTAGGCATGACAGGTGTGAGCAATCAACCAAGTGAGCATAAGAAGACCACGTTCCCACGCCTGACACAGACTCAAACTCTGCCTTGTTAATATTCGAGTACTAACAAACGCAGGAAGCTTTTAGATGTCTGTCTTTTTTGCTGCAAACACAAATACTTTTAAGACTATTTAGTTAAAACTGAAGGACTGAAGCACAAGCCTACTGCTAAGTGGCCAGATCTCTCATGCGGTTGTACTAAGCTATGGAACAGACACCTTTCAAACAAACGTTTGCCTACCAACATGTTTGACATTCAATCAAGTGCTGGAGTTCCGTGGAAATGTTTTTCACTGACTGCCAGTCGGACGGGTTCCCAGGAAGCTTGTCTCAGTCGGTTGTTTTCTTCTTGATGGGGAGAGAAGATGGAGCGAGGGCAAGCTACCTCCAGCGGACCCTCAGGCAGCAGTGGGCACGGCCTTCAGGTCCACCACTGCTGTCCAACACCCAGAACGGTTTAGTGCATCACTTGGTAGTAAATCTGCTCTCATTCACACAAAGGAAGATCTGGAGCTGGCGCATTGTCATCAGCACATGGTGCATTAAAAATCCGCATTTTATGATGCAGAGAGGGTTACAACATACGCTTCCCTGTGGAGTCTGCGGGAGGCAGTCCGGGGATGCTTTACTTATGACCACATCTTCGTAACCATTTACTTGACAGGACACAAATAATGTTATTAATTAACCACAAACAGTAGTTACACACTGATCTCATGTTAATTCATCATTAATAATTCGTGATACATGTTTTATCTCAAGCAGTTACTATATTTGTTACTGTATCTGTTAATCCTGTGAACCTTTGTAAACTGCTGAAGGAACAAGTAACGAATAACGCAAGCGAAATACTGATCTCATGTTTGTTCATCATTAATGAATCGTGATGCATCGTTTATCTCAAGTAGCAACTATATTTGTTCAGGATTTGTACGTCAGTACTAACTGAGTTATTACTAAGTATTTGTGCTCAGTCAAGCAAAGTGTTACCATTTTATATTTAAAAAGTAACAATCATTTTAGAGATATCATCACCATTATCGCTGCGTGTGCCATAAGGCATTGAGAACCGGCTGGCCTTCAAGCAGCCCGTACAGGGTGACGTGGAAAACCTAATTTTTGTAAGTGTGCTCAGACATCAAGACGTCCCACCAGGCTGGAGCGCCTCCTTCTCTTCAGTCCAGACAGACTTACCACTTCTTCGGTTTTCTCGTAAGGTTCCCCGGTGGTGGAACGAGCTGCAGAACTGCATCTGGTCATCAGACTCCCTGTCCACCTTCAGGAAACGCTTCGAGATCCGCTTGTTCCATGAATTCCTCTATAACCCGATGAACCTTCTTGTCTCTTGAATGCTCTTTGAACTTTTACCCCTTGAATAGTCTTATCAGGTTCTTACTTTCTTATTAGTTGTTGTGTAGCTCCTGCTCCAACACTGCTCACACTTGTACCTGAGCATCCATTGGAAGCCCAGCCACACATGCCCCGATGACTCCTTGCCATGATGGATGCTTGCAATGCCTTTTGCCTTGCTTGCATGTTGCTTTGGACAAAAGAATCTGCTAAATGTGTAAATGTAACCCAGCTCTGCAGGCTCACCCACAAGATGCACTTTGTACGTCCTCCCTTGAGGATTACTACTACAAATACAAATGTAAATGCATATGAATGGGGCACAGGGACTGGAAAACGTAACCTTACGACCCTGATATCTGTGCCAAGTCAGGCTGGGACTCTCTGCCAGGCCTTCAGACAATTCCACTGAAAACAAGGGCACTTTGTTGCAAGCCTGCTAAGCACCCAAGCAGTAAATGCAACTGCTGATGCGTTTCTGTGAGAGAGAGAGTCTTATCCATTAATAGTGTATGTTGTCTGATTGGCATTAAGTCAGTCCAGCCAATCCCATCTGAAGAAAGGGATTAAATGGAGACAGAGACGGATGGGGCAGCGGTGGTATTTTTATGTGTGTGGTCATGTTAGAGAGCATTTAGGATACAGTCACATTTTAGCTCTGCCTCTCATTATCTGACCACAGCCATACAGTCAGATGTTCTCCTGGCATGATGGCTGAAAGACCATCACGGACACTCTAAGGCATGCTGAATCGGGGATAGCACAGCCCAGTTGTATGCATTCTCTCCTGCCTTGGATTTACTGCTGGGCCTGGTGACCCTGTTTATGAGTGTCACAGGGAAGCATCAATTTGGTGCTCAGGGGTATCAAATAGTTCCTTGGTGTCTACAGACTTCCCTGAAAATTGATAGGATTTAGCATGGAGAACATCTGGTGATGATCTGAAGATGGATCATCCATGAATGCATACATTCATCTTCCAACCTGCTCAAGGTACATGGCTGGGGCACACCTTAGGGGCATATGGATCACTGATCACAAGAACTTAAATTTCTTACTAGGCTTCACAACAATGCTGTTAAAATCTATCCATCCATCCATCATGCTTATCCATCCAGGGTTATGGCGGGCCTGGAGCCTATCTCTTGAAGCACACAGCACTAGGCTGGGGTTCACCCTGGACAGGATGCCAGACAGACACTGCACTTAATCATTCTGGAAATTATTCTCTTAGCAACCATTCTACATTTGTGTTCAGGACTCCATCTCCCCGCCAGTATCGGTCACATGGCTGTTTTGAACCAGTCCCCCAAAGCTCAGATGGACCATAACACCCTGAACATAGTACACATCATCATGTGATTCTCACTCCGATGGATGACTTGGCGTTATAACCTGACACAGTGCTCATTACCACGGCAGCACACACTGCGCGTTAAACACCCTGCAGCGTATTCAAAAAGCTGCAGCTTGAATCGTCACCAGGAGCAGGAAGTTTGAACACATAACCCCTGTTCTTAGTTCCCTGCACTGGCTTCCTGTTAGGTTCAGGACCGATTTCAAAGTTCTCCTACTTACATATAAGGCACTTAAAGGTCTAGCACCTGCCTCAGATCGCAGAATGCAGGTTTCCTTGTCGTTCCACATATAAATAAAGTGACAGTTGGCGGTAAAGCATACTGCTACAGGGCCCCTATATTGTAATAGGGTTTACCAACCTATGTCCGGGATGCCGAATCGGTCTCAGTCTTTAAATCTTGACTGAAGACCTATTATTTCAGTTTAGCTTACTCATAACGTAACTTATAACACACCATAACTATGGCTGCTGGTGCTGCTGTACATGCCATTTTTATCTACTATACTTGTCCATTA
>JAAGVU020000019.1:16209835-16230293 GCA_011763525.2 Mormyrus iriodes
CATTTAAGCAAGGCCCTTAACCCCATTTACTCCATGGAATGGCTGACCCTAAAGTCTCCTCTACACCTGTTTCATGAAGTGGCCTCCTGGGATGCTTTTCCGGTTGTCTTGAAGGAGGTCCCACATATTTGCTGAGCTCTCATTGGTTGCTTTTCCACTCTCTGGTCAAACTTTTCCAAAATTATTTCTGTTGTCTTTAGGTCAGGTGGCCAGGGCGTGCAATGCAACACTATCACTAACCTTTGTAGGTGGCCTGGAGTGTCCAAACTTTTGACTGGTAGTGTATATTACTCATGTGTGCCATCCCTGCATTAGCAAAGACCTGTTCCAGGCTCATAATGGCTGTATTTTGGGGGTGGGGGGGTTTATTTTACTGTGTTATTTTCCAGAAGAATACATTCCAATGATATTTGTCACCAGCATAGAGATCTTTAAAAATTTAACAGACCAACAAAATTCAATCAATTAAATGCTGTAAATTGTTCCAATATCCAGCACTACACACTAAGCACGAACCACTCGCAGCTAGAACAAAATATTTGTATTAAACCTCATCAAACAAACATCCATCTTCTAACCACTTATGCTTGCCTGGATTGCCGGGAGGGGGCCTGGAGCCTGTCCCAGGCAGTAGAGGGCTTAAGGCTGTAGAACATCCTGGGTGGGGGGTGCTGGACAATCACCAAGCACCAGTGGATCATCCTCATCCCAACCATGGGGTCTAAATGGTGTTGATAGTCTCCCTCTGACACTGGGGTATGGGTGCATGTACACTGCCCTGCTGTGATTCGCTCATCAGACAGAGACGGTCTCAGGAAATCCCCACTCAAGCCGCAGAGACGAGCTGCTGCATAGTTTCCGGCTATATCCTCTGCCAAGCCTTAATTCGTTCTGCGCACCTGAAACTGAAATATGTGAAGTCAAACTAATAATTCACATGTGCAAGCAAGAGCTTCATCCCCAATGGAAGCTGTATGTGTGTGTGTGTGTTTGTGTGTGTGTATCCACAAATGTCCACACAAGATGATTGTGTATTTTTGATGTCCAGCCAGCATGCCTGTATAAAATAGCAAATTCTTTTGTTTAAAGAGTGTGAGTTTTTTTCTTTCGTTTTTGTCTCAGACTGCAGTATTAGCGCTTATCCTGACTTGCACAGCGATTTCCTGTGGCCTCTGTGTGTGTGTGGGTAATGTATATATTACATCGTGGGGACCAAAAACCTGTTATTTTGACGTTGTGAGGACCAATTTGTTCGATCCCCACAAGGGGAAACTTAAACTGACTGCAATTAAAAAACTAAAAATGCCAAAAGTCTTGTATTTTGTTTGGTTACTTATGGTTAAGGTTAGGGCCAGGTAGGGGTTAAGGTTGTCATTGTTGAGATTAGGGTTTTTCCCATCAAAAAGAATGGATGGTCCCCACAAAGATATGAATACATCGACGGTGTGTGTATGCGTGTGCGTGAGTGAATTATGTGCCCAATACAGTTACTGCTTTCACCACCGCCAGCCATTACAGCACCACCTAGTGTTCAGCTGAGGCTTTGCAAAGAGCAGGTCTCAATACATCAGTACTGGAGAGAGCCAGGCTGGTTCTGCTCAGATGTCACTTCCTGTGCAACAAATAACAGAACACAACCACCCAGTAACCACACCTGCTTCTCCCACAGGGTCCTTCTCTAAACAAGACTCATTCCTCATTAACACAAACTGCATGGTGCTCCCTGAAGATGATGTCATGTTCATGCGATCTCCATGGGAACGTGGGACAGCAGCCACCTCCTGGATGTGGCGGTGGGCGAGCCCGGCCAGGCGGCTCTCTTCCTGTCCCAAGTGCAGAGGATCGCCCTGACAATGGACACAGAACCATGGGGAACCGTGCATAACATCACTTTAATGTGGCCCAATCCCCACCACTAATGTCTGTGGGTTTGGACCCCTCTGCAGACGTGTACACTCATTCCGATGTATAACACAGCTGGCTGGCCCAGGATGGTTGTTCAAAGCGCTGGGGATCCCCCACCCAGCTCCCAGGAGACACTCCCCTGGTCCTGGAAGCAATTACAGCTTCACAAGTACGCACCGTTGTTGGGTACTCAGCCATGATCTCGACATCGTAAAACCAGGTTTCAGCCGCAGGTTGTAGTACTTACCGACACAGTATTACACAGCCTTCTCCCTCACTGGCCTCTTTAGGAAAGAGAAGCCTGACTCCTCTTCAAGCCAAGAGGAAATCAAACTTCTGTTGGCTTGCAAGGAGCCCCAGTACCACCCGCTGACTGCCTTGGAAAGCAAACGGGCGAGTGGACTCGTCGTGGTGTCTGGTAGAACTGGTCCTTTGAAAGCCAGGCCAGTATTAGCCTTCGCAAACTGTCAGGAACAGGCTGGATTCACTACCCATAACATACTTTGATGCTAACTGTGAGGATGCAGGTATGGCGATCCCTCCCACTGCAGGCTTTGAGTCTGTGGTACCTGTATGGTGGGCTATCCTATTCCCATCAGGGGGAATCTAGGCGAGCTTCCAAATCAGAGAAAGAGTCTAACCTGGAGGAGGAAACCCTTCAGAAATCTCCAGAAGTCAGGCTTCTAGTATTCTGGGAAAATGCTTGACACAAGTTTACTCAACGATGTTCATGGAGTACAGTCTGTATACACAAGCTGAGAAGGGAATCACAGAAGAGCTTGGTTCTCCATTTGTTTCACTGACTTGCGGTGAGCAGTTTGCATAACTTGCGTTCCTCTGAGAAATATCACTCCTTGTATGCGTGGCTACAGAGACACTCTGCGGTTCCAGAAAGTTCTATTAAACATGCGTTAAATTCAATCGTTTTGAGCGTCCATCTGGAATGCTAGCTGACGTAGAAGGGATGTCAGAGTGGGTCAAAGAGCATTCCAAGCTGCGCCTGATGCAAGCCCTAGCGTGCGGTTGGTGGAGGCAGCCTTGCAGGGGCGTGCAGCCGAACATGCCAAGAAACCCGCAATGGAAATCCGGTGATGGTAAACAGATCCATGGCATGCGGGGATGGGGGACAGAACAGGACGATCTTATTACGTTTCTGCAAGAACTTGGGCAGCACAGTTTTGCTCTCGAACTGGGCAACCCCATAACGCCAGAGGCACTGGACCATGTGGACATTGGTTTATGCTATCGTCACTGTCAGCTCCAGGTGAGTAGATGAGCTTGTTCCCTGGCCATCTGGCATACTGGGTGGGCCAGTGGGTATGTGGGCTGGCAAAATTTATCATTGGAGTCCCCCTTCACCCGGTTGGCAAAATTTATTATTCGCAAAAGTGGTCATGCCCTGCCCCCCGGGAAAACTTCGTCATGGGGGACCCCTCAAAGTCCAGGGCTGATTTTTAATCCCAGTCCCGCCCTGTCCACCCTCCAGACATTCTCACCCATGGTTTTTATATTGATCACAAAGGCTGAACCAGGCTGGATCTATGTTTCATTTGTAATCTGCAGCAGAGGACAAGGTGTCAGATACAGGGCTAACTGAGACACACCGGTTAGCTGCTGTAACATCCATCTCCCAGGACACAGTCACATGACAACAGCAACAATCACTTACGACACCAGAAAATTAACTAATGACCCACTGGACAAATCGCCACTCAAACAGGGATAAATTATGGGTCATAAATACTTAAAACAGTATGACTGTGACCCTAGTGACCCTCTCCACGGTAACTGGGTGAATGTATAGTTGCATTGATTTTACAATAATTAATGGAAAAGTCAGACATTTAAAATAAGCAGTGTGATAAAATTTGTCTCCGTAGCTGTGCTATCACAGAAAATGACAGTTCCTTCTGTTACAGAGGCGTCCTAAAACCTCGTGGATTTGCACAATTTCTCACACAAAGGATGACGGTGAGAAACCTGCAGCTTCACGGTAAATTCCGGAGAAACTCGGCATAACCAGGAAATGAGTACTTATGCATGTCTTGGGGAACCGTCCAGCTATCTGGCTGTGGGGGGGGGGCATTATCACTGCCTCCTTTCAGGTTTTGGGGCGAGTTTGTTGTTGGTCGAGGCCCACAAAGGGAGAGTGTCCCTTCCGCTGGCCGGGGTCACGCAGCCAGATCCGATTCTCTTGGTTTTCAGTCAGATGGGGATAGAAAGAGACCGTCTTTGTATTAGCATGTCAAACTATAATAAACCTGATCTGTTTTTATTGTATAAATTATTGAAATGGTCCTCTTGCTTTGCACAGACTTGGAGCATTTACGATTCTGCTGAATGGAGATGGCCATTACTTCCTCTTCTCAGTAAAGCTACCTATACAGGCAATAGTCCCGTAAGTCGTTCTGGGCAGCTGTTTGTAGTCTGTGCTGTTTTTTATTTCGCACCACGGTCTTGGAGGAACATTGCTACGTTTCACTGTGTACTGTACCAACTGTATATGGATGAGATGAAAGTAAAAAAGCCACTTGACCTGACTTGAAGTCGCTGTAGCTAAAGAGTGTCCGGTAAGTAGCTGAATGTTCCGGAATCAGCTGCGCCTGTTTCAGAAGGAAATGAGGCTGATGAAGGCCGGGCTGCTCCAGGCTGGAGGTGGCGACTCGGATCCCCACAGCCATGGGGATCATTTGGCATGTCTGTCTGATCAGGTGGGTCGACGCCGGCCCAGTGGTTCTGATCACAGTCAGCAAAGGACCTCCCAATCCCAGAATACAAAGTTCAGGAGAAGTGCTACTTCAGCACAGCACCTCCTGTTTATATATCGTTCACATCTCTCCACCAAGCATCATTCTCCAGCGCCTTCAATCTGTAGTGCAACCAGGCAGCCAAAATAGTCAAAAGGGAGTCAAGCAACAGATGAATTTTCATCTGAAATTCCAGGGAATGAAGCCGTTAAGTCAGAAAGCTGTGGGTCTCACATTCCCCTTGACATTCCCCCTGTACTAAGGGGGAAAAAAACAGCCTTGGCTATTGTGTAATATCCAAGATCTATGAAAAATCTTTTTTGCTGCTCGGTAAAGAAAAAAAGCAATTAATTTGTCAGTTCAGCTGGAGTAAAGCACACTAAGATGATTCATCGTGTACATCATAGTCTCTTCTGCTCTATAGTTAGTCCTGAAAAGGGTTCTGCACCTGTTGCCTGTCAGAAGGGACTATTGTTCAGAGACGTGCAGGAGTACGATGATAGACTGCACACGGTCACCCCAGAGCTGCCCCGTCATCACAGTGACCATCAGTCAGGCCTTCGGGAAGGAAGGGAGGGAGAAAGGAAGGGTCCTGACACATATGCTTTTGGAAAGGTGGACAGCTTCACAGGAGACTCCATGTTCACAGCACAGCTGGCTGAGAGCAAAGGGGCCACAGGAAATTTCGAGGCCGATGAAAGCATATCATATTGGACCTCCAACCCAAACATATCTAATTATGTTCCAAATTTTTAGGGCCCCTTTCAGGGACTGTTGTAACCCCATCCTTCCAGTCAAGTTGTTATGGTTTAATGTTCTGTGTGTGTATACAGCCGCATGCCATGGTATTGTGCATCCTGAGCCCAGGACTTTTCTGCTCTTGGAGTCTCCCACCACCAGCGGTGCCTGACTGTCTGGGCCAGAGAGGCACTGAGCATGAGTGTGTGTGTGTGTGGGGGGGTGGCTATGCAGTTGGGCGGCGACCAGCATTCCTAAGTGTCAGGGGACAGGCAGTGCCCGCCATGATGGAGGGGAAAGGCCACACTGGGGACAGTTGGGTGCGCCTCCTACAGGGTGTATGCAGGTTTAGGCAAGTTAAATTTTAGACGCGTGATAGATAATGTGACTTACAGGCTCTCACTCCCCCCCCATTCATGAACACGTAAATCACATAATTTTCCATGTCTTTGCCATTTCTAAGACCTTTACCAGGTGGATTAAAGACTTTTAAATATCAATTAATGCCTTTTTTTAGATAAACAAATGTAATACTTAACCTAGGGCCTTTAGTGTGCTGTCAGGCACATAACCCCCCCCCCCACCCCGCCCCACAAGACCCTCTGCTGCAGAGACTAGTAATGACTCACTAAGTGGAACTCGGGAGGTTTATAAAGAAAGTAAAAGAATGTTTCAAAGACACCAGGCCAGAGAACTGCAGTGTCACTTTGATTTATAAATCAGAAGATGTTGGTACCATGAAAGAGCAGGAACACACTTTCACAGCCACACAAGACTTTCGGTAATCGCATGCATAAAGCAGGATTACTCTGGCCGTTAACATTAATAACTATTACCCAGAGCATCGAATTAAGGTAATTAACAGCCCAGACACTCGTGCTAAGGAGAGACTCAGTGAAGTGACCAACCTTGAGTGTCTTGGAAGCTGAAATATTTGGGACCCATACAGCCAAGGGGGGGGGGGGCGTAGGGTGCATTACCTTCTGTGTTGAATCAGGCCTGGATGACATGCTGCAAACTCACAAACTCTTCTGCCTGTGTCCGGCTTCCCTGGGCGTAAGAAGAAGTACAGAGAAGCCAAACAGTCAACTGAGCCCTACTGCTACTATTTAACAAAGCAACAGTCCTAATAACATTTGGGAAACCAGTTCCTGTAGGTCTGGCCTCTCTGTAAAAGCCATTAAGTATATACTCAAGAACTACAGCATCACAAAGATGGATAAGAGGAATGACTGTGATTTGCACCACAACCGATGACCGAAACGTCCTGGTTTTCTCACTGTGACACATCTTCACCCTATTTTTGCTCCACTCTTAGGTCTTCTGCTTTCACTGTTGTCATTTATTTTGTCTTTGCTTTATTTGTGACATACATCTGTGTACTGAAATAGTTTTAGTAGCTTTTAAGGAGAGCTTCTTGGAGGACTGAGACTAATGTACAAAGCTACCAAGGCAGGACATAAAACAGACAAATGAAAACGTCTATTAGCAACGTGTATGTCTGCCCCTAAACCATAAGCATTGCTATAAAGCCCAGCATTGTTTCCATTAATAACCACGTAATCAGAGTCTGCCTCTTCAGCAAGGGCCTACTGTTACACAGGTCGCTTTAAAAGGAAACACACAGCTCATCAGAACTCTCACCAAATAGGTTCTTAAAACCGCCAACCAGTGAGAAAGACTCAAACAGGCTAAAGAGCTGTCAACACTAGTAGCTGAAGTAAGCAGCAGACAAATGGTAGGGGACTGGTCTGTAACCATCCATGCACACGCTCACTCTTAGCCAATCAGAAAGCAGCTCCTTTTAAGTGCCTGAGCTTACAACAGATGTCAGCAGATTACAGTGTCCTGAGCATTAGCTGAAACAAACTATGGGCTTGTTATGCCCTGTAAAACCACACACACACACACACACACACACATACGGTCTATCTGCCTGCTATTTCTCTCTCTCTCCCCCTAATGTGTGCTCCTAAGCCTACACAGTATCTTCAGTGCCACTAACCATATTCAGATTATTATTCTTCCTAAAAATGATGTTACTTGGGTTTGTTTGCCAGTTAAGGGTCACACCTCCCCATCACCCCCATCGTCTAATACCTTCGCTCTGTGGTTATAGCCACATGCGGCCAAGCTGACAGAGAGCGCTGCTGTTGGCTCGCGGGGCCTGGCCACGGAGTTTAAAGTCATCGTGAGGGCTGTTAATTGCCTGCAGGAGAGCTGCCTGCTCCGCAGGATCACATCCCAAGGAGCCAAAGATGGCGGCCGTTCTGCTCCACAAGGCCAGGTGACGACTTATTATATTTGGCTTTAAGTTTCCTCTCTTTGTTGCATCTTTTATTTCCATTTGACACTCGGAACAGAAAAAAGATTGACAATTTTAGACAAAGAAAACGTTTTCCCCCGTTCCACTTCACCCACCCGGGAACATGTGCCAACGCGCTAAGGAGCTCTGAGGGCTTCTAGGACTGCAGCTCCTGTTTTTGCTCTGAGATAATCTACTGAAGGGCTCGATGGCAAGGGCATTCCACGACAGTGCGATAATATGACAACCATGGAAGCATTGCATTGTGGGAGCCCGTAGACTGGCTGGGAATGTTTCTGATGCCTTACTGGGCTTGTGGGAGGAGAAAGCATAACAGTTATCAGCTTTTAGATATGCCTGAGATTAAAAAACAATCTTTCTGGTCCTTATCAATCTTAATTTTTCTATTCATCTGGCTCATATATAATGTTATTACAATATGCTCGTTGCTTAAAAATTGAGGTCTCAATCCAGAGATTAAATGCCATGATACGCTTTGCCATTTCTGTTCTTCTCCTAATAAAAGTGAGAAATTTATAATACTTATAAATAAAGGGCGTCTGGATCTGCAACGGTAAGTCTCTGCGTGTTCCTGGAGAAGGCTCGCTTGATCTCCACTCCACAAGCATCTCAGGATGTATAGAAATAAGATCATTATAACATCATGAGTCAGAAATTTCTACTATGTACCTCAGTGGCTCAAAATGTCTTCATTTGGAATTCCATTTTTTAAAAAAGTTCTTTGTCACTCCAATAGCTAGTTTATGACAAATAATGACAGGTACTTTATGAGGCGCAAAATGAGATAAGACGGTGTTTGTGTCTCTCCCAGAAAAAGACTCTGGCCAATGAAAGAGCTTCTGCTTGCTTTAGTGCAGGGGAAAGAGGAGACAGACAGAGCTACGCAGCCTGGGGTAAGCAGCCGGGGCCTTTACCGCGCTGCTCGTCTTCTTTAGGAGAGGAAGGTGGATTACCAACAAAAACACGCTACAAGAGGTTTTCAGCGACGTTGGGAGAATTGAGCAACACAAAAACCAGGACTCTGCTGTGCTTTGGGGGGGTAATGAGACACTGATATTTAACAAGATGACAAGAGATGTACGTGAAGCCTTGTCATTACCTGAGAAAAGCCCAGGTTCCCCTGAATGAGCCCTCCCCTCCTGTCCTACATGTATATTTTATCACAGAAGTCTCTGCCCTCATCCCTCTCTGCCTGGGTAATCTTCTCCCACTGGCATTTGATATTCCTTTATGGTACTGGCTGAGGACTAATAGGCCTCAGTGATGCACCCTGCACCGGTGACCCTCCTGATTCAGACAGACCATCCCACACTGGTCAGGTAGGGGGCGCTCAAGCTGAGCTCTGCTGCCACTCAAGCCGCGTTTGGGCCGAAGCGGAGCCCTGACCTGGAACAGCCACACTGGAAAAGCGATCCTCTGATCTCCGTCCAAGGACCCTTTTCATCCAAAATGGATGAAAAGGATTCTGAATTAATGAACTCCCGGGGGGTGGGGGGGTGCACAGAGGAAGGAAAACAAACAGCTGTGTGATTGTGGCCCCCCAGTTTCCGCAGAGTGAGCCCCAACAACGGTCTGTAGGCATATGCAGACAGAGATAAGCTGGCCCTACTAGTAAGGGCAGGCAGGCAGCTTTACAAGCCACTGTAGGGACACCAGATGGTAACCAGTTCGAATCCCATGGCATTCTTGAACACAACTGCACCAGTGAAAATCAGTGAAATTACAGAGGCTTTTGGTTTATAAAGGAAAAAAGGAGAATTATCAACCCAAACTCCTCAGTCAGTCAGCAGTGTACTGGAGAGTAAATAAGACAAAGACCTTGCAGACAGTGTAAATGACAACTAGATGTATTTATTCCGAGCAAATTGGGAAAAAAACGTATTCCAACAGAAACCACTTAGAACAATTAGCACTCGTTCATGAAAATAAATACAAAACCAGAAAAACAAAGCAGGGTGATGCATATGTGAACGGATTTTTCTAAATCATGTAAACGCTTTCCCCACGATAATACATCAGGATACGCATTTCAGCTGGTGCCCATGCGCGGAAATCACAGCCAATTTGAAACAGTAAAGAAAAAAATGGAACTGCTGGTTCCATTAAAAAGTAGAGAGGCCATGTGGGCCCCAGACGATGGAGATAAACAGAATTTGGAAGGGAGGGATGAGAGGAGGAGAGAGGAAGATGTAAATTCAAGTAATAGACAGTAAGTAGAACGACTGCAAATCTGTATATTTACATTCTGCCGTTTGTGTGTATAAACACACATGGACGAATGACAGACGTTTGTATGTACACTCTTAATGCTCATTTTGCGTTGCAGCATAAAAGGATAAAAACTCATACATAACAGAGGTGGAGTACCTCCAGGAGGCTGCATAGGGCCCATCTCTCCTGGCTGATCTTCTGGGGGGGGGGGGCTATAGGACTCATCTCCATCTAATCTCACCTTCAGAGTAAACTCCAAGCTCATGGGAGTTTTACTTACACAGAAATGTTCTGAAGGCAGAAGGAAAAATGATTCTAGAAGAGGCGGGACCAACGAATCAGATACCTTGGTCCTGCCTCCTCTAGTTGCTTGGACCCACTTCCTCTACAATCTGATTGGTTATACCTATGAACCAATCACTTTTCCTTCTGCCCTCAGAACATTTTTGTATAAGTAAAACTCCCAGGAGTAAGCTCCATACGGAAAATGGCTGTCACCGGCGGCCGCATCCAGAGTTTAGTTTCACATTAACTTTCATGCACGCAGCGTAATCGGTGCAGTTTTATGGCGCTTTTCCACTGCCAACAGGAACCGAGACCGTACCCGACCCGAACCGCGAGCTGACAGTTTTTCCATTGCAAAGTATGCCAGCCGAACCCAACCCATACCCATGCAGCGTGTCCAAACCGAGCTGGATGCGTCATCACCATCTGATTGAATGCACGGAGATACCGGTGTTGGATTATCTGAAGGACAAAGCGTATATTCTATATATTATTCATTATTAGTAGTATCGCACATCGCCATGTACCGGTGCATTCCTGACACTCGCAACCTGAAAATTTCCAGCTTCTTGAACGTACTATAGGACAGCTGAACGGAATGGATTCGCAATCCAAAGTTGCGCAAGGAAATGCTAATTCCACTAGCGTTTGATACTTGCATAACACAGCGATTCTCACAGACGTGCTAACGGAAATTAGCACACAGTAAAATAATAATAATAATAATAATAATAATAATAATAAATAATTGCACATAATAATTCATGATGTGACTGACACGACGTAAACAACAAATAAGCGTCACTGTCGCTCCAAATCCTGTGACCCCAGAGGCGCGTGTCCGTGAGGTTCCCGTTCACGTGCACTCTACGAGTTTTCGCAACACAATTTTACTTTCCCTTTTTCGAGACATTAGCATCTGCAAATTTCATTCCGTGATCTTATTTTTGTTTCTCTGTTGTCTCAGGAGTTACGGGGAATGAAAGAACTCCATGTTCTTCCAAAATAAGCATTCCCAAAACATATACGAGGCAATGAAAGTGGGTATTTCTGAGCTCCAAAACACGTGTTGTGTATAATTTCCACGTTTGTTCGCTTTAAGTATTTTTACAGTGTATGTAAAGGCAAATTTCAAAGAACTGACTGTTAAAACAGCAAGGTAGTTCTGCTTCTTCGTTTCATTATTTTACTTTATGCTACTTGAACGCTGTTATGTGTTATGTGATGCAGCCAATTTTGTGATACACAGTACTGTGGACTGTAGTGCACTACATTTACTGACACCATTAAAAATAGGGTTGGCACCCGTCAAAAAAGGCACGAATAGTTACTAATAATTTTTGCTTATTTTTCAGTTGTTCAGTTGTTTAATTTTAAGATTTTTGCTATTGTAATATACTAAACTATATGAAAAAAGTGAATACTTGTGTAGGTTGAATTCACACTTTCATTCTATGGAGGGAATACTGAAGGAGCAGGGAATGATTTCTGTTTCAAATAATTTATTAAATTTCATAGGAGCATTTTTAACACAAAAACAGAAAAGTATAGTCCTTTTGGTTAAGACCAAGCATAGACCATGACGAAAAGGTTTCATGGCCAAAAAGAGCTGAATCATTCCTGTACATTAACCATGGCAGAGGGGTCACAATATTTGATAGCAGCCATCAGATATAGTGGCCGCAAACAAACTAGGGAGAAATCAGAGACTCGGCAGTCAAAGACACATCAGGTAGCTTCTCATCATTGTACATTTTAATATTAGAAAGATTTTATGACTGGGATGCACCAACCAGCTTCAGCACAGAGGTCACGATATTTGATAGGAGCCATCAAATCTTTTGACCCCAGACAAACTAGGGCAAACTTCAGGCACTCTGCAGCCAAAAACACTTCAGGTGCATTATCATAAATAGGAATCATAGTCCTGGAAAGATTTCATAACTGGGGTGTACAGCTCAGCTCTGGCAAAGGGGTCACTATTTCATACCACTGGCATCAGATTTTGTGACCCAAGCGTGGCCTCTGAACAAGCAACAATATACCATTCATTTTTCGGCAAAAAGTGTGCTAAGTGGGTCTTTAAATTGAAGTGTTTACACACTTCAGACAGCTGTCGCCACATTATATCTAGCATTCTTAATTTGGGTTGCCATCCATACTTTTTAATACGGGATCATTCAGTATAATAAGAAAAGAAGCATTTTTTTTGTTCCAGTACGAGACGATCCCGCATTAAACAAGACGGGTGCCAACCCTATTTTTAATGGTGTCAGTAAATGTAGTGCACTACAGTCCACAGTATTGTGTATCACAAAATTGGCTGCATCATGTAACACATAACAGCGTTCAAGTAGCATAAAGTAAGATAATGAAACGAAGAAGCAGAACTACGGTGCTGTTTTAACAGTCATTTCTTTGAAATTTGCCTTTACATACACTGTAAAAATACTTAAAGCGAACAAACGTGGAAATTATACACAACACGTGTTTTGGAGCTCAGAAATACCCACTTTCATTGCCTCCTATATGTTTTGCGAATGTTTATTTTGCAAGAACATAGAGTTCTTTCATTCCTCGTAACTCCTGAGACAACAGAGAAACAAAAATAAGATCACGGAATGAAATTCGCAAATGCTAACGCCTCGAAAAAGGAAAAGTGAAACTGCGCTGCGTAAAACGCGTAGAGTGCATATGAACGGGAACCTCACGGACACGTGCCTCTGGGGTCACAGGATTTGACGGTCGCGGCAATGCCTTTACCAAGCTGACCGTTCTGCAGCGAAAAACTGAAGCAAGATGGAACTGTGCTGGAACTAGTGTCTCTTCGCGGTCCGGCTTGGGTGTGGCTCGGTTCCTGTATGCCGGTGGAAAAGCGCCATTAGTCAGCTTTAATAGTCATGAGCCCTTAAATGCCATGTTCGGTGCTGTCAAACAGAAATGCCAGACACTTATGTTAGGGGTAAACATGACTGTTCATTTTTCCTGCTGGACGGGACTGTCAGAGGAGCAGAGGATGAGGAGGCACAGCCGGCAGCTGGAACGCCCTCCCAGTGGGGGGAGTGCCAAAACGAAAGGGCAACAATTCCAAGCCAGTGTGACACACCAAAACGCAGTGAGGTGGACCCCACTGCATCTGCAACCTCCAGCTGAACATAGTCATTGCACAGCCGTCAGTGTGGGTGTGGACACAGGAAGACCATAGGAAGATATGGGGGCTCACGGAGATGTGTACAGTCTCACATGCACGCACATAAACACAGATATATATCACACACAGTCCATGTATTCATATCTTTTAGGTATATCACCCTAATCCCAACTATCACAACCTTAACCCCTACACAGCCCTAACCTTAACCATAAGTAACCAAACAAAATACAAGACTTATTTAGTTTTTTGATTGCGGACACAGATTTTTATAAAATTGAGTTTCCTCTTGTGGGGACTGAAAAAATGTCCCCATAAGGTAAAAAGTTACAGTCCCCACAATGTAATGATTACACAAACGCGCACACACACACACACCCACACACACCATATACACACAGCTGACAAACATTCTTCGGTAACAAACCATTTGTGAAAAAAGTTACATCCTTTCCATTCAACACTGCACAATGCTCAGATCTTATAAAAAGCAAACAAACATTTAATAAATTAGACATACGGATGAAGAAATGGGAGATACCAGATCCAGCATTTCAGATCATAGCAACAGACATTTAATTGCACAGAAATGAAAAGTTCATTGATGGTGTTTAATTAAAACTAGGTGTCATTCATGATAAGTCAAGCTCCATCATTATCTACATGCAGACTCAAGAAGGATAAACAAAAAAACAAAAGAACATCCCAAAATACTGATTCGCTCTGTGGAAACGTTGCATTCATAGGCCTGCCGTGTGTCCATCACTGAGGCATGTAATCTGATTGGACCACAATCCTGTTGTGCCCGCCTCAATGATGCCCCAACAGTCACTTGCAGCTTGAAATGTTTTACAGTATTGCAATTTGAAGCACATTTAAAAAAAAATTCATTTTTTGCACTGCATATATCTGTATATAAAACAGTTGGATGAGAAAGCAAATAACTTAGGAGCTGCAACTCCAAAAATCCATACCTGACTCAAGTAAATGGCATTGGCTGATTGGTGTTTTGACAGAATTGAACAAAGTGTAGCAGAAAACTGCCACACGGCACGGACGACACCAGCCCCAACAGGATGGTCGTACAGGTCCCAGTCCTCTTAGGCTCAGCCATAAGAAGAACTTTTCATGTACACTACCCATGTGAAAGTCAATGTTTTTGAAAACATTTCCAAAAATATATCCACAGTCTATCTTTGTGTACAAAATAAATTAAGTTGCTAAAAAGGAGCGCCTGGACGGGCTTGTCCATGTTCATGCTGTCCTTGACCTATTGGCATTACTGCCAGTTCTCCCAAAGTCCAGAGGATTCCTCTCCAGCCAGAGCTCAGCCAGCTGCTGTGCCGACCCATAGGATGATGCCTTGGAACCCAGACACATCTTATACTGCCTGGCGTCTAGGTTGGGGTCGCACAAGATGGGGTGATGCACGTGCACTATACCAGTTTCCGTGCTCCGGAAAAGTCTAATCCCTGACTGGACAAATTTATTAAAGAGGTCCACATCCTCCAGGCCCCAGCCCTGGATGGACACGTCAAACCCCCCGGCCTGAACCAGGTCTCGCTTGTAGACACAGACGATGCCGAAACCGAAATGTCTCCATAGTCCTGTTTTGGAAGTGATGACGTAATGGTTGTCGCTAGGAACCATCCCAGCGTAGACAACCTTGGGGTCATACTGGCTGAAGATGATGGGAAAGTATGCCTGCTGGCCCAGTATCGTGTTACTCCTACAACGGTTCAAGAAGTCGACTGTAAAAAGCAGGTCAACATCACAGTAGAAGAGTAGGGAGTCATTGGAGAAGCGGTGAGAGCCCACCTCTAAAGCCACAGCCCGGGAGAATGGACCCGACACAGGCTGGATCTCCAGCTCCGCCTTAGGGTATCGGATGTGGTACTCCCTCATCAGCTCGACCTGCTTCACCCTCTCCATGTCACTGTCTGCATTAAACAGCAGCACCAGCAGCTTGACATTCTGGTTAGGAATCAGGCAAACCTTCTCGAAGTTTGTCATGAATCGGACGAAGATCTCGTATCGACCTGCCAGCGGAACCAGAATGTTGATCCTTTCCTCCTTCGGCTCCTTGTGGTCGAAGCCGGTGCCGCCCAGGTTGAAAGGCACTAGCATCTTGAGGGAGTTGGAGAGGAAGGTGAGGGAGCCAGAGTCCTGATTAATCCTGCTGGCTAGAGCTTGGGCATCAAGCTCCTCCTCCTCACGAAATTGGATCTTGCTGAAGGTCTGCTGGAGGTAAGCGTGCCTCCTGACAGGGACCGTCATGGTCTTCCCCTTCTGCTTCTTGTACAGCAGCAGCAGGTCCAGTACATACTCTGCCCCATAGAGGGGGTTCACCCGCCGATAGCCATACTGGATCTCCTTGAAGTCAATGATACGGCCGCGCGTCTTGGCATTGGCGTTGATCATCTCCATCAGCTGCATGATGATGTCCTCTAACGCCGCCTTCTGCGGGGCCTCCATGCCGCGCCGCGGCGGCTGCCCGTCGGCTGCTGAGCAGACATAGCGGCCTGTCAGGAAGTCCCACTCCAAGACATCTTGCCGCTGGCGGGGCTGGAAGCGCATGAAGGAGGGGGCGGCGCCCAACTGCAGGTCCTCCTTGCGCAAGTCTCCGGCGCTGCCACTATAGCGGCTGGCCTGAACGATCTCGCGATGCAGGCGCACTGTGCGGTGCCGCAACACTGCGATCTGCTGGCTCAGCAGGTAGCTGTGCAGCCTGTACTGGTGGGGCGGGCTCTTGTTGGGGTGCAGCGTGATGGCCCGGTGGATCTTGCTGTTGTGCAGGTCGCTGAGGTAGCCCTTCTTGTTGGGCTCGTAGTTTTCATAGAACAGCTGCTGCATCTGGGGGGGGGCGGCGAATCGGGAGGAGGGGAAAAATAAGGGATTATTAAGCAAATGATGCCTGAGTACTCGGGTCCCATGGATGGGTCAACAAGAAGGAAGTTTTCAGCAGCCTTGCAACAACTTGCACAAAACTGTCAATCTACCCCTGTATTTCCCAACCCAGTCCCCAGGGACCTGCACACGGTCCACATTTTTGATCCCTCCCAGCTCACAGCCAGAAAGTCCATTTTTTCGCTCCGGGGATGAGGAATGAGGATCTTCCTGGAGAGCCAGGGCACTGATGGGAGAAGATTGCAAGATTACTGTTTATGGGGCTCAGCCGCAATAAGAGAACAATAAGGGAAGGAGAAGTGCGCAGAAGAAGCAGAGGTGTTCTAGGCCACTAGGCCATGTCTCCCCTAGTGCTTCAAAAGACCAAACCTGGGACCAAAGTCTCTGTGAATCGAAGCCCTCAGCCTGCAGTTAAGCAGACTTTGATCCTCTTGACTAGTAAACATGTTAAACTTGCTCAAGTTCTTTGTCACAAAATATTGTCTTTCAAAGCAACCTTGATTTAAATTATTTAATCATAAAAAGGAATGCCGCTCCAGCTGCTTTTCATATCTGGACCAAATCATACCAATGGCTTGAAGCACTCCCAGTCAACAAAGTGCCAATTAGCACAGGAGCAAAAGTAAAACCAGTAAACAGCAATGTTGGGAAAAGAGTGAGATAAAATGATTGAGAAAATGGAGGGAAATAACAGAAAGCAAGCCAGGGGTTACGGTAGTCAAAGCTGTCTGATTTGTAGAGGCACAGAACTGCACGAATCTGCACAGACAGACAGAGAGACAGACACATAAGCTCATACCCAAGGTATCCACAAGGGGAATGGTCCCGAAAAAAGCCCACTGAGAAAGTAATTTTATGTGACTCAGCAGGACTCCATATGTGACTCCTAACATTCATCTAGATTTTTGGGGCTCATATTTATCAGGCACAAATTAATGGGCACCGTTAAATATTTAATAAAGGCACCAGGAGCCCCCTAGCAAAGGATGGGGGGGAGCACAGGAAGCGACAACCAGTAGGGGGAGGTCGACAGAACCATCCCCCCCAAAAAAAGCGAAACCAAACAGGACAGTGATATGAATGATGTGACTCTTTGTCTTTGATGTTTTGCGTCCACCTCAGCGGTGTTCTTCCTTGGAGCTATTTAGGGGAAAAGAATCTGGATTCCGCAACTCAAACAGGGCATGAAGCTGACACCCTTAATTTATCCCTCGTCCCGCACAGTCACTTCCCAGGCGCATTTAATACATGAAAGGTGTGTATGCGACCTGCTAAACCAGGAGCCACACATTCCTCTTTCTAAGCTACCAGTAGCTCAAAAACTTTCAGCCTCTTTAACCATGTGTGTCTTCATCATCCTCGAGGAACCATGTCCAGAAGACGAAGGTCCTCACACCCAGGCATTCCTCAGCCCCCTGGACCGGACCCCCAAGACATTGATTCCTCCAAATAGACCCTTTTCAGTAGTCTCCCACTTTAAAGACGGAACCTTCTGGAGAAAGATAAGGGTTAGCGGATATCCCTCCAGTATCGACTTACAGCAGCCATATGCAAAAAAAGCCAGCGGCTCCTATTCATAAGAAAGTCCTGTTGATTCAGGCAGTCTGTCACCTGTAGAGATCAGAGTTTGGAAGCAAGGCGGCGATCCGGTGTGGAATCTGGCACGGTGAGATTATAGGGCAACAGAAGGCCATCGGGCCCAAGCCAAATAGCTGCTTGCTTGAGGCCCCTGGAACTGAAGGCAGACACTCCATTAACATGCAAAATAACATGTGTTTGTGTGATCTCATATACTCACTGCAAGCAACCCCAACCTGTGATAACTATGTATGAAAGAAAATACTGAAAAGATATAAGCGCACAGTGGCTTGATTTCCTGCATTTCTTGAACAGTGCAGGCAGGAAGGAAGCTAAAAGTAAAAGCTAATGTAAAAGTAGAAGCTAACGTAAAGCTAAAAGCAAATCAAATCTAATCCTAAAAGTAAATAAATGGATAGATACTTCATTAAGCATCTATCTACTTTTACCTAAAGCTAAAAGTACTGCTAATGTCAAGCTAACATAAAGCTAAAAGTAAAACTGATGCAAAGCTAAAAGTAGAGCTAAACGTAAGCTAAAGTAAAGCTAAAGTAAAATTAAAAGTAAAGCTAAAAGCACAGCTAAAGTAAAGTTAAAAGTAAAATCAAAATTAAAAGTACAGCTAAAAGTTAAACTAAAGTAAAGCTACAGTGAAGCTAAGAGTAAAAGTAAAGCTAAAGTAAAGCTAAACGTAAAGCTAAAAGCACAGCTAAAGTAAAGCTAAAAGCACAGCTAAAAGCACAGCTAAAGTAAAGCTAAAGCAAAGCTAATAGTTAAGCTAAAGCAAAGGTAATAGTTAAGCTAAAGTAAAGCTACAGTGAAGCTAAAGTAAAGCTACAGTAAAGCTAAAGTAAAGCTAAACGTATAGCTAAAGTAAAGCTAAAAGCATAGCTAAAGCAAAGCTAATAGTTAAGCTAAAGTAAAGCTACAGTGAAGCTAAAGTAAAGCTACAGTAAAGCTAAAATAAAGCTAAAGTAAAGCTAAAGTAAAGCTAAACGTATAGCTAAAAGTCAAACTAAAGTAAAGCTAAAATCTTTACAGGTCTGACAGGTCTTCATCAATACATGCAGTCTAATTAAACTAATTAGTAATTCTGGGATGGCTACTATGCATTGCACAGGAAGTGATGGGCCTTCCTTGCTACTGTTGCCTCTGGCTTGCTCACTGGGAGCTTTGGCCAGGGATAAGGTAAAGCGCTTTGAGACAATGTAATGTTGTGAAAATGCGCTATCCAAATAAAGTTGAATTGAATTTTACGGAAAGGGCAAAGGGTCAACGTTTGTGACACAGCAGAGGCAGACTGACAACCGGGCACCCAGTGGCTGGTGACCACACGGCACGTGATGGCAAACATCACACCCTACAGGACAGCGGTGTTCGGCGCGCAGAGGTCCAGCCAGCCTGAAAGCATGCCATAAGCATGATGGAGGAGACACATTTCCCCGTCCAGCCCCTGCTAAGCAGCTGTAGCAGATCTGCAGCCTTCAGGGCCTACGAGGCTTCTTGTAATTCTAGGCAATTTTCTAAAGGAGGTGGAGAACGGACAATCATGGCGAAAACTAAGGAGCACTGCCTACCTGGCTACTGCTGACATGGAGAACAAACAAACTCATATCATTACCAATCATTACTAAAGGAGGAGGGGAAACGGAAAAATAAAAACCTATTTTCACCATTTTGACTCACAATTTTCACATCATTAACGTCTCTCGAGCTGCCTGGAGGACAAAAGGCGATTGTGCTGGTTGGGGAGGGGCCTTTCCAGAGCGCCTGCTTTGAGGTCGCTTCTAGCTTTCTCAGACACACATACACCTCTGGCTGACGGGCTCTCTGTATAGTCAGCGCGCATCAGAACCAGCTGGACGGAGGTAAACCAGGACAGCGCTCGCTCTGCCCACACCCGCCTGACTGCGCCATGTGGCCATCGGCGGCAGAGGCCAAAATCCATGCACTAGGTTTCTGAGGCCCCATGCTGGCCAGCGCCATTTGGCAAACGGCCTACGTCTGGTCTGAGTAACATTTCCCGAAAGCCTGAATCCTTGGGCTCCGTGCCCTTCCGCCATCTCTGACTCAGACCCACCAGCGGTTTTGTTGCTACACTGTTCAGAGACACACGACTGACCAGATCGAGCCTTAAGTGTTGGGGCAGGGATGCTCCATCGCAGCATGAAATCATTCGGGAACAAGGACAAATCAGGATGTGTCCCCCGGGGTCCTTAACGCATCCACGGGGCAGGGCTTTTCCAGCCAGGTGACAAGCAGGATTAACAGATTAATCAGGATAATTCATGGGAAGGCAACTGACATGTGGTTCTGGGATTCAGTAACAAACCTTGACATGCCCCTAATTATAAGTCCTATGAATAAGGGGTCCATTTCTTAAGCAACTGGCTTACCCCGTGTAGACTGTATTTGACACTGTGATCTGTGACATGGATGTTCATGACGTCAGTCAGGCACTCCATGCATCAACGACTGGCAAGTCATTCCTAAAATGTTCAAGTATCTCTGTAGGACCTTCCTGGATTTGTTGGCGCGCACACACACACACACACACACACACACACACACACACACACACACACACACACACACACACACACACACACA
>JAAGVU020000019.1:16231480-16245367 GCA_011763525.2 Mormyrus iriodes
TCTCCCAGCCATGAAACTCCATAAAGCTGGAGTAAACATGCCAATTTGTCATTCGCTATCAACCCTTAGAACACAGGAGACAGGCAGGGGCTGGGGGTGAGAGATGGTGACCTACCCGAATCTACCCTCACTGATAAGCAGGAACATGATGAAGACCGGCGTGTAGCTACAGTGTATAGCTGTGCAGACTCGATCCTGACATCTACCCGTTTCTGAGGCTATGAGACCAGCACAGGGAGAAGCCAGTCACATCGTGAGGCTCAGTGAGTTAGGATGCGGTGATTGTGATTGGAAGGTTGTAGGTTCAAACCCCAGAAGCAATTTGGAAAATTAGCAAAGTGCTACCTCAAGCAAAGAACTTCACCCCAAATCGCTGGCTGACCCCGTTGCTCAAAATAAATGTACGTCCCTTTGGATAAAAGCATCAGCTAAACAAAGTTAACATAAATATAATTAATGGTTTTGATGACAGGAGTCCCATTCTCACCACCACAAGCAGAAGCACAGTGCATTAGCAAAGAAAAGAGTTACTAAAGGAATGTGAGGGGGTATTCTGCCATCCCTCACCCACAGGACAGCCAGAAGATGATGGCACACTTCTGGGGATAGTCCCCAGGACCTCGGGTACAGCACAGAGAGCCCAAAGGTAACTGCAGGTCCACTACCAACTTTGGACCACCAACCTAGAGAACACAGGTAGAGCCGGCAGGCATCTATGGAGGGAAGACAGCCACCACAAAACGATGGCTTCCATAAGAAGCTGTATCTCAGTGTTTCCCAATCTGGTCCTTGGGCACCCACAGACAGTCCACATTTTTGCTGGGAGGGAGCAAAAATGTGGCAGGGAGCTCAGAAAGAGCAAAAACACGGACCGACTGTGGGTCCCTGACGACTGGGTTGGGAAACACTGGTCTAGATAGATCAAGAAAGCCCCATTGTACGACACGTCACAATGCCTGTGCTCTGCCCCAGAGCAGCTCTGCTGAACGTTTCCATAAGGAGGGAATCTCTGACAAACTACCATTTCCTGCATCCCAGAGGGTACTGCCAGCCCTGATTCACCCCAGAGGCAGGCCAGTCCAGGGGGAGGAGGAGGAGGAGGCGGCTGCACTGGACGCTGCAAGGCGTCGCGCTGGATGAGGGCGAGGCGTGTGGGCTCGCCCGTCTGCACAGCCTCAGCAGGCATTTACTCGACGTCCGCCGGTGAGGGGGGAGTGCGAGAATGCAGCACGTTCGCATCCGCTGAGGCTGGCACAGCTGTCTGCGATCAAAGAGGGTGTTTTTCAGCGAGTCAGCAACGTAAAGACATGCAGATGGGGGAGCTTCTGGGGACAAGCAGGACAGCGCCAGTGTTTTAAGGTGGCAGGAGGTTTACGGAGATACTGCAGGCCAGTGGGGTTAGAGTGGACCACCTTAAAAAATCCACCTAGCTAAAAATAACAACAACAAAAAATTGCTAGAGCACAGAGCATTTGTGAAGAAAAGAGTGACTAAGTGGAAGAAGGAGGAGCAGAGGGCTCTAAGCACCCAGGAAGGTAGGAGACACCAGGCAGACACGCAGTCACTGCCAGCTGTCTGACCGAAGACCGCCCGCCTTGTGGCAACTGGATTTTTAGTTGGTCTGGAATTTGATCACTGCCAGCCAAGAGAACTCCCTGAATGAGGGGAAAAACAGCTGGGAAAGTGTGAGACAGCTCATCCATCTTCCTGTCACGACCCAAGCAGACAGACAGACAAAAAAAACAACAAACAAACAAAGAAACAGATAGGTATGTAAGCACACAAACAATCCTTCCTAAATATGACTGCTTGACTTCTACTGGGAACCAGGAAGGACCCAAGAATTAAGGCCCTTTGCATTTAATGACCATAAAAGGTGCAGAAAAGACGAACCGAGACTCATGAGCAGCCTGTCAGCGCCACGCCCAAAATCCTAACTCTGCCTTGCATTTGCACGGAAGCTTTTGGAAAGCGACCGTGCAAAGTGGAAACAATGGCAAAACGCTGACATCCGTACCTCTGGGCCAGGCAGCTTTAAAGGCCGCCGTGGCGGCAGTCAGTGAGGCAAGCATGCCGCGCTCTTCCCGAAGAGGAGCGGGACGGACAGGAGCCAGCGGGCACCACGCTGACACCGAGCCGCGGTCCTTCCTAGCTGTGGAACACGTGTGTGGAGCATGAGGAACAGTTTGAAGGCTGAAAAGGTGTATGTGACACTCTCCATAAAAGCCCAGTTATCCATCCATATTCCAACTGCTTATCCAGTGCGAGGTCATCGGGAGCTTGGAGCCAATCCATGGAAACGCAAATTCCAATAGCTGCATGAATCTGAACTGTAGAAAGAAACATACACAACATAATGAGAACATGTGAACTTCAGGTACACAGAGCAGAGGCAGGATGTGAACCCACAACCCTGGAGGTGAACAGCTGGGGGGGGGGGGGTCTCCAGAATCCTGCTCATGAACAGCAGGAAGCTCGCCAGACAAAACGTGCCACACAGGAGTTAATCAACCACGGTTAAAATTACCCGGTGGACTCAAACGGCACAGAGAAACCGTGGCTGCCAAGACCACAAGGCGGTGCACTGCTGACGCGAGGCTGTGATCCACCACGAGAACGTCAGCCTGGCGCTGAGCCAGGAAACAGACGTGCAGGGATAGCAGGGGAATTCTGTGATGCCACACATTCTCAGACCATTTCCAGCGTCTCACGGCCCCGGCGCAATATCCTGGGATTTTGTGAGACAGCACTTTTCCACCGGCGTGAGGACGGAACGTGCTGGATGAGAGAAGACGCTGTAATTCAGAAGGAGGCTCACAAAGGAGTCTATTCATGAGGAATAGAGAGTTTTATAGGGGCGATTCAGGGTAAGTGGGGCATCTGAGACCAGCAGGACACTGCATCCCGCACGGATCAAGCAGGAAGCTTGCCTCCCAGGGTGCTTCAGAGCTCCTGCTTCTATGGGGAACAAGTTTGCTTTAGTCATCTGGCCACTACCAATTAGAAACAAAAGCCAGGGGGCACCACAGCACAGGTGTGGTGAAGCGGCGTGGTAAAGAAAAAGACAAACCAGGGCCTGGGCAGGTGGGTGGGAGAGCAGGGGGCGGAGGTCAGGCAGACTTCCAGGTTACAGAAAAAGCTAGTGTGGCACAAGTTTATTAGCGCTTAATCTAATACCTTAGTGCTTAATATCTTAAACTAATTGGATGTAAGGATTCAGCAGACCCCCTGTGAGACAAACGGAGACAAGCGAAGAGTATTATGATGGTCGGGGGAGGGGGCAGGATGGCCTGAAACAGCTCACAGCATCTGATATAAAGGGCTTGAAAAGAACGGACTGCCAACAGCACATCCAGAAGCCTCTACGCAGGCAGGGAGACAGGCAGACGGGCAGGGAGACAGGCAGACAGACAGACAGGGAGGGAGGGAGGGAGACAGACAGGTAGGCAGGCAGACTAACAGACAGGGAGGGAGACATACAGACAGGTAGACAGACACACGGACCGGCAGACAGACAGGGAGGGAGACAGACAGGAAGGCAGACAGACGGACAGGTAGTGAGACAGACAGACAGACAGATAGGCAGGAGGACAGGCAGAAATGCAGACAGACAGGCAGAAAGGCAACACTCTAACCAACAGTGAAGCCCAGTGTTCAGAAGTAAATGGGACAATCTGAGTGTTTGCTGGGAAAAAAACTGTTGTGATGAGTTAGCCAATCCCCTAACCAGAACTCCGGTTCCCTGGACCCAGTTAGGTCAGTTGCCCGTCCTCCTGGCCCATCAGCGAGCAGCACAGGCTCAGTGGGTCCTGCGCACACGTCAGTCTCCCTGTCCCTATGTCGCTCGGTTCCGGTTACCAGGAAAGCATTTATCATTATGGGGGACTCACTTAGTATTAACACCAGGAGCCAATTTAAAATTAGATTACTGATCATCAGCAGCTCAGAACGGCTCCCCCTAGTGGCAGTGCTGGCGGCCATCCAGGCCATGACTCACAGCAGCCACGATACCCGGGGAGGGAGCAGGCATGGTCAGGGCAGGCTGGGGCCAGCGGGCATTGCTGTGTGACATGTGGGCACAGGGTAGGCCAACAACCACGCCTCTCACCCCCGTCACCGTCCCACCCAAGGCACCAGAGAAAAACCACACTGGACGATAATGCTGAGAAGCCTTGGGGATGGAGAACTCGTCCGACATAAAGCACGAGAACCACGTGTCCTAACCTCCCCCCCCCCAACCCAAACGAGGCTATTTCCCTGGTCACATGGAGGAACCAGGTCAACAACACACAAGCAGGATGGGTAAGGAGATGCTGCCACAGATGGACCAACTGAGGCGGACTGTTTAAGGCAGGCTTATGCAACTCAGAGACAGCGGATCCCTTGTTCCAGAACCAGACTGAAACTGTAAACCCCTTTCGGACGTCTGGGAGGCCTTCTGCACTCGGGGAACATCAGCAGATGCTTGGCCAGGACGCGGCATGTTTACTGGAGGCTGTCATTTGCTCTGGTCACCACGGCCTCTGACCAATGAGAATCAGCTGTGTGTCCGGCCCCACCCACTGCCGAAACCCACGTGTGACCCAGGACAAGCCGGTGGGGAGAGCGGGCCCAGAGGGTGCAGATGGGGCATGCGCTGTGTGTGTGGGCACATCCACGGACATAATTATGGCAGGAACCTCAGTCAGAGTGGATATGAAACAGGGAGAAGGACACGCACTCATACACACACACCCACACAGTCATGCACACAAAGTGTATATATTCCTATCATAATGGGGACTCTCCATTCATTTCTATGGGCATAAACTTAATCTTAGCTATGACAACCTTAACCGCTACCCAGCCCTAACCTTAACCATCAGTAACTGAACAAAATACAAGACTTTTGGCATTTTTAGTTTTTTGATTGCAGTCACAGATTTTTATAAAACTGAGTCACTACAATGTCAAAATAATATGTTCTTGTCACATCCTGGGGATATTTGGTCAAGACAATGTAATATATACATGATCCACACACACATACACACACACACACACACACATACACATACACATACACATACACATACACACACACATACACACACACACACACATACACACACACACACATACACATACACATACACATACACACACACACAGGAAATTGCGACGTAAATCAGGATAACCACTAGTACCGCGGTCGGAAGGAAAAAAAAAACACTCACACACATTTTAAACAGAAGAATCTGCTGTTTTATACAGGCACGCTGGCTGGACGGCTCATCTGACGACAGGCCCACGTCTGACCACAGGGCCGGGCAGAACCAGGGCTGCGGTCAGAGCCGCGATGCCGACACTCAGGCCGGACAGCAGGAAAGCGGCGGCATGCAGCAAGCAGCCTGGGCTACGGAGACACAGCACAGCTAATCGCCTGCGAGGCAGGTTGGGGAGGGCAGCCAACAGACAGACAGGCCACAGAGGAATGGGCCCACCCTTCCCAAATTCAATGCCCTGAAACAGGACTGAACTGTGGCACCGCGCCCTTTGAGACCCCTGGGGGCAAAGTCAAAGAGGGTTTCTGGCAGCAGTGTGGAGCAGGGCGCGTCCGTTGGTGGCAGGGCCCCAGGTCTAGGGCTCGACGTCAACAGGGAACTTGCAACTCAGATGGGGCTGTCGCAGGAGAGCGACAGGCGGCAAGCTCCTGGAACATTCTGGGTGGGTTTAAAGTGTCCTTGTTCATAAAAAATATATATCAATATAAATAAATATAAATTAAATAAATTACACCTTGGATGAGCTTAAAGTATGTGCAAAGGACAGAGCTCCTATTATCGGGCCGTAAGACATTCTAACCCGGACATGCCACCACAGCTTTTAACACTGCTAATATGAACTGAACTTTTGGAATAATAATATGGAACCATCTGCTGACACTCACTAACCTCAGAACTATGGTTTCATACACAACACCACTGCACACTGGACTTTAATATACACAGTTTACGGTACTGAAATATACGCACACTGTATAGTAAGATACACTACTACTTAAACATATGCACATGTATACCTTCTATATATGCTATATTGATGCACAGCCTTCTGAGTCAACCAGGTGTACATTTCACTACTTTTATAACTAAATACAAGACAAATAAAGGAATCTTGAGTCTTCGATCTGATTTTGCTTCTGGTCTTTTTCACAGACAGAATCACAAAAAACCAATATATCACACTGGCAGCTTTCAGGGCGTACTCTAAATCGAAGACGTCTCGAATGGAATGCAGGGCTGTGGCGGATGGCTTCGGCACGGCAGAGTGCAGGATAAACATCGTGCACACATCCGCTCCTACATGAGCCCTTTGCTCACCATAGATGCGGTCCCAGGCCAGAGTATAAATAGATGCTGATAAATTTAGCACGAATGCAGTGAACCGCTGGAAAGCTGTGGGTTTTCACGAGGCTGCCTCACGACCCTGGCCTTGGAGAGGGACACGGGAGCCCCCCGACGGGGGAAGGGGGACAGAGAGCGGCCATGCACTGCAGAAACGGACCGTGCCGCGTGCTCCGGAGCGGGTGGCCATGCACGGGTACGAACACAGCAGCAGCGCTTCAGTGTGCCTGCAGTGTGTCACGAGGGGACGAGGGGACGGAGTCCCATTACGCGGAAATAGCACAAGTGACACCCTCCCTTCCGGCTGGCCGCTTTAAATAAGAACATGAGAAGCAGAAAACGGGCGCATCAGCTTCTGGTCCTTCACATTGGCTCAGATGGGATTTCTCCCACTGGATTTGGGCGTAATGTCATTCACCACCCCCAGGTTTAAAAATGTCATGACGGGAAATGTGAAGACCTGAACCCAAAACCCAGCAAACCCCGCCACCTCGGGTGTCCATCAGCACCCCGCCCGGTTGTGACGCCTTCCGTAATCAGGCTTCCACCCACCGAAGGTGTCCGGCCACAGGGGACTCACCTCATAGGACCAGACGCACTGTACCCCGGCAAAGCGGCGAACGCAGCGTCCCACTTCCACGTCTTCGTGGGTGGTGTACATCTCCCGCAGGCACTGCCGGATGTGGGGCGCCACACGTCTCAGCACCTCGCGGCTCATGATTACCCCCGGGCCGCCCATGCAGAAGTTCTCTCCGGGCTCCAGGGCCAGCTTGCCCAGTTCGTCACGGGCGCCCATGCCCGTCTGGCCCAGGAAGATGGCCTTGCTGCTGTTCAGGCTCCGCAGGAAGGCCTCCAGCCGGTCGCCCTTTACGTAGACGTCGTCGTCCGCCCGCATGAACCACTCGAACTGCTCCAGGTAGTGGTCGTGCATATACTTGAGCATCATAAAGGACTTCTTCTGCGGCGGGTATGAGTCGTCCACGTTCTTCAGTGCCACGACGGGGAGGGGAAAGGCGGAGGTTGAGCCTTCACTGGAGAAGAACTCCACCTGGCCAGGTATGGTTTGGGCCCAGGTCCTGCCGATACAACAACAGAGTGGAGACTGGAGACCAGCTCTAGCCAGTTCACCTGCAGGCATACCTTGTAAACAGGAGCACAACTAGAAATTCTAGGCCCAGACACAATGTCACCTTGGGTCCCTTGCTTGGGTTGGAACTTTCAATCTGAAGAAATATGGGTCTCATAGTACATAGAACTAGCCAAGTTGGGGGGGTGCCCTCAGTAGATTTTGCAGAGCAGGGGGCCCCTGATTGTAGGTTTTGGGGGCCCTATATAGTGCTAGGCCCCCTGAATCTGCTAGGATCTATCCATACCCCTCTGATACCCCTTTGGGTAATTAATTTACAATGTCTCTTTCTCCATCATATGCACAAACACACAGATACAGTACCAGTCAAAAGTTTGGACACACCAACCTTCCTACAAAAGACAGTGATAGTGTCGCATCCCATGAACTGGCCACCTGACCTAAGCACAGTAGAAATGGTTTTGGAGGCGTTTGACCCGAGAATGAAGGAAAAGAGCTCAGCATATATGTGGGACCTCCTTCAGGACAGCTGGAAAAGCATCCCAGGAGGCCACCTCATGAAACTGGCATAGAGGAGACAGTAGGGTCAGCCAGTCCCTGGAGCAATTGGGGTTAAGGCCCTTGCTCAAGGGACCAATGGTGGGATCACTCTGCTGACCCTGGGATTTGAACCAGCAATCTTCTGAGTCCCAACCCACAGAGCTGCCCCCACCCCCCAAATAAAAAAAACATCTAAGTACTTTTTTGGTCAGTACATAATTCCATATATTTTATTTTACAGTTTTGATTCTTAAATGTAGAGAATAGTAAACAAATAAACCTTTCTATGGATAGGTGTGTCCAAACTTTTGACTGGTAGCATATTTCATAGTTCCTGCTAGACTTGTGCAGTACATTGTGTGCATATGCAGGCTGTAACGGATGCACATCAATGATAAGGATAACAGGTTTTTTAAAAAATGCAGCCTCTGCTCGACAGACCCGCAAACAAAGCATATATGCAACAATATCAGTCAGGTCATGCAAGGCGTCTTCCTGAATGGTGAGCTCGGGCGATGCAAAAAAGATTTAATCTGTCAGAAAGCCTCCTACAGACAGCAATTCAGCTCTGAATTTCAACAGCTCATTTGTGACATTATTACATTAAGGAAAAGGAGGGCTATTGGATCAAACAACGTAATTCTGCCAACTTAGCGAAATTCAGTTTAATTTTCCCATGTATCTTATGGGGAGAGAGCGAAGCTGCTGCACTCCTATGAACTCATCTCACGCCACATTTACTTTCAGTTAACAGCATCATTTATAACCTGACAAACGGGCCTAAATATACAACTTAATTAGCCGACTACTTGGAAGGAAAAATTTTACTTCCCAGGTATCTAATATCCTTTCAAAGAAGTGACCAGGGTGACCTTCCTATCCCTGGATGACCCAAAAAAAGTTAACCCTGAGGCATGCGGTGATGCACAGCCCGTTTCTCAGGTTAAGACACTATGGAAAGATGGTTCAGTGTTAGTCATTCACAGCAGCGATCAAACACATCATTAAAAAACACCTGGCCGCATGGCTTTGCGCAGAGCAGGGCAGGTACAGGCAGTAACACGGCAGTAGGTTATGCACCCCCAGATCCCTATCAGAGGGACTTTTCTGGCTCTTTTCAGCAAAAATTGTCTAACTCGGCCAACTTTCCCACAATCTGGCATGCTGTAAAGCCCTTCCTGGCACTTCTCTCGCGGATTATACGCCAACTGCATTTGGTTGTCTGAGTTCTCGTACCCCGTGCAATGTGCAAAGTTGAATGTAATCACATGTATTCAATATTGTCGTTGAACAGGTTCATTCTACAGAACAGTGCAAAGAAATTGAGGAACTAAAAAGGACCTGGCCGCCTCTGCCCATGCATAAGAACGGAAATGCGCAGAAATAAAAGTGACAGCTGTCAGTGAACGCAAGCACAGTAAGCGCTTTGCTTTTCGGTTACCTGTATGCAGCCACTGCGCGGCTATTCAGGTACTTCTGCGCCGTCATGACGCCGACAAACAAGAAACTCCTGGACGTGGCCACGGGCTGCACAGTCGCCGACAATCTGCTGCCATGTCGCCGCCATATCAGCGCACCAGCCGGCTCTTTCCTCGGAGCCCCGTACAGCGTGCAGCCCCCCGGGCTGGAAGAGCCTTTCTGGCCCCCTTTCCTGAACTCGCTGGCCCTTGGCAGAATAAATCTGGAAGCCAGGGTGAATCCGACCACCAGCCCCAGGAGAACGCTGCACCATGCTCTCCGGCTTCTGGGTGCCATCCCGTCCTGCCGATCGCCCCAGCTGGCCAGCCTCCAGGGCAGCCTTTCACACCAGATCACAGCACCGTACCGGTACCCCGATCACACTCTTTCATGATTAAAAAAAAGAGGCTCTTCCCGCACACGCAGCCTTACATCCATCCGCCTACAGCCACCGTACAAAGCGCCTTCTTCACGTTACCCCGCCGACCATCAAGCACACGGCCTTTGGCATTCATTGGGAATAAAGAAGCTTCTCCGAACTGGTCGTTTTCCTCTTTTCTCCGAAGAGCTCCCATCTCCATGTCCCACTCGCCATTGTAAGAATGTGTGGAGACTGCAAACGAGCGACTCTAACCGCACTGTTTGGCCCCGCCGGGTTACCGTAGCGGAGCTCTGATTGGTCACGTCGGCTGCCTTAGTGCTACGTGTTTTAGCGTCTTCTTTCCTGAAGACTTGCCCCTGTGAAAATTTAGTTGGAAGCAGAGTGAAGACATTTTTAAATATTAAATGCTAAAAACAATTCTAAAAGGAAAAAAAAATGAAATTCTGAAGGCTTAAATTGTATGATATGAACTTTCCATACAAGTGGCATTTCAAAACTAAATGAAACATATTATTTTCGGAGAATAATGCGAAAAAGTGTGAAAATTTAGGTCAGATGCAAAACTTTAAAAAACATTTTTTGCGTTGTTTGCAAAGATGCGCGTCTGTCAAACACACGTTAATCTGCATAGAAAATTTAGCCTTACAGAAGCGCCATCTGGTGGATAGTGTTGTACAATGTTGGATTTTAATTGACGTACATGATTTACACTGTTCAGCCATAACATTAAAACCAGTGACAGGTGAAGTGAATAACATTCATTAACTCTTTACATTGGCACCTGTTAGGCAAGTGAACAGTCAGTTCTTGAAGTTGATGTGCTGGAAGCAGGAAAAATGGGCAAAAATAAGGATCTGAGTGATTTTGACAAGGGCCAAATTGTGATGGCTAGATGACGTTCCATTTCCAAAACGGCGGGTTTTGTGGGGTGTTCCCAGCATGCAGAGGTCAGTACCCAACAAAGTGGTCCAAGGTCAGTCAACTGATAAACCAGTGATGGGGTCATGGGAGCCCAAGGCTCATCAATGTGCGTTGGGAGCGAAGGCTAGCCTGTCTGGTAGCACAAACTGCTAAAAAGGTTAATGCTGCACATGATAGAAAGGTGTCAGAACACACAGTGCATCGCAGCCTGCTGTGTATGAGACTGCGTATCCACAGACTGGTCAGAGTGCCCATGCTGACCCCTGTTCACCGCTGAAAGTGCCTACAATGGGCATGTAAGCATCAGAACTGGACCATGGAGCAATGAAAGAAGCTGGCCGGATCTGATGAGTCACATTTCCTGTTACATCGTGTGGATGACTGGGTGTGTGTGCCTTGTTTACCTGGGGAAGAAATTGCACAAGCCAGCAGTGTGATGTTCTGGCATTCATCTGGATGTTACTTTGACACATACCACCTACCTAAACATTGTTGCAGACCAAGTAAACTCCTTTATGGCAACAATATTCCCCAATGGCAGCGGCCTCTTTCAGTAGGATAATATGCCCTGCCACACTGCAAACATTGTTCAGGAATGATTTGAGGAACATGAAAAAAGTTCAAGATGTTGACTTGGCTTCCAAATTCACCACATCTCAATCCGATCAAGCATCTATCGGATGTGCTGGACAAACAAGTCTGATCCATAGACGCCCCACCACGCAAGTTAAGGGACTAAAAGGATCTGCTGCTAACATCTTGGTGCCAGATACCACAGGACACCTTCAGAGGTCTTGTGAAGTCCATCCCTGGATGAGTCAGAGCTGTTTTGGTGGCACGCAAGGGACCTGCACGATATCAGGCAGGAGTTATGGATGATCAACTTATGCATGCACACTGTTTCTGTATTTTCCTTGGCCTATATATTGTGCTGGTATATTAAGCGCATATGATTTAGAATGCAAATATACATTTAACATGTGCTTTTCTTACTAAAGATATTGACACTTTTGAGTGTTTAGCTAAGTCTTTATAGTATGTCAGTATTTTATTGGAATTATTTGGAGTAAGTCTACAACTTGCATACATGCATTGAGCAATAAGCCAAGTCTGATGGACCCTTACAGGGTTGGGAGTATGGAGTCTTCACATTCACCCCAGGACTTGCAAATCTGCACTGGAGATTCCAGTGTTCCACCCACAGGCCAAAGGCATGCATTCAGGCACTCTGGTCTCTCTGAATCACCCATGTCGTGTGACTGTGCTGGTGCCGTGCTATGTACCGGAACTTCACCCGAGGCACTCCTCCCCTGCAGTCTCTATGTCCCTGGATCAGGCTCCAGCCCCCCAGTGACCCTGCACTGGAGAAGCAGCCGGAAGACACATGGATGGAACTATTGATGAAGTCATGTGCAAGATGTGGTATAGTTTCAGTGCTATAAGGCACTGCTATTCTTGGTTTTAACACAACAATGCTGCAATTTTCTGTTCTGGGATTTTCTCACTGTCTTTCAGAGTGACACAGGCTTCCTTTAGCAATCTGTCTGTATGCAGATACATCCCTTTTGCCTTCTATGCTGAGAAGTTAAAAAAAAACTTTTTTGGGCTTTATTGGGTTGACATCACAAAAAAAACCCATTAACAAACATAAAATGTCTAAATTTACTTTTTAGCTTGACATACCTTCTCCCCTCACCCCCTCTTTTTAATAAACTCTAAATGTGTCCTAGATGTGGACGTCCAAGACAGTAACTTAAGAGCATAAGCATAATTTCTGTCACCAAGTCCCTGTTAATCCCTGATTAGAATACCTGGTGTCCAGTCGTCAAACGAGACCTCAAGCTTAAAACTGTTACATTTAGTGCTGTGGAGGGAATTGAATCCAAGGGAAAATCAGCATTGAAAGTTAAATCTAGTTGCTATTAAAGTGAATTATTTGCTAAAATATCCATGGCAGACACTGAGCTACAAGCCTGCAGTCAAGACAGCAAGGGCAGTGCATCATTTCGCTGTTAACGATGACATCCGAAATGTTCCAGCAGACATGGCATCTAACACATCCATTTTAGTTACACTAAAACCCTTCTTGGAAATTAAACCCTGTAAATTACCGTTTGCTTATCTGCAGCTGTTTCTCCGTTTCCCTTCAGTCACACTATCAACTAAAACATTCAGGAAGATGCTATTTATGTCCATGTCACACAAAAAAAAAAAGTGTGAACACGCCTTAAGCTAGTGACCGAACTCAAACTGAATGCTGCGAATTGGATTAGTTCAGATTGCAGAGCTGTGCACAACACGGATGGGTGGCCATGTGTGTAGAAAAGTTTAATGCATTTTAAATTATTTTACAACACAAAATAAAATACCATCTAAACTAAAGCCAGGAAAGCAGGCACTATAGCCACCGTCTGTACCCATCTTGCTGCAAACACTACACAGATCCATCAGCCTGGCCGTCTTCCTCCATTTCCTCATCCTCCCCTCCTTCCTCATCCTCCCCTCCACCATCACCCATGGCTTCTCCCTCCATCGGCACTTCAGCACCACCGTGTGTGCCATCTTCAATTTCTTCCTCCTCCTCCTCCTCTTCCTCCACCATGCCCATAGGGTCTGAAGCAGAACGGGGGACATGCCAAAGGTCAGAAAGGTGAAACACCGACACCGGTCAGCAAACACAAAAAAAGCAAATCGTGCCCACAGGTCCTACAGCAGGGCAGCTCTTGAGACTTCCAATTCCTCCTTAACCGCTTGTTACAAAGCCAGCCTGCCACATACCTTGCCTCAGCTCCCTGCCAGGGATTTGGCCGGCCTGCAGCAGCCCTTTCAGCCTCTCCACTTCCGCCAGCGAGGTGGCACTGGCGATAGCATTCTGAAGAATGAAGGGATACCTGTTATGCCATGCATCTCTACAGACACTGACACACCCATAACCTGCACTCAGGAGCCCAGTGAACACTCGCAGGCCCACCGTTACCTTGATGGCCTCTACGTCAGCGGGCGAAGGGCCCGACTTTCTCTTTTCAGCCTGTAAGGACGCTCCAGGGGTGAACCTGAAAGACAGCACACAGTCACACCACCTTCCTCTGCAACGCTTCTCCGGTCTGCCCACG
>JAAGVU020000019.1:16245467-16255592 GCA_011763525.2 Mormyrus iriodes
CGAGCCATCAGTGTAGTATCTCATCTTTGTCAATATACTGATACAACAGGGAACACTTCCAAAAAATGCCCTTTTAGAAACACTGACATACGGATTTTTGGTTTTGCGGGAATGTGTCCCGAGAATTAATATCCAATCAGCAATTTTTTAGAAGCCTCTGTGGTCCTCCTCTGGTACATTTGGGTCACTCCAATCCACAGGCCAATTCTCAGTGTTTCTGAAGGTCTGTGAGCAGGCAAGTGCCGTCATCTTACGTTTTGGTTCGCTTGGCAATATCCTTTGCAAGCTGTGCACCCCGTTTCCCTTTGAACATTTTCTCCGCCTCCTGACGCTCCTATGGCGATACGTCACACAGTTACAGAGCATTGTTTCTGATTGGCCAGACTTCCAGGGCACCGTGCTTCCCACGGCTGTCAGGAAGTATGCAATCCCAAGAAACACACATGCAGCTTCCCCCATTCATGCTTTTTAAAATGCAAAACATAAACTGCTATGATTATGCAGAAACAGAACAACTAAGAACAACAACTAGATTAGCACCTGGAGAATTTCCCCATCAGCTTACCTTTAACAGAACCCTCTCTGACCATGCGTTTGACACTGATAGAGGCGCTTAAGGCATGCTCGGTTCATCTTCAGCTTTACCTTTAATTTGACTTTCTGGAAATCAAGCACCCGCAGCTGGGGAATTTTGTTGATGACGTAAAGGCGATAGTGCTTCTTATTGGTCACCGGGTTCCGCAGTAGGCTGAGGAGACAAGGGTAAGCAAGATGAACACAGAAAAGAATCGAAACATTTTAATTATCCGGAGTGTCGTAATTCCTTGCGATAAAGAAAAAGTTACCTGAGCAAAGTTAAGCTTTTGATGGATGCCAGAGGATCCAGGTCTCCCTTTAGGAATATAAAAACATCCGTGCATTTAAACAGACTTTAGAAATTGCGAACACAAACGACATAAGCTCCTTCCCCTGCCTACAATGCAGCTTTCAGCGGCAAACAGGACTCCTGATTTCCAGACATACCAACTCCTGGATGCTGTTGTTGGTGAGAATTAATTCCTTCAAACAGGGCAGCGACTGTTCGAGGTCTTCGCCTATCCGACTTTAAGAGAAAAGGGAAATAGGGCTTTAAACACTACCAGAAACTGTAAAGAGACACAGCAGAGCAGAGCTAAGGGCGTTTACCATATCCTATTATTGTTCATCAGTAGTGTCTTCAGTCTTTTTAGCAAAGGGAAGCCGTCCAGTTTTCGGATTTCATTTTCAGAGAAATCGATGGTGTCAAATTGGTCCAAAGTTGCCCCGAGGTTTTCGAGAACAGGTATTTTATAGCCTAAACGGGAAAAGACAGCATGATTTTCCTGGAAATTAGACCAAAGACCCGAAACAGCAACTGAATGAATAACAGGCCTGAACTACCGCGCTTTTCATAGCTGCTAAACAACGGCATCGGCGCACCTCGGAGGTCCAGCTCTCGGTCCCGGACGGGGTTGGTGTACTGAGCCGCTTGCTCGATGAGCTCCGCCGACAGTTTTACCATGCTGAAAATGGTCAATTACACAACAAACCGCAACAAAAACTCCTAGACAGTAACTCGCCGCGCTTCCACACACGCCACTACCCGGATATAGGGCCACGTCCCAGCATGCACTGGTACACTGCCATAGAATTCAACACCGCGAGGACAGAAATTCTAAGACCTCCGCTGAGGATGTGCTGCCATCTGCTGTCCAGGCGGCCATAAAGGGGGCGAAGCCGACAGTATTTCTGCTTGGTCGTGTCTCCGTCTTTTCTCCCCGTTACACTCTTCACTTCAAGGTCACCGCTCACCGGTCATAAATTGCTGATTTTTTGCAGATATATATATAACGTGCACGTTGCTTGTTCTTACTGTAAGTAGCAAGACTTCTTCTTCTTATTATTATTATGGATTTTTGGGTTGGCAAGACAACTTGTTTGATTGGGGGGCAGCGTGTGGCTCAGTAGGCTACGTGCCTGTGAATGGAAGGTTGCTGGTTTGAGCCTGGCCGTAGCACCCCTGGCTGCTGCTATGGGTGGCTGCCCGTTGCGCCTAGCTTGCTCTTACCTACAGAGAGCATGATGGGGGAGAGGTCAAGAGAATTTACCCACAGGGATCAATTATTATTATTAAGGCATTCTGGGCTAAATGTAAGTGAACAAAGATAGAGTGCATTTAAACTGTGCTACCTTCAATTCAACAGGTTATCCAGCTAACTGACGAATGTGAGGGGGCTTCCACGAAGCAGCGGAGTGTTCTATGAAGCAGAAAGCCGTACATGTAACAAAATGACACTTTTTACATTTATTATACATTTAGAAATAAATGTTCCAGTCCAGAAATGCATATGAATAATTACATAATTATATAACACAATAGTATATAGAAATATATTGCCATAACAAAATATATTACCGATAGGCAGGATTCAAGTGACATCTGCCTTGTCAACATGCCTTGAAGAGGAATCAATCAGGCTAAACAACTGGTTGATTAAAAAATTATTTTTTCAATTAAAATGAATAAAAAATCGGTTCAAAGGAAGTAGTGACCTCACAATTCTAAGCCACAGTGCATGAACTCGCGCTCTGCAAGAGTAAGAAAAACATGAAAAACCTGAACGAAATTAATAGTATTTCTTGTCTTTATTTGGCTTTCAGAACATGTAACAAAATCAAAAGCATAACAAAAGGGATGGATAGTTTCTAAAACTTGTACCCCTACAATCCCACTAAATGTAACATAATAAATTTAACCTACTGAATGTGATCTTTGATCAGTTTGGTTTTTTCTTAGAAAAACTGCAAACAATTCCAATATTTTCTTAAGAATTAATATTTGATTTTAAAAGCTTTACAAGCACCGCAGTGCTGAAAGAATATTATGTTATCAGCTCGTCAATACATCCTGTACCTTAGATTGCGTAAAGCCCTGTTTCAGTTTCACGTGACGTTCTGGTTTTGTAAAACCCTCGATATGTAAGTACCATTATCTGTCACGCTGGGATCATGTGACACGAAGCGGTGATTTTGCAAGTGTCACGCAGCACGATTCATCAAAGCCTAACGGTCAAGAAAATGTATGACAGGCGGTAGAGTTGACGTGTGACGTGGCATTCTTCGTCTTCCTCAGCCCATGAGGCACATCCTACAACAGAACTGCTGGAAAGGTTTCTTCTCACAAAGTCTGTTGGACCTCACCATCTCGCAGAAGACCTCGTCCGCTGCAGAGCAGGGGTAAAACATGGTTCATTAGGTGTTAATGAAATATGTTCCCCCTCATCTGCCAAGACCCTAGTCCCAGCCTGCTGGACCTGAAGTCCTCCCCTGGGAAAGTACTGGGCAGAACAGCCTAGAGCAAGCAGAGAAGCCCAGCAAGGAGCAGGTAGAGACCCATTAAAGATTAAGATGTCAAGCAAAGCTTCCGTCACTCCATTACTGCTGCAGCTGATGCCTCAGTGTGACTTTCATAAGGGCCTGAACACTAAACCATAGAGTCCACTGAACTTCTCAACAGTCCGGTCATATGACCTATGGCCTCTGCACTACGCCCACCCCAGGTATCCCCACTCAGAACTCCACTGTTAGAGCAGTACTCCTGCACACCAGGAAGCTTGCTCTCACTGATCTTACCATTGCTACAGATGTTACTGATAATGCAGATTCCACCCAGGAGGCTGTAGCCCTCTTTGCACCTGGAACAGGCAATCCCAGGCGCCCTGCAGCTCAGGCACTGCTCCTGACACCTGGCAACCACAGATAACACCATTCACCTGGCACACCAGTTTCTTCTTCCTAGTCTACCTGCGCAGACTTGATGAACCACTGTGGGACACTGTAGGGTCATCCCTTCCCATTCAGGTATTTATGAGGTACTACAGAAAGTAACAATCTTGTTGGCTCACTGACTAACAGCTTTTTTCCAGACATTCTGTTCTGAGTCTTGGGCTCAGCACACAGTCCAGGGTAATTTGAGAACTTCACTCTTCATTGAGAGAGTGGCTCTGTACACAAACGCTGCTACATAAAAGCAAAGGCTGTAAGTTGCTTCTAACATACAATCCGAGTTTGTTAAAAAAAAAACAAATATGAATACCACAAAAAGGAAGAGCAGTGTGTGAACATCTATAAACTAGATGCTGGCAGAATGACAACAATATATTCCCCAGATGGCCTTGTCATCCTCTCCCCCCATCTAATCCCTACTCCTCCCACACCCCCCACCCTCTACAGTCTCTTACACACTCTCCCCACCTCTCCAAAAAATCTTTATTAAAAGCCCAACTTTGTGTGACTTGTCTCAATGTAATCTAGCTCATCAGATCAATACCACTAAGTGACACTGCTTCAGTTTTGGTGCAAATTGTCTCAACGTGAAATAGGTCACAGACAATCACCAATACAAGGTTCCTGGGAAATTTGAAAAAGTTCCATCAAATACTTTTAGAGTTGCTGTGTTCATTTGGTCAAGTGTCTTCTGTAGCTGCCACCTTTACTGCCACCTAGTGCTTTAGGGGGATTTGTCTCAAAAATAAATCAGGTGTAGCTCTTCATCCATATAATGTTTTTGTCAAGTGCTAATAACATCCATCAAATATGTTTTGAGTTATCACATTCATTAGGTCAAGTGTCGTCTGCAGTTACCCTTCCCTTTGCTCCCATAAAGCAGCATTGCTTCATTTTTCACAAAATTTGAAAAAAGGTTGAACGAGATCCATCAAATAATATTTGAGTTATTGTGCTAACAGGATCAAGTGTCTGAAACTTCCCTCTCTCACGATTACTATGCAGTGCTGCTTCAGTGCTGGTATGATCTACTTTTTGAATAATTGCATGAGAACGCGTCTGAGGCAGCAGTGGCCGCCCTCCAGACCATGACCAGGAAATGCATAGAGGGACAGATTTAAAAATGTCATCTAATTTTTCAGAAATTTCATAGCGCATGCAGCATAAAAATGGTCAATATATTCCACATCAGCTGCCTCTTACAAACAGCTGTGGATTAATAAAAGTACAAGAACAACTTGGGGTGAGGTGCTGTCTGGGGAGGGATAGTCAGATGAACGGTTCACCAACCCTCGTTCTAGGTCTCAGTTAAGTTCAGTTTTCAGCAGTCCCAAGACAAAAATTGACAGAAATCTTTTTTGACCCCCAAATTTGTGCATCATAACTCTCTTTTTTGTGTTTATTTTTTCCTGTTGTATTGATCACATCCCTGCCAGGTCCTCGAAAATCCTCCTATTTTCAACAAACCTACGAGACGTTCTCCACCTCTGTATCACAAGATATGGTTAGGCCTTCCCTACTGGTCACTCACCATTCAGCATGCAGTCACACGCTTCTGTTCCAAACCAAAAGCCAGCTTTATGACACACTCCTTTTTGAAAAATGAAACCTAACCTTCTGTGTAGGTTTATTACACTCTTCACAGCAATGGAATGTGCTTCAAGGCATCCCTAAATTGGGATATGCATGCAGTGCAGGTGAGAGATTCACATGAGTCCATTCTGCTGGAACAGCCCTGATTTTTAGGAAATTATAGAAGTGGAAAAATGGGAGAAGAGAAAAAACAAAAAATGGGGAAATAAGAAAAGTAAGCAGGAGATTTCGGGAAGCCTGAGTGAACAATCTGAAGGAAACAGCTCATCGGTGACATTCAGCTGCACAAGATCCTAAGGGGACCCCCCCCCCCCTGCCCCGGGAGTTCTGGGAGCTCCATCTCAAACTTGGCATCCAGTGGTACAAGTGCTCTATGGGTAAATATCAGCAATGTACTGCTTTTCCAGACGCGGTTCTTAGCCCTGGTCCCAGCACACTATGCTGTGTGCAGGTGGAACCAGGAAACAGTTCTCTTGTCTTGAGCAGAAATCACAAAACGTCAATAAATCCCACCGTTGCCAATATTGTTCATGACTTACGGCTTATAATAAACAATGAGTTGCATCATGGGTGGGGCTGCTATGTACCACCAATCACCTCCTGCTTCAGCCGAAATGGAAACAATGTAACTAATATGAAATGTAATTTTATGAATGTTTGTGAATCAGCTAATCCCAGCCACAGTTAGCGCCATCACTATTTACAGCTCCTGCCATTGGTATGGCACCTATAGCTACGACTTGCAGTGGCACCGTCCTAATATCGCTACAATGATAATCCTGCTCTTTCTCCTGGATCCTGGGTTTAGGGACCGTTGAGTTATAGATGCTCACATTTTGCACATCATTGAACCCGTAGATGTGGTCTGGGTGTAGTAGCCTTGGCTGCACGAGGTCACACACTGCGACTCCTCCTTCAGGAAGCCTGGGGCACACTGAATACAGTCTTCTGTTCCTGGTCCTGAGGGAGAAGCCAACAGCTGGAACTGGGCAAACATGTCCCTTACTCCCACCCGATGGGTGGATGTCATTCTCCATCTTTATAGTTGGATTATCCAGAACTGTATACACTGCATCGGTCTGTTCTTTGCTTCACCTCATAATTAACATGTTCGTTCTCCTACTCGACATGCCCACCACCTCCCTACTAGATCAGCATGTTCCCAACCCACCCAATTAACACCTTACTACTAACACTGAACAAGAACACTTACGCCCTTCCTGTTCCTCAGCCACACTGTGAACTCATGCACTGATGATTCATTAAAAAGTCATAAAGACTTATATTATCTGTCCTTAGGCTTGTGGAAAAGTGAGGGAGACAGATGTGCTCGGGGACATAGGAGTATTCAATTCACCTTTGCAAGAGGAACAGGATTGGTGGCAAGAATTACACTTCTTTTCTGGGTTTAAGAATGTCCCATCTGCACACGTACGCACACAGGTGGCACCTGACAGACTGAGGAATTCAGAAATTAAATAAGTCAGTGTTTAAGTCAGTAATAAATGAACAAACTACAAAAAAACAAAATTCACGCAAATTTTGGAAACATTTTACCTTTGTGTTAATTGAATGCATTGGGTTTGAAACCAAAGCCAGTACAGCATGTCAATAAGGATTCCTCCCCCGGTTTGGTTACCCATTACCTGTAGCCCTCCTTGCAGCTAGTACACGTGTCAAAGTCATGCCAGCACGTCCTGCAGTTATCATGGCATCTTTCACACTGCCTGTGGACTGGTGACAGAAGGTGGGGGACACCATGGTTTGAACTCAGAAGCCACACAAACATGTACAGAGAGCAAGCTGTAAGTTGTCACGGTGCATGTGTTACTAACAGTCTGCTACTATCACCATGGATTCTATCACTATCCAAATGGAATCTACCATAATGGAGTCTGCCTCTACAGTATCACGGCTGGCTGAACAGCTCTCATATTTTACACAAGAACCACATACATACATGTCCATAGACCCAACAAGGAGCTCCTGCAAAATGTGAAGGACCAGCCAGTTTTTCTTAATTCATTATCCAGAAGATGTGGATTTGATTTTACAGAAGATGCGGATCTGATTTTCTTGCTGTAACACAAACAAACTCGACTAGCTAAAATTTGCACCTTCATGAACAAAGACCCCCGTCTTCGTAACAATGTGGCAGATCTTTCTTTCAGCCCCACAATCTGCACCAAGTGGTACAGGCGTGTTAGACCCCCTTAGGACTCCATCCTGCAGCTTCATTGGAGTTGGGAGGCGGTGTGGCTCACTGACCGTCGTTTGCGTAATGACCAGGGGGACAGCTAAGCACGCAGGTGTGGCTGGTGGGGTGGAGGTGGAGCCCTTTGCGGCAGGAGTGGCAATAGTTGGGTGCCCCACCCTGGCACCTCTCGCAGCCGTGCCCGCAGCGTCGGCACCTCCGTGCTGCCTTGTCCTCGTAGTAGCCCAGGGGACAGAGGCTGACACATGTCCTGCACATAGAGAGGAGGTTCTGCTCTGACAGTGGAGCAGTGTGACAGAGCACTACACCCTACATACGTATGATAGCAGAACCTATCAGCCCCAAAGTGTCTCCCTGTAAAATTCCACTTATTGGTGCAGCAGGGAGCTCCAACCATATGAATGTAAGTGATTATAGATTAGATCATTAAGCTGTGTGTGTGTGTGTGTGTGTGTGTGTGTGGTCCAAGTATACCTTACATTAGTCCCCACAATATGATAAAAACCTATTATTTTGACACTGCATTTTGATATTTGACATTTGACATTGACAAGGGTAAATTCAATTAAAAAAACCTGTTACTGCAATCAAAAAACTAAAAATGCCAAAAGCCTTGTATTTTGTTTGGTTACTTTTGGTTAAGGTTAAGGCTGGGTAGGGGTTAAGGCTGTCATTGTTGGGATTAGTGTTATACCCATAGAAATTAATGGATAGTCCCCACAAAGATATGAGTACAGGTCTGTGTGTACGTGTGTGTGTGGGGGGGAAGGGATTCCAAAGGGTTAACATTTAACAGTCGTAACACAGCAGCTAATAATATTCACATGCCTCACCAGTGGGGTCCAGCCCCCACCAAACTCAGCTCTTCCTTTACCTGCCTGTCCGGAGGTTGCCCAGGCTGAAATGTACACAGTTGAGGCAGTGGTTGGCGGAGGGCCCATCACAGCCCTTTTCCCCACACCCCTGGTGGCAGGGCCCTAGGGCAGGCCACACGGAGGTCAGCGGGCTCCTGTTCCAGGAAGGTGTCACTCATGGGCATCCTTAGGTCTGATCACTCGGGGCTATAGCCCCAAGTATTTTAAACCTAGCCCCGAGGATTTTAGCCCCTATGCCAATCTTCCTTCAAAAAGAAAACGTCAAGCCCCAAGTAAACTTGACTTAGCCCCGGATCTTTTCAATAGCTAGAAAGTCCCCTAGTGTCGCTCATCGTTTTCTCAGCATCGTCGGTTACCGTCATACTCATCCTCCTCTTCATCCTCCCCCTGTTGCTCTGGACTGGGTGTCTCTGGTATTGCTGTGAATGAGGATCCGGAGTAGTAGGGCTGCTCTGAAGTTCCGTGAAGGATCAGCGTCCATTCCATCAGTTTACCTGGCAGGAGGAAAGGAGGTCAGGTTTCCTTCATATGAAACTTCTCCAACAGTTACCAACAATTTGAATGTAGATATATCCTGTCAAAGACATAAAAATCATACAGTCCTCTATTCTCAAGGTTTCACTGGAAACAACATCAACAAGCACTGTAGATAATTCACAAAATCAGTGGCAGATTTAATTATAACGTGACTTAATGTGGTTCTGCTTCAATGCAGCAATGGTACCACATCTGTTCAGATGCATTTGGTAATAATACTGGAAACTATGCCACAATCCCCTATGGGAAGAGTAGGTCCTTTACCCAGACTCTTTATGATACGGGGCTGTGAAGGTGAGTCTCTGATTTCCAGCGTCCAGAGCCCCTTGGCCTTTTCCCCCCAGCAGTGGACTGTCATGAACTCCCAGTTCCTGAAGCCGTTTTTGGACCAGTCATGCTGCCTGCAGTTTGGGGGCACATTCACAGGGATAGACCGTGTTTGGCAACTGCGGAATACCCAGCTAGCACTTCCACATTCTCTGATTCATCGGAAAGTATCCCACCTCCCCCCCAAAGTTAATCAAAAATGCAAAAAAAAAGATCGCTTCCCTCCCAACTGACATTGAAAAATTTTGTTTTTTGTTTGCAAACAGCTGGAAGCACTGCACAGAATGTTGCATCTCTGGATAACCAGCTGTTCATGGTCAGAATTTTGCTATATGGATATTTAAACAGATATTTAAAATCTCTACGTCATCCACCGCAAAGTGGTCCTGGAGTTTGACTCCGAGCCCAGGACTTCACCACGACCTAGCCACACCACCCCCTGTTCTTCAGTTTTCCCTTGTTTGAAGAGTAAAACGTTGTATTCATTGAACACCAGCTTCTCCAAGCTGATTCTTGTGAAGTAACCATTGCTTCGATCTCTCACCTGTCTACAAAAGACAATCGTGTCTGTAATAATGACATGTCTGTTCAGGAATAAGGCCCATGGTTACCTGTCACACAGTACTTTCAGTAGTACCCACTGCCAGACTTTCCATCCATCTTCGGTACCCACTTATCTCATTTGGGGTCACGGGGGGGTCCGGAACCTATCCCAGAGGCTGGGGGCGCAAGGCAGGGAACAACCCAGGATGGGGCAGCAACCCATCACAGGGC
>JAAGVU020000019.1:16255692-16266434 GCA_011763525.2 Mormyrus iriodes
GGTCCGGAACCTATCCCAGAGGCTGGGGGCGCAAGGCAGGGAACAACCCAGGATGGGGCAGCAACCCATCACAGGGCGCACTCACACACCATTCACACCTACAGGCAATCTGGCAATTCTAATCAGCCTCAGCCTGTTTTTGGACTGTGGGGGGAACCAGAGTACTCGGCCCACGATGACACGGGGAGAACATGCAAACTCCACACAAATGGAACCCAGGTGGAGACTGGAACCCTGGTCCCAGAGGGGTAAGGCAACAGTGCTAATCACTGCACCACCGTGCCACCCTGCCAGACTCTCCTTTGTAGAATATTGTCCCGTAAAACTATAGATCTACTTTTTGGTCACAGTGGTGGTGAATGGTCTCTGTGAGGTCCTCCTTACTGCTCGCCCGTCACTAATTCACATCGAGCGCTGCCTGTGGCCACTTGCTGCTGTGACCAAGTGTCTTAATCAGCTCCATCTAACCCTGCAACCTGCAGGATGTGACCGCACTGATGTCAGGTAGACATGAGGCTCCGTGGATGGTGATTCACCAGCCTAGTCAACTTAACATGAGAATTAGCCTTCCATTCTTTTTTGTTTGCTTTTGGTCCATGTCTGTCAGCTTCCTCTAATAAAAAAATGAAATAACCTGAAAGTCACAAAAAAACCCTTTTCATTTATTCATGAAAGTCTGGGAAAATGAATGGCTTTATTCCTTAAGGCTGGGACTGTACCACTCCGCAGTACTGCTGGACTTCCAAACTGAGGATTGTGTGGTGTGGACTTGTACCTATGTGCCCTCAGAGAGAAAAACATAAAATAGTGATCTAAATGTTATATTTGATAAATGTTCTGGTTCTTATTTAGGTGGTCTACAATGATGGAGTGGTACCTGGTAGATCAGGTATTAGTTCTTATTACAGGGAGCAATCAGCATCCAGGGAATCTGGAGATGGAGAAATCTGAGAACCGGTCATTTTGGGCTGGAGAATTTGACAACCAGGGCTCTGGGACCAGAGTGTCTGAGGCTGGAGAAATCTGGGAGAAGGAATCTGGGACCAGAAGGTTTTAGGCTGGAGAATCTGAGAGCAGGGCATCTGGGACCAGGGTGTGTGGGGCTGGAAAACCTTTGAGAAGTGGTCTGGGAGCCTAAGGCCGCAGTCTCCGGCTGCATACCGATTGACCAGCAGCTGCGAGCGCGTTCCCGATGGCGACACCAGGCTGATCTGCAGGTCTCCGCGATGTGGGTGCAGAATTGTGACCTTTACCACCACGTGTTCCAGGTACTGCACTTGGTGGCCTGGCTGCTCCATACAGGCCGTGGCGTCAGTGCTGACATTCAGGAGCTGGTCAGTATGGATGTACCTGTAAATATAGCCCAGAAGGACAGGTGTCCCCATTAGCTGCTCCTCGGTGCAAGGCCCATGGGCTTCATTCCATCTTAGGCACAGATGACACAATATGAGAGTAGACATATCCTCAGTCCCAGTGTTCAATAAAAAGTCATAAATACTGTCTCCTAGACTTAGAGAGTGACTGTTTTGTGAAGACAGAGTTAAAGTTGTGTCCTCCACACTCTCTTATAATGAAAATCTCACTAGAGCTTGAAGTGTCTGCCTGAAAGTGGTATTCCTCCACACTGAGCTCGACACGCTGATGAATACTGAGTGAGCACCATACCAGACACACTACAGCACTGGTTGCCAACACGTCGATCGTGAGCTACTAGTAGGTCGCAGGGAGATAATGAGTAGCCTGCATAATGGTTATTAGAATTTGGATAAATGTTACTGTTGTCAACACCCACCCCCACACCACCCCCCCACGGGTGACAACCGTTATCATTCCGCCTTTATGGTCAACAACTTGCACCACCGTCTCACCCCTCCCCTGACAACCCACATAGCTCCCACATCATTTTTCTGAAGATTGAAGACCCTTTCCTTCCATCCCTTTCTACTGTTACACATGTTGTTGTCTCTCCTAAGCTATTATTCCAGACTAGATTGGACAAAAGAGGTACCAGCTAAGGCACAAACACAGGTACCAACTAAGGCACAAACACAGGTACGAGCTCAAGCACAAACACAGGTACAGGCTCTGGCACAAGCACAGGTACAGGCTCAGACACAAACACATGTACCAGCTCAGGCATAAACAAAGGTACAAGCTCAAGGAACAAACAGAGGTACAAGCTCAAGGAACAAACACAGGTACAGGTTCTGGCACAAGCACAGGTACCAGCTCAGGCACAAACACATGTACCAGCTCAGGCATAAACACAGGTACCAGCTGAGGCACACACACACAAACACACATACACACACACACACACACACACACACACAAACACACACTCATCCCTGCCAGAAGCACCTGCTGCTAAACGCAAAACTGAATGCCTTTAAACTACAAAGTCTTCAAAATGCATTCAAAAAATTCCCTTTTTTATCATGTCCATAGCTGAGGGAAAAGTAGCTCACAGTACATAAATATTTATGGGCTGATCACAGAGGGATAGCGTATAATCCTTCCCAGAGAATAGCCTCTCTCTTAAACATGCAGGACATTAAATGAATATTAACATTAAAAAACTGAATCCATCAGCTTTGCAGATCCTTGTCCTAAAAAGTGTAAAATGGTAATCTGTACAGTCATAATATTATTTCAGTCAGTTTGTCCTTATCCCCAGGTAGCTGGTTCCAGGGGCATCAAAAATATTGGGGGCGGGGGGGGGGCACGTCCCCCCCAATATCGGCAGACCCCTTCCCATCCTACCACTCAGTTAAATTTACATTTCATTCTCTGTGAAGCTTCAGCCTGACCAACAGCTCTCACCACATCCTCTGTAATATCTCATGAACAGATATCTATCTAGGGCTGAACGATATTGGAAAAAAACCATAATGCGATAATTTTGTGTCCTGCGATCGCTGTTCATAACAGCACCTTTTGCTATTTAATGCGCTTCTGTCACGATACAGATGAAACAGATGAGAGGAATTAAGAGAATGTTCCTGATCTTTCATTATAAATCTGCATGTTACTGAGGTCAATTCGGTGCACATGCAGAGAGCAAAGGCAAGACATATAGCTAACAAAGTTTGTAGACAAACTCATTTTCTCATAAAGATCAGTTATTTTTTAGTTATGTTTAGTTGTGAAATTAAACCCTATTCGTATTTTAAATGATGATTAAATGATCTTTATTATTTTAAAATCTTTCTTAAATCACATCCTTTCACAATGTGACTATTGCATGTCTGCTCATTGTGATGTCGTGATATACATCTCACCCTCTCCCCCAGCCCGTTTCCAGGGCAAATTCAGTCCGCCCCCAATGTCAAACTCTGTCTGATGCCAGCGGATGGTTCTCATGAATTATTGAGCTGTTATGGTTTGTTCAGGAACGGAGTCAGACGTTGATAACACTGAAGATTAGCTGTGCTCACAGCTGGGGTTGCTTCATCTCAGAGAAACACAGCAGGTCAGAGGCGACCTCATTATTGCAGATTTCACGTTAGTCAGCCCTCTCAATCAGACCGAAGACCCTTTCATATTCAAATAGGAAAACAGAATTTCATAGCTTGTCCCAACACAAGCTTTCCGAAATATAAAAAGGCAGGAGAAACATTCCTAAATGTACAACAAAAAAACGTTTTATGGTGATTTTCCATTACATCCTTTATGCATCAGGCACATTTTGGTTACACAAATAGGATTTGGGTAAGTCAAAGGCCTAACCCAGTAATGCAGAGCCATGCATATTAAAATGTTCCTCAGCAAGCCACCGGAGCTCTGCAGGGCCACCCCACAAGGCCTGCTTAGAGGAGCGGGCAGAAGAAAGAGGGAGATGTGATACAGGGCTGACTGAGGCATAGTTCAGGACAGCTCAGGATAATCAAAGGCGGCCAGCAGAACCGCAATGTCATTCAGTCATGTTGGGATGCCTTTGATTTCATGGAGGACTTATTTAAAACAAAGCGTCAAAGCTAATGGTTAGCGGTGGACTAACACCTGCTGCTCTGAGTTCCTTCTAGGTTTCCCCTCCCACTCTTAAAGGTAGAAGACCAGTGACCAACAGAGGACCAATCGCGTGTTGGCTCCTAGCAACCACAATAGTGGCCTTCCATCCCAATTAATCTCCCAATCAGAGATTGGGATGCTGGTATACAATCGTCTGTAACCAATGACAAAAGGCAACAAAAAGTTGGAGCACGTGCTCCAACAGCTGCATAACAAGGCATCTAGACCCCCCTTCCTGGGTAGCTTTAGCTGGACTTTCACAACCATTTAAAATTTCTCATCACAGCAATCCGTTCTGAAAGCTTGCCTTATGTACCTGAGAGACACGGACCCAGCCTGGTAAGTGAGGAAACTGTTATTAAATCACTGAGCCAGACTGGCGGCTCTCTGACAAGGGAGCAGTTTCTGTCATATACTAGATGAAGGGCAGGGTTTTCCAGGACTGATTACGATGACATTCGCAGAGTCACCGAACCATTCAGTTTGTGTCGTGTTTAATTTTAATGTGACCATTTTAGGCAATGGAGACATTCAGGATCTGCTACCTGGAAATGACAGACACTCCGAAGCCGGAGACGGGAACAGTGCTGGAAGAAGAGGGATTCGGCATGGCCACCACGAGCCCTGCACTCACCTGGTTGTGTTGTTGGGGGTCTCGAAGCAGACGTGTTGGGGGGGAACATTTCTCCATGTCTGGGCTCCCAAGACTAAGGCCTCCGCATTCACCAGCCCGAAACCATAAAGATGGCTGACTACAAAGGAAGAGATACCTCTATGGGTGTTTCTCAATACCAAGAATGCAAAGATTGCACTTCTGGTCTTGGCAAGACGAGTCTTGCTAACTTGCCTCCAAAGAATGAACTTGGGGCCCAATGAATCATGGGATTGGTCTCATTTGGCATGGATGCAACCTTGATATTTGGGGTGGTGTAAGAACGACATCCTGGTATTTTTACCATCCTCTGTACTTCTGTTCTTAGTATTGGAACTAGTCTTCGCTAATGGAAGATGACGTCAAACGGGTACATGAGAACACAAGTACGGAAAAGTACATATACTGAGAAACCACCCATGACTCATACAGGAGGAAGCTATCCCATCATGCAAATGATGACAGCAGCAGCATCGGCCACATAATTTCTTCCCCAAGCAGGCTAGACTGAAAAGTTGCATGGATCCCCTGATTCAGATAGGACTGGTGATGGACAAAATGGCGGTTTATGAACCAGTTGCTGTATTTTTTGACCCCACTAGATGGTGCTCTCTTTTCAAAAAAGGGCACAAAAGATGTCTAAAAGCAACCAAGAGCACCATCCTGCCTGCTATGTGAATGTGAAATTTGCACATTCCCTGTGTTTGTCTGGATTTCCTGTGGGGACTCTAGCTATCCCTGATAATCTATAACAAGCTGTTAGTTGAGCTGGCATCTCCAAATCCCCCGCACAGAGTGACTACATAAGTGCTGGTGTGCATCCTGTGTTCCTCTGCCCTGCAGCCTACACCGCCTCGCTGTGACTCGGCACTCCGTAAGTGGGCCAATGTTAAATCAGTCATCGCGCCATGGAGCTTTCTGACACTGCACAGCTGGGCCTGAGAACCGTATCACACTTTTCCTTTTCAAGAGCCTCCGCACAGCTGACCTCTGTGGCCTGCAGCGTTAGCCTTCCAGTCATTGGCCTTCAAGTGGACTGGACGTGACGTCTTCACCAGGAGGTGCTGGACGTCTCGCCAGGTGAGCAGCGGACTGTGAAACAAAAGCAGACCCTAGATTATAGTCATAAGCCAATTACTCCTATCTTGTAAGACAGCAGAATCTGAATCTGAATCAGACAATTCCATCAGTGCACATCTGATGAATTTGTTGTTGTGAATTGGTTACGGAGAACACAGATTTTACAGAATATTAAGACAATGCACAACATTAACTTAAGGGCACATAAAATACTCAAGGAGGTAGACTATACACTACACTATACGCACCATACAATAGAACAGATTATACAACACAGTAGACATGCCTCTTCCACAAATAAACAAGGGTTAACATTAAATGACATTAATATATTGAATCTTTTGAATATATTGAGCATTTTGATGTGGTTAAGCAAACACACGTTGACAAACATCATAGTTTTACAATCCCAGTTTCATCAATATGAAGATCATTTAAACATAATTTTTTTTGATTGCCTAAGATTTCGGCACAGTACCTTAAATAAAGGTCAATTTCCAAAAACAATAATATGTGTACTAATTCAAAATGGAACAGATGACCCTCCGTGTGTATTTTCTCCACTTCAAATTCAAATCTGTTTACACACCATTTCGAAATAGAATACTGGGCCAAAATGTGTTCTTTTCTAAGTAAAATATTTACAGAAAATAGTGTTTCCCGTGGCTAACAGGAACAGCAGTCACTCACTCCTCTGTTCACAGGCCTGTTATCTAACCACAGGTCAATAACTCTGGTATTTTATACGCATTTTTATGGAAGCCCTGTGAAACAAACAGCAAATTGCAAAAACAGTTCTATTACACTTACGATATGTTTTTGTTAAGTATCTCTTTGGGAACTAACTTTGTTTTCTTGGCAAAGCAAGATGTTTTCCATAATAAATGATATAATGACATATGGTTTTACACCTCGACTGTTTTTTTACCTAAATAAATCTAGTTTCTCTGAAGCCAAATGGAACCTGGGCACCCTTGAACTTAAACTGATAACTATTGCAGCAGAACATTTTTTAATATCTTTAGGGAGTCTGCAGAATCACAGCATGAACACTAAGATCTCTGGCATAGAAAGCACAGTCTGTAATGACGTGTAACTCTGGGACTCACTAAGTACACGGCTGGGCCCTCATACACTCTCAGCATAATGGAATGGGACAAGCTGGATTGTAGTGCTGGGATGTATGTCTGAAGCATGTGAGAATGCAAGGTAGGGGAAGTGTGCCATTTGGGATGGAACGAAAGAAGGCTGGCTGTACAGTGACACCTAGTGGAGACGTGGACACTGACTGAAGGTCCAAATCTGAGACCCCTAGTGGACATAAATAGGAAACACTGGATAGCCAGAGGCCTTGTTAAGTACATCTAGTGAGGACGGGCTAAAAGGCCCTAAGCAGCAATAGTGAGTTAAAGAAACTGTACTCACTTAGCCTCCAGCGCCAAAGCAATGATCCCTGCCAACATGGGAGCCGAGACTGAGGTTCCTGTGTGCCCCTCTGTGCAGCGCTGTCTAAGGTCAGTGGTCACCTGACAGGAAAAGCACATGAGGGCTGGGTGTCCACGTGAGCGAGTGACCTGGCCAAATGCAGTGCACCAGCACTCACAATCTTCCCGTGGTAGTTCTCCCCGCTGCTGTAGGTGGAGGTAAGTGTGGAGGCGCAGGGCTCCAAGTACCAGGGCATGGTGCCAGCTTCTGTAGTGCTGCTGACGGAGATGGTGTAGATGCTGTTGGTGTAGCCATCGCAGGAGCAATGGTCGCCAGCCCTGCCCCCGTTGCCAGATGCCCATACGAATATGGAGCCTCGCCCTTTGCGACCCTGCATAACCAAGAAAAACAATCCCCTATCTGCTGCTGGTCAAGTAGAGAGGCTTTTGAGCAGATCTACGCGATTTCACAGCCACCTCTAGGTGTCCCACGTAAGTTGCATAACCTACCCACACTACCCAGATAGTAGTGATGGACAAAACGACGCTTCATGAATCATTTGCTGTATTTTTTGACCACACTAGATGGTGTTCTTGGTTTGCATTGGGGCATGCTTTGTGCCCCTTTTTGAACAGAGAGCACCATCTAGTGGAGTCAAAAAGTATAGCAAATGGTTCATGAAGCGTCATTTTGTCCATCACTACCAGACATGCTGTTGACCATCATAGGCACAAAGATATTTTCAAATTCAAGTGACCAAAGCTTCCCACGGGCTGCACCTTCTTAATGGCTTCCCTGAAGGCATACTTGGTAAGAGTGCCGGGCCCGTCCACCGTCTTCCCATCATCATCTGGCCCCCAGCTGGCGCTGTAGATGTCGATGTGGTTCGGCCTGACTCCTAGAGACTTGGCCTCCACCAAATCTGTCACATCCCCGTCCAGCATCCGAACGCCTGTGAGTGGAAAACACAGAGGCCAGAACGTCTAACCTAGCTACTGCCCTGGGACAGGTCTGTAAAATGTTGGAATAGGAATGCAATATTCAAGAGTCAAGGCAAGGAGCTTTCTGCCATCTGTGGTTTATCATGAATCTAGTTGTCAGACTGGGCTGATTGAATTCTGTGGATCTCTGCAGCTGCGCTGCGGCACACAAGCGGGGGAAAGTCTAGCCAGGTGAAAAAATAACACACACACCGTCCTACAGAAAAGTTAGGCAAGCTACAGTCATTCGTTTCCAGTGTCTGTCTCGTGTCTTTCTCAAAATACTTCACATCAGGAAAAGTGATGCATTAGTGATGCACTGAAGCAAACCTGATGAGGCACTGAGCAGTACGCAGGTGCTCCACATTCCTGGGCCGCAACGGGGCGAGCGATCGCCTGTTCTGCTCGAGCATTTGAATCTGACCCCAACCGGAGCTCCGAGGGGTGGAGAGACTGACCAAAAGAGAGCATGCGAACTCAAGGGTATCAGGGAAACGTTTCCACCACATGGCAGTCACTCAGAGAAGCAACTGCATTACTTTACAGCATGTTTCCTGCTGGTTTTTAACATTTGTGGAGAGAAATTCATTCAGCGGGAACTACTCATAATCAGCCCACCGGATGCATATTGTTTTACTTGTGGGGAAGGGAGGTTCATACAGACATATATGTAAGTCATGGAGCTCTCAGTATTCATGAAGCGAAGCGCCTACATCTAAACCAGTGACAAGCATGACAGCGTCACCTTGGAACAGACTTTTATCACTGTTTACTTTGCCTTCCCGCTCTTAAAACCATTGCATTGTGTAATATATCTCATGTTCCCTACAACTCGAAAATTCCTGTGAATACCCCACACGGACAGCCAATGCTTGTTACACAATATCAACGCATATTGGGAAACATTATCTGCATTTTTCAAGAGCCTAAAGACACTATGAGAAACCAAGGCTGCTTCTGTTCAGAATTATGTCTGAGGCCCAGTGGTTAACGCAGTACACATCTGCAGTATGTGAGGAATAGTACAAAAGCACGCCGACCGAGGCACAGATCAGCCACTGTTCACCAACAAAGGGATCTGCAGTTCAACCGTTTCGTAGGTGCTCACAAAAACTCTGTAGCTATCCTGCACAGCACTCACATTCAAGAGAAGATATCAGAGGGACTGAGGGGGAAAGTAAGAAAAACATACATAAGATGCAGAATTTCCTCAGCTCATTTCGAATTGAGACTGTTTCTATTTAAGTCATATTAAACTTCACCAGACTCTGTATTCGGTAATAAAATGGAAAAAAATTAAAATAAAATACTGGCAATCATTTGGATACGCGATTGCCCTTCCAGTCTGGAAAGCAATAAAAATTAGGAGAGTGATTCAATCTGCACAGCTGCGCACAGTCTGGACGGATTTCAGGCCGAACGGAGTCACGGCATGATGGTGGAGCAGAGCAGAGGAGGCGGCGGCCAGTTCAAAGGTCAGAGAGATGTGATGTGAGAGGGGGGAGAGGTTTAAATGACCTTCTCCCCATTTATGCAGGGCTTTGCTGAAGACCCCATCTGACCACAACTGGGTCACGCCAAAGTCATTCCAGCTTTGGAGAGGAACAGGAAAGATTCCTATCTCATGGTCTCAGAAGCACAGTTGTGGACTGGAAAAACACCGACTAGACAGGGCGTACCATCACAAGCACGAATTCCCCCTTTTCAGCAGAATCCACCCACCCCACCAATGCGCACGGGACAGCACTGTCCTACCTCCGATCCGAGCGTGGTACGCGATGCCCACAATGCACTGGGAGTTGTTGGCCACGGCGGCCACTTCGCCTGCACAGCGGGTGCCATGCCTAGGGGTGGGCAGAGAAGAGGATGGGAAAAGTCGATATCTACAGTCGATACCTACAGTCAAGACCTAAAGTTTTACAAGTCAAAGAGTACTGGCATCTATAGTGCAGTGAGCAAAAAATACACTGGGATCTCCATATAGATATGCCCTTACTGTCATGGCAGAGCAGTGTTACTGAACACATACCTCTGCTGCTTCATCGTTCACAAGTAACGCAGGAAGAATATAAAGGACCTCATAATGTATCCAACATTTGAAAGGGTGTCTGATATCTACAAATATCTGCTGAATCCGAAAATCCAGAAAATAGCGTCTACATAAAACGAATTGTCTGTTAAATAATAGATATATATTGAAACACATTGAGAGCTGCCTTTATGTTTTCTATATATCATATATATATATATCATGTCATACATTAAAAGACAGCAATAAATGATAAAATTCCGAGCTTCCTTTAACAGGAAAACCAAAGTGAACATTCTGTAGTTGACTCTGGTCCTGTTTAGTGTCAGTTCTGCTCAGTGACTGGCTCCGTTTTCCATGGCCATGTTCGCTGGGCGTGAGGTCTGGGCCTGCTAGGCGGCTTGAAGAAATGACCCAATTTCAGTTGTGTTTTGGAAGGTTGCTTATAGATAATAATCTCTCCGTATCTCGTAAGTGACATTTTCATAAGTGTCCTTAGTTTCAGTGAAGCGTTTCACATTAAAATAATTTTGCGCATAATTTAAAAAAAATCATTTCACATTGG
>JAAGVU020000019.1:16272859-16287707 GCA_011763525.2 Mormyrus iriodes
TGCTCTTTCATGCACTGATGCATACACACACTTATGTACAGGTGAGACGAAGCTTTGGGTCCGAGCGCAGGGCCAGGCCATTTATCCGGAGCAATGTCAAACTGTACGACCACTGAATGAATATGATAGGTCGTATATAGAATCAATAGGTCCCCTGTGTTATTTTTGGGTTTGGAGTTACCCCAGTCCATTTTCAAAATAATGATAAATTAGATAGAATCTAGAATTTAGAACGGACGATGTAAAATACCCAAGGGATATATAGGCCCCTCTCTCTCTCTCTCTCTCTCTCCATATATATAAAACTTGTTTTGGTGTGAGATGATTAAAAAGATAATTCATGAACCCTGAGTACCCAAAAAAATCACCTGGACCGCTTGAAATAAGTATTTTAACGGCATACATATACCTGCATGCACCGCACATTCTCCGTCTTTCTCACCGAAATACACACGCGCACGTGTGCCTGACACCGGTTACGTAATGAGCAAACTTTTTAGCACAGAATGTATTACTTACTTTAAAATAGTACATTGTTCATTAATAAAGTCCTATATCAAAACAATATAAATACACATTTTTCTGGTTTTCTTCTTCATTATAACAAGTATTTCATCTCTACATCAATACATCGCTTAGAAAGCACTGATTTGCTGCTGTTACAAAAATGTGATATTGAAACCTGTACCAGTATCTTTTGCAACTATTTTCTGGACGAACTGACAGAACTTTTGGCGATATGATTTCCGTTAAAGCGGCCAGTCTCCGCTTTGTCAAAGAGTTTAATTTCTAAATAAATCAATTCTCTTACCTGACCCAAATTGTTATATCCGTATTTTGCGGCAAGTTCATCTGCTTCTTCGCGTCCCCCTGAAATCCGCAAAGCCCAGTGGTTTGTGTACACGTCTCGAAAAGGTAACGACTGGCAGACCAGAAAAGTTAAAAATAAAAGCAATAGATCCGAATACATACTGTTAGCCTTCTGTATTGGCCAAATATGAAACCGTATTAATGTGTCTTTTTAAGTAAAATATGATACGGTTTTCAGAAACAAAACATATATTTTACATATGAGAAAATATCACGCAGCTTCTGAATTTTGCGTTTCTTGACATCTAGCACCCATTTACTATTCGAATAAAAAATCTAAATACTGCACAAAACAGTAAGATGAAAGGTAAAGTAAAAGCCAGTGGTGAATCTCCCAATAAGACAGACATCCAATAATAACCCGCAGCCCAACTCTGCATATACCAACTGGAAGTGCCTCGTAAAACCTTGGATTTCGTCATGGTTGTATGAAGCCGATCATTGCAAATCCAACTGCACCTATTGCGCACTTTGGGGAGTCTCATGATAATGCAGTGAGGAGTAAGCAATGCACACCAAACCTGTATTTAAATGGCTTTTAGTCAGATTCCGAATGCCCGAAGTCATACTGCTGTTTTAATAAGGGATAAGAAGCCACCGTTGGGAATTTGCGAAGATGACATCAGTAAGAACTCCATTCATGCAGCACCATGAGCCAAACAAATATATAAGCATAAGCAGCAACACATGTTTCGCCTGTGAATGTTTAGGGTCTCTACAAATTCAAGCGTCTAGGTTATAAATCTGATCGGTGACGTCTACCGCAAGGTATAGTACTTCGCAGTGCAGAGCACCAAGCAGAGGATTCACAATCCTGCAGCCTGATTTAAGGTAACGTGTTTTGAGGGTGTAAGACAAACCCTCAAATATCCTAAGCAAACCAGCCTTTGTCACAAGAAATACTTCATGCACAGTGCTAATATGATAATCTGTGAAATGTGCTGCATACGGTAGGGCAGAATGCACCTCCACATTTACTAAACTCAATGATGCGCTGTGCCTTGCAAACTGGTCTGAAGGCTGTAGAAGATTCTTCTCATTAATTTTCTTTACACACAGACACCACATACGGCTCACTGTAAATGTCATGCCGTATAATAGGGCAGTTTGGAGAGAAAGAACTGGATAATTAGTTTCCAATTTTTATTTTTCCAGACTGTTGTATCCAACAGATGGGACGTGTTTGTGAACATCAATCAAAGCAGTATGTTAGTCCACCATGATACTGAAATGATTATAGCATTTCGGAACATTTCATTTGAAAAAAAAATGATTTACACGTGAATTTACAGTAAATACACACTTCCCTACCCTCCGCACAGGCAGAATCTCCACATAGCCAAAAGCAAACCCATTCTAGCAGGAATTGTGTGATTATGCTGCCATCTGCTGCCAATAATGTCATATAACAGCTCACTAAGGAAAGTACCGTTTATTCGCAGTAGCCACAAAAGACCCATCTTCCGTTATGAGGCAGTGCAGGCTCGTCTCAGATCTCAGGCTATCTAGGAAGCACGAGGCACGATTCAGGGTGACGTCCTGTCAATCTGTTGCAAGGAATATGTACGCCAACGGTTAATTTAAGACAGTAATTCCCACAAACTACGGTGTAGGCAGTACAGTACAGAGTAGAGCCGAGACGAAAATCGCATGTACACACAAGAGATTCTGACTCGCATCTCTAGAGGTGTGGATGCGTCCTGTATAAAGATAGTTTACCTACTTATCCCTCTAGTATATCTTCTTTAAACAAACTTCCACTTTCAGTTATTCGATCTGCAGATGTATAAAACAGATTTAATGTTATTAGTGCCCCCTCACTGCTAATGAAAACGTGAGCAGTTGGTATAGATGTGCTCTGATCAGCTGCTTCATATAAGCATGCCGCCATCTAAGTTTTTACAAGTTACTTTCGTTAAAGGAAGGTGTAATGTTCATGGATGCACTATGGCACCTCTGGTGGCCATAGCAGGCCATAGCAGAAGGACACCTTCAGGGGGCAACACAGCTTTCAGTCTCACACTTTTAATTAGCATGCATCACAAATCGGGTCACACAAACCTCATTCAGCGATGCTTGTGCATTAAACGTTTTGTTCCAGAAGGATTAGCTCTCAATGAAGTCGCTGCCAAATATTCAGCCAATCAGGGCAGTGGAAGAATTTGACAAAGCAAATGAACTTTAGAACTTAAATTTAAAATGGACAGGAGATTTTGACACACTGCCATGCAAGGGTTACTCTTCAGGCAGGGCTTTATTCAACAGAGAAGTTTGTATAGCAGCCAGTTAAACTAAACCTGCATACATACTCTCTGTGTCTCTCATTATACATCAAGATTTTAGCTGTGAGCCTTAAATTGTGTGAAAATAGCTCCACTGCAAATTTGGCAGTGTGAATTGAAGTCTAGATTCTACTGGAATACCTTTAAATCTAACACTGCACTTTCAAGACTCCCACGTTAGGACCTTGCCCAAATTATTTGTCCTCACGACTGACATGTAAACAAAAACAGACTGAAAAACCTAAGGCTGAGAGTGATGTTTGCAGTTGCCATAGAAACAGCGGGAGCAAATGGACTAGCATAATGAAAAAAAGGGGGCCGTCCAAACCCCAGCCGTGAGATAATAAAAAGGAGGGTTAAGAGGGGGGCGACTTCAAATAGAGGTGGTTGTGGTGAAGGAGGTGTGGCTGAAACAAGGTCTAATTCGGAAAAGCAGAAGGTCGACTGTAAAACTCAAGCGACGATGCAATAAAATACATTTTAGGAAATTAGTATCATTCAAACCAGCTATGCACTCTTTTAAAAAGTATTTCAGTATTTTCATACCTCAGTGGAGGAGGGTGTTAATAACACTGACCCGCAGTAAGCAGATATGAACAGGAAATGTTCATTATTCAAAAAACTGTAAAAGTGAAATGCAACTTCTTGCATTTGCCAGTGACTGTGTGCATGTCTTTCAATTTCCTGAATTTGATCTGTAATATTGGTGTGGCTCTTTATCTGGCTGTTTTATTAGACGAAGCAAAATGTATCCCAGAAAACAAGTTTGTATATATTTGGCAATTCTTTTCTGGGAAGCCAAACGGCAGATAATTCAAGGTTTGTGGCTGAAATGCAGAGGGTATGGGTGTGTCTGCTGTTGTCACACTATAATACGTGCAGTGTTTTCAGACGGGTGTCCTCTGTAAATGGTTCAGTATTGCTTGGCTGTTTATGTTTCCCAGTAATTAGCTCGTAGTAGCTGTGTGTACGAATATCCCTACCTGACCTCAGTGGTTCAAGCCTAATAATAGATGCCATATCAGGTTAATCAAAGAATGGAGATGGACGGTCAGGGTGTATACTGCAATGGGGGGGCTCTTCTGGTGTGGCCTGTTCAGGCATTTCCTTCACGGCCCTAGTGGACTGGATAAGAGCCAGTAACAGAGAGGATGTCAACAATGTTGTTGAGGGGCACCTGCAGATGGTGCCTCTCCGCTTTCTGACAGGAAGCCCAGAGACGACTGTGTGTTTTTTGTTTTCATCAAAACCAGGAAGCTGACGTGCCACTGTGGGCTATCTAGCCAAAGTGAAGTTTGCGACCCAGCTCCCCCGAAACAGCCCGGCCACAGCCTCTCTGATTGCAGACGCTCTGCGGCCGGCCACTTTCCAGGAAAAACAGCACATGGCAATGCACTGCATCAAAGGGAGCTGTAACGGCAATTGGCCAGGTACCAATGAAAAAGTGAGAGTGGATCTGAGTGCATTTAATGACTAAATTCCATTTAAAAGGCATTCATATTCTTGTCTGGGCTGTGCCCTGCCCTGTGCCCTGTGCTTCCCAAGATAGGCTCCAGGCTCACTGCATTTCCGCACTGGATAAGTGATTATGGAAGATGGATGCATGGATGTATTCATATTTCCCTAACATTGTTTGCTAGGTTGGGTATAAATGTGCTGAATTCAGGAAACAGAATTAGTGATAAATATCCATTTCTGTAAGAACTTTCTCTCGTCAAGTACCTGTATGCTATCTATAACTACACTAATGCACCAATACTGTAACATTCTATAGATGAATGGGAATAACATTTGGTCTGTCTTCCAATTCCTGGTAGAAAACTGCTGGAAAATCTGTGTCCGATCAGCAGGGTGTTTACAGGATGACCTCACTGTTTAGCAGCTGCAGGGTCATGGTCCCTGTTCCTGCTCTATAGTACCTCTAGTACCTCACCCATAGGCTCCCATATATGATCCACCCACTGCACCATAGCAAATAATCTATCCGACATGCATTTGTATGCATATACAGTAAATATAAATAAACAGAAGGCTTTTTTCACTGGTACAGTTCTGGAGTGCCGTGCAAATGGAATCTTGACTCATCCCAGCATGTTCACATTTGCTTGTACGCTGATGGCCAGCTCACAGGAGCAGCACCTGTTTGCCGTGTTAGCTGCTGTAACATCTAGGATAAGCATGCAACCCACAGGCAGACATGCACTTGTATCAATCTGACCCCTTTACCTAATGATGGACAAAATGACGCCTCGTGAACCATTTGCTGTATTTTCTGACCCCACTAGATGGTGCTCTTGGTTTGCTTTGGGGCATGCTTTGTATGCTTTTTTGAACAGAGAGCACCGTCTACTGGGGTCAGAAAATACAGCAATGGTTCATGAAGCATTATTTGGTCCATCAATACCTCTACCTTGGAGCCAGGAACTAATGCCTTTGACGCTGCATAACTAAATCATGCAAACTTATTGAAATGCCTGAAATGTTTACACTGAAGTTTCCCTATTTTCCTATTTATTGTTATTTATTTATTTAGCAGCTGTCTTGTCCAAAGAGACATGTATTTGAGGATCAGGCAGCAGGTTCAGCTAACATCTCTCAAGCACCTTCTCGAGACCCTGATCAGAGACAAATTAATGGAAAGAGTAGCCAGCTCTTAATTTATAGACGTCACCGTGAATTGTTCTTGGTCAACATGTCCTCTATTACAGGGAAGGCACAGCAATGACTTTACTACCTGAGGAGGCTGAGAAGAGCAAGCCTATGAATGAAACTGCTGGACAGCCTCTACACGTACATTACAGAGAGCCTTCTAACATAATGTATCAGGGTTTTTTATGCTTGCTGCGCCACGGCTGACCAGAGATCTCTAGAGCAAGTTATCGAGAGCCTCTGCATCTGCAATCAGAAGCTCACCAGTTGGGCAGAATAGTCCCGTCTGTGGACCCTTGAGCGAGGCTCCTAACCCCCAGCTCCACGGGCACCACTGCAGGTCCCTGCCCTTCGCTGCCAAGCTTGCTCTTACCTACATGCGTGTCTGTATCATGGAAAGCAAGATGGGGGAGGTGAAAAGAGAATTTCTCTATGGGGATCAATACAGTGCCATTATTATTATTGTCAAGACAGTCCAAGGAATTACAGGCCACATCTCCCAGCCATTCAGGAATTTATAAACTGCTCTGCCTAAGAACAGCAGTCAGCATCATTAAAGCCCCGTGCATAAAATGTATCTACAGTGCTGGTTTGGAGGACGCCAAGCATGTTGATGGAAGCCTCTCATGTGATATCTCACAGTGATCTCAGTGATCTTGGTATCTCGCGTTTCTCTTATCTTTTTGCTGTGCTTTGCTCCGCTCGCATGCTCTGTGTTGGGCCCGTGGGGGCCAGTGCTGCAAAACCTTGCGTAAATAACTTATCGGAAAGACGAATGCATCTGGCCTCCCAACAGAACAAATGGCCCCAGTCTGCCCCCCCCCCCCCACTCAGTTGAAATGGTCTAGAACCACCACTGCAAGGAACCAAAACATCTTACGGCATTTTTTTCCCTGATTGCAGGGGGCCTGAGTCCCAAATGATGTGGAAGTGTTGACTGTAAATTCTTCCCATGAGCTTTATTACACCTGGACCACAATTCAAAGAAGCAGTACAGTCAGGTTTCATTGCAGAGACGACTATTCATTGTTCAGTATACAAATATGTGTGATGACCTATAATAAACTGTCACTAGTCACTCCTGCACTGTATGATTAGCATTGTTTGCACAGTCTCTTTATAATTAATTTCTTTAATAGTTTGATTAACTCCATATAGTTAACGTTTATATTTATGTTCCTTCATCATTAACATTAACATCTTGTTGTATGTAACACAATGACAAGAAAACCTTTTTTTTTTCTAATAACAACATAACAGGGCCCAAACTTGCACATTAAGGAAAATTCAGCGTCACTAATGAATTTAACTGTAAAACCAGCCTGGAGGAAACCTGCGTAATCACAGGCATAACTCCACGCAGAATAGGGCTGCTAGCTGAACCCATATCCCTGATGGTGTGAAGTCACAGTCTCACCCCATATTATTTCATAATATATATAACTCCCCCCCCCCCCCCCCCCCCCCCATTGTGGGTGTAAAAGCAACATTATAAAATCTTGAATGAGTTTTGTCTTTGTGTTTTTCGTAGCTTAATCTGATATAGAGGAAAAACGGTGCACTGTTTCATGAGTCAAGGTGTAATAATCTTATCATCTCACCCAAAGGTCTCATTACGTTATTTGTCATCGGTGAAAGACAGCGAGCTTGCGTGGGAGACCAGCCAAAAAGCCCGAGCAGGAAGCCTTCCAGCGCTGCGGAGCTGCCACTGCTATTCGAAGGACTGTATCATGCGGAGTAAATGTTATTTATCCAACAAGAAAAGTAAACAATTAATTTTACAAGATCAGTGACATATCGAGTATCATTTGTGTAAATATGTGCACCCCGCAATATATTCTTGACTCACACATTATAATTAGATAGTAAATAATACCATTTCTTGGCTCCACCTCACACAGCATCAAGCATTATCACGCATTTAGAGTAGGCTAAATGCTTTTAGTCATGTTCTAATAAACGCATGTATTTAATCATTTTTAATTTATTAAAGTCCAGCTATAGTATATACATATATTTGTGCACCAACAACGTGCATTATTTGGGTTGGTGGGATTAGGATGCAGCCCACCTTAATTTAGAATCGAAGATTTAGGCTACAAAGGGAACTTGGTAGGAATAGGAACCTTGTCACGAATCAATTTTTAATACATTTTATTTCCACACACTATCGAAATGTAACCGCTTTAAACGTTGTAAATTAGCCTAGGCTACATTTTATTGGTCGGTGGTAACTTTGTCTAGTGCCAGAATTAAGTTTACGCTTTTAGGTAAGACCGGGCTTAGCCTTTTAATAAAAGTGTCTTTAATACGGAAACAACGCAATCGAAAAAAAACTACAGGCGGCACCGATCTCCGCTTCTTCTGGCAGGGACTGGCGGCAGATCGCCTCTGCCTTTCCGGAAACCAAACTTTTTTTCAAGCTTAACTTCGTAGCATTGAGTGAAAAGAGGAAAACGAAGAGAAGACACTTGGTCCAACTTATGCAGTTCCGTTTATCATGAAAAGGCGCTTCGTGAACAGAAAAATAGCGCTTTTACGCGTTTTATACTAAGATCGACCTGCCTGTTGCCGTATTGACATAGCGGATTTTCTCTTCTTATCATGGAAAATGTGAGTACAACTGTGAAATTTGCGGCGCATAGCGGATAGTCTTTTACACATTATAGATAAATATTCACAGACAGGGCAGGCTGCGCTTTTCTTTCTGCACATTTGAACATTAGTCATTTTATAAATCAGTTTTCGTTAATGAAACAAATCTTTAACCATCTCAAGGTTTTAAGTCGTAATTCTACAAGTTTTGCGCTCCTGCTGGATGATGACGAAATGTTTTCTGGCAGCATCCTCAGACTCAGCCTTAAATTAAAGACCAACAAATGAAAAACATGGGAATTCGATTTAAAGAAATAATCAAATGATTTGGATGTCTATTTGAAATATTTGATCTAAATCACAGGCATAACTCCACGCAGAAGTTATTTGTCACCGACTAGGCCTACATGTATTTAAGTTTAAATATTTATAATACTAGACGGTACATGCTTGATTTTTGATGGCATGGCTAGTTCACGGCACCTGTCAACCTGGGAGCCTGGCCTGGAAGCGACGCTGACTCTCCCGGAGATCCTGGGCTGGGTGACCAGGTGACCCCGCTGCACGCCCATGGCCGATGGAGATACAGTTCGCAAAAACAAGGGAGTGCTTTTCTTATTACACCATCAGCCTCCCTGCCTGTACAATAAATCAAAATGCATTGCAAATTAAAAAATGCACTGGTAGTCATGGCCAGTTTAGCATCGTGCACAAAAAAACAACATTTAGATTATGGTCTGGGAGCTTTATCTGTGGGTCAAACTGTGTGACGGCATAAAGTTCGCAGTACATTGTATGTCAATATAGTGACGTAGTCCAGGTGCCTTTGTTTCGTTATTCATGTTGAGGGAGGGTCTGATTACGATCACTGATCATTTCATATTAACAAATCAGTTTATGTATTGTCTTAAATAGATTATCAAATAAGTAATAGAACAACAGGTATTGAACTGGTGCTAAAATGTGATTGGTGGAATAGTTCTCCATCCTGGTCAGCTGGTTGCCTCATTGATCTGAGTCAGTAAGGGCACTGGCACAGGATATAGGAGTAACAGCTTGGCTGGACTTTACTTATCTGTTTCACATGCGGAGAAGGCTGTGAGTGGGAATTATCACTGTAAGGACTGTGCAGAACGCAGGCTTTCTCAGCCTGGCCTCCTATACGAGCTTTATAATGTACTTGCTTGTTTGTTTGAATGCATCCTTGCGAATTGCAGCATCTCTCGCACCAACAAGAATTCAGTCAAACACTTTATTTTTTTATAACTATATCTTACTTTGTGTTCGTTCAGCTTTCCTATAGATGAATTATTCATCGCAGTTACAAATCACAGGGCATGGCTTGTGGCACATTTGTAAATAATAAAAAAAAACAGAAATTTCGACAGAGATCTTCAGGGCAGTAACTGTGGTGAAGAGAACCTCACAGTTTTGTTATCGGCGTTGTGTGTCAGTATAGAGGTTGTCTGAGAAATCTGCATTATAACAGCATGAACCTTGGGCCTGGACCACACAAGAGGAATATGTTGCATTTTATGACAGGCCAGCATAGAAGTTTAAAGTTTGGATGCTCAGGCTAAAGTTACATCTGAATTTTTTTTCAGAAGTTAGTAGACCATGACAATTTAAAGTGTATCCCAGACATTTCTTGGTTAGTTCTCCAGAACTTTAGCATTTTGTAACACTTACAGAGAAGGTGAAATGGTTGCTTTGCATTGACTGGATTTCTCTTAGTAAACTTTGTCAACATGAATGGTTGTTAAATAGAATCTGTTAAGAAATGTATAGTTATGTTCCTGCCCCTCGATGGAGGTGCAGTTAGGGTCTAGCGTTTTATGGATTGTCATCTGTTCCTCCAGGCTGACTCTGGTCTGGCCCCCTCATGCCCGCTCGGCCAGACCACTGCACAGAATTCTCATCTGTACGCTGCATGTTTTGAAAAGCACTCTGCTATTTAACACAGGTGATGTTCGGTGTCACCGAAACTGCGATAGCTGCATACGAGAGCGTGTGTCGGCGTGTTCCCTCATCAGAGCCGTTCTGGGGGTGTTTTCTTTTTAACAGGCACACATGGGTGTGGACCTGAAAAACCATCGCGCCCCTCCCACTGCCGCTTGGCCAATCTCCCCTCGCCCGGCAGGGTGGCACGCCCTTCGCGGAGCCACACGACTCTGTTAGAGGTCATTGCGCTGAGGCCGTTAATTCGAGCCAGATGAGGGCCGTGGCCTTGATTCGGAACATATGTTGGGTAAGGTGTGTCCCTGCGAGGGCCACACGCACCCACATCCTTTTTCTTCCATTTCAGCTGAGTGCTGGCCTGCCTATCAAAACAAAGCACAGTTCTGTATTACAGTTACATGAACAGACTGGGAAACGTATATTCATTAATACGTTTTTTTAAGCATGTTTTAAGCAGCAATAATTAAGCATTACTGGAAATGTAATGAAATCATCTTATTACTTCATTTATATTCTGTTCTTTTTCAAATCTGACTTTGCCCGTGGCTAAAAACAGGAAACAGTTTAAGGGTAACAGAGAAACAAAGAAATAGTAATTAATCAGAAACTGGATTCAAAACTGGACATTCTCTTTCTATACATCCACTGTTATCAGCTGCATTAACAAGTTCTCCTGGCGGTTTATTAAGCGAGGAGACCTGTTACTGTCTGATTTACTGTTTTCTGCTTAGTCCCCGGATGCACTCTGTTAGCCATCAGGCTAACTGAACATCATGCCAGTGACCCACAATACAACTGGTTTTATGAGGCTGCAAACAACCAGCTCTGTGTTGCTGCCACGGGGCGTCTCTGGTGTTCTTGTCACTACCCGAAAGGAATTTAAACAAGGCCAATGCCTTTCGCATCTCATCAGACCCTTGCCAGGGGGCTTCTCTGAACTTCCTGGCTGTCATGTGACTAAAGGCTAGCAAGCCTCTCGAGTAGCTGAAATCGTCAGAGCTCCCATCTAAATAGAAGCACGGATAACCTGGTTTTGAGAAGTAGACCCAGTGAAAGTGGAAAAACAGCCAGCTGACCTGTACAGGGGCACCCTGTGGAATTTCCTTCTGTAGTTTAGAGATTCTGGGCAGTAGGCCAAGGGTCTGAAGGTATGTGAGCTAGTCCTCTGCAGTGGAAGGGTTGATTCGTGTCACGTAATGCCTTCGTATATCTTGCACGGATCACGCCTTATGTATCTTTAAGAGGCCCAACTTTTTTTTCCTAGTTCTGCTCAGTATATAATTCAGCGAACTCCGCTGCTTCCCACTTGTCCCCCTCTCTGCCAGCGATCCGGTTCCACCCGGCTTCTGCGTGATGTACGGGACGGGAGGTTTATAATATGTTTGCATTCTGCACTCCTCCATAACACACCAGGCCCCAACCACAGGTCCCCAGGCTTGAACAGAGCTTGACTCCAGGAGGTGACCTCATCTTCCACGGCCTTCTCCTTGCCAGCTGTATTCTTAATTTGCAGACTAAACAGCTTTTTTTACTAATTTAAATTTTTTTTTAAAATTTTAAACACCATAAACGTTATTAAACGCACCTTTCCTTTGTTACCAGGGAATCAAAACCTTGTTCAAGTCTGATCTGAGGCTTTTTTTAGTCTTTTTGTGTTTAATTGCAGTTATTTTGTGTCTCTAGGAAGGCTGTAAAATTTAGGCTAGCTTAACGCAAACTATTATCTAAGCAATTTACAGGATTATTTTTTGTTGTCCACTTTATAATATAGATGAATTATGGCATTAAAGGGTTAAATTGTTTTGAAATGTTCTCATTATAACCGTCTTGTTATTTTATTCTGAATTCAATGATCACCGAATGACTTTTGAGTTGCCCCAGGTCACCCAAAAAAAGGATTCGATTTTCATTACTGATGTGTTACGTGGGAGAATAACTCACTGAGGGATATATGTATTAGGTAATACAGGCATATCTGGGCAGTAAGTGCCAGTGATGCACGGTGAGTCTGTGCGTCTCGCTCCTCTGGGCTCTGCCTCAGTGCTGTCAGCTTTCCCATGGAGAGCTGGGTCAGAAGCAGTCAGTCGCCCTGTCACCGGGTCTGTAAGTGATTTTTCTGCCTGACGTTCGCCTCTGTGTGGCAGGATGTGAAAGATGGGAAGGCCCAGCCCACTGAAACCAAGTCTGTCAGCAAGGCCGGCTGGTTGAAGAAGTCTTCGGGACGATTCCTGGGGAGCTACAAAGACCGCTATATCTCAGTGGAGAGGACGGAGATGGTGGTGTATGACAATGAGGTAAGTCTTCACAATAACAGGCTAGAAAATACAGTGTTAGGAAGGACAAATATTTTAACTATGGTGTGCAAAGCGCCCTGCAGCATGGGATTGTAACACTCCAAAATGGTTCTCAATGTATTGGAAACCCGCAAAGGCTAATTATGTTCAGTTATTCAGTTCTAGCATGTTTCAGTTGGGTGTTTTCCTGTATGATGTAATGTTTGAAATCACAGCCATACATCATGCTCTACTTAGAGTCTTTGAAGATTCTTCTATTTGTAATTTGGGGTAATCTTTACCATGACTGCGAGCGGACATTAGTAACTAATCCTAATTTTAAACTAGGTGGACCACAGAGTGGGATTTGATCCTAAACCCAAATTTAAACTAGGTGGGCCACAGTGGGATTTGATCCTATAACCCTAAGACTTTTGATCCCCTTTCCATGTAGGAGTTGGAGAAATGCATTGAAAGGGTGGACCTTGAAAAGTATGACAAATGTTGTGCAGCTAGAGGTGCTTTCCAGAAGAAAAACCGGCTGGTCTTGGTACCAGCCCCTAAAAGCAAGGTAGGCAGATACCCATAATGCATCTGTGGTGATGACTGTAGTTGATCTATGGGGCTGCAGCCTTTAAATTGCATTGACTCAAACATCTACTGATGTGCTCGCCTGGGGAAATTTGTCAGCTTGTAGGCCTCGTCCAGTGAATTTCGACAGGGAATAATTGCTTCATCTCATCTCACCGCCATCTTAAGATTTGAGATTCAGGAACGACAAGCAGAAGCTCTCTTCTGGCAGAGTTATTAGGGTGCAGTGAGCCACAATTTTGGTTATCAGATCTCTGCTATCATGGGTTCTAGCTAAAGTCAAATGCAGCCAAATAGTGGCCTTAAGGTAGGTGTGAAATCTGTCGCTTTATAGACACACGATGTCAGAATGCTTATGTTTATGTTCATTACAACACATTTTAGAGGAAGACAAAACGAAAGTCTTTTGCCATCACCCCGGGGCTCACATACTCACAGTCTCAGTACAAAGTACTCATAACACAATAATAGTCTCAAAACACAATAACAGTCTCATAACACAACCTGCTCTCCTTGTTATTATTACATAGCTCTTCCTGAAAAGTAAACAACCTTCCCAGCAACAAGGTCAAAGATACCCCACGCTGACTTTCAATTCAGTTAAGATTACTACCCAACCGCACCACTGTGCTACATTAGTTCTTGAGGCTTCGACCATGAGTTCATGCTGGCTTTTCTGTAAATCAGATAGTCCGGGTAAGTCCTCTTCTGACAGCTGTGAGGCACGTGCACGAGCTACAGAGAGACAAAACATTGCAGACACTGCACAGGAATTAGAAGCAGGCTGCCTGGTTACGTCACCACTAAACCTATAAACCCAAAAGCTTAAACACACCCAGGAATTCATTAAAGCCAGATGGAAATGCTGATCCTGCTACGAGTTATGGAGTGTAAACTTCTTTTCTAACCAAACACAGACATATTGTCAAGTCACTTTAGTCATATACTAGACCAGGGGTGGGCAATCTTATCCAGAAAGGGCCATTGGCTATGCAGGCTTTCGCTTCAACTCCATAATTAGATTACTAATTAGAGGACTGATTGGCTGAAGAGTCCTCACGCCTGGATTTGAACAGCTGACCTAAAGGTTAGCCAAAAAACCTGCATACACACTGGCCCTTTGCAGATATGATTGCCCACCCCTGTACTAGACGGTATATCTATAACAAAGAGACCGTTCCCTGTGTAAATGTCTTATAGGATATACAGTTTGTTGATTTAACATGCTATTGTATCCTGGGGATGCCTATGTTGGATGATGTTGTTGATCTTGAAAGACTTTTGCCCAGCTGGAAGCTGATACCAAGGGGTGAATCAGCTGGAAAATTATTAAGTTTTCTAGAATGAAATATTTTTAGATTTATGATTCTTTTGTTTGTTTATGATTGTCTGCTGGTACTTTACAAATCATAATATATATTTTACTGAAATAATAAAAAATGTAATTTATTACATGTAACAAACATGATCCTGTACTGGCTAAGTGGTTTGGGAGATGAATGAATTGATTATAAAGGCATATGTGCTGTCAGCATCTGACCAGCTCTGGCTTAAGCCTTTATCAGCCAAGCTGTGTGTCGTGTACATTGTCTGTACTTATAGTGACTGAGGAGCAGGGACATGCACAGG
>JAAGVU020000019.1:16294845-16310253 GCA_011763525.2 Mormyrus iriodes
AAAGTCTTGTATTTTGTTAGGTTCCTTATGGTTAAGGTTAGGGCCGGGTAGGGGTTACTTACGGTTAAGGTTAGGGCCGGGTAGGGGTTAAGGTTGTCATTGCTGGGATTAGGGTTATGTCTATAGAAATGAATGGGAAATCTCCACAGAGATATAGATACCTAATCTGTGTGTGTGTGTTTGTGACCGGTGAAAAGCACAGAACAATGAATTTTGTGTCCATTTACAAAATACTGTATGAATCATTAACGTGTCACTGAAGTGACATCCCATGGCTGAATAAGCGGCTTTCTTCGCGGAGACGTGAACCTCTCAGGCTGTGGGCATGGGTGGTTCTGGGCCTTCCCAGGTGGAACTCAGACCCACCCATCCAGTGTTCACAGCGAGCGACACGGTATGATAAAACGATTGTGTCTGACAGCTATGCGTGTGTGTGGTGAGATAAATCCGAGGAAACATGCTGTTGAGAGATGAATAGGTTTTTTTTTTCCTTGTTTATTTGGTCTTACTAACCAAGGGTCATATAATAATTGATAAAAAAAAAAATGTAGTTCAGTCTGTAGTGTGATTTTTTCGCCAAGGGAATTGTTATAGGATCAGCCCATCTGATTTTTTGCCAGCCTGCCCACACTATGATATCTGGCTCTGCTATTGGATCGGGCTCTTTGTCCGTGCCCGGAATGCCAAGCGCAAGGCCCTTAACCCCAACCGCTTCTTGGGCATTGGCTTGCCCTACTCTCTGACCCTCATTCGTCACTTTGTACAAAAGCGTCTACTATGCTGTCGTCTTCATCACCTGCTATCTTTACGTTGCTAAAAAGAACTATGTGGTAAATAGCAAAACGCTGATGTTACAAAATGCGTTGGGGCGAACTATATCAGACATTTTATTAAGGGGAGAGTAGTGACTCACAGCTGGGAGTTACCACAGTCTGGGCACACAGCCGGCCTTGCTGGAAGAGCAGCGGGTCTTTTTGTCCTTATTTGGACAGTGTAAGAGTGAGGTCAACCACGAGGAGGCCAGCAAATGGCCCCAGTTACACAAATGCAAGGAGTGCAAATAACTGAAAAAAATAACAGGTCAGTAGACTTGAGGTCAATAGTCACCATAAATGTTTGCACCCTGTTGAGTCCTTGTGTAAATGTCCGTGTGTATGCCGCCAGCTCCAAGATACATCCACAGGTTGTAAGTCAGCTGTCTGGCTTTTATCAGTGCGACTACAAAGCCGTCTGTGTTTTCCAGCTCCTTTCAGCATGATGTGTCAGGTGCTCTCTTTGTCCATTGAAAGCTCATTATAGCTAATAAAACCTGAAGGAGAAGTACCACATTGTCAGGGGTAGGAATAAGGACCGATAAAAAAGCCATTATTTTCAGGCATGTAGTTGGACGCCTCGTGGTGGGCGCTGAGGGTAGAGGTTCAGTTCCGTGGAACTTTTATGTTTGAGCTGCTTTGCTTCACGTATTGCAGTTTCCTCCCACAGGGTTGTATGTTAGCTGGCTTGGTCTCTGTACCTTACCCATGCTTGGCATTCCTGGTAAGGGACTGGCATTGTGTGTGCTGGGCACTGCTTTCTAAAACAGGCTTCAGTCTCGCCATGACCATGCATTGTACGAGCAGTTAACAAAACGGATGGATGACACACAGGGCCTGTGTTTATATCCCCATAAAAAAATTAAGGCAGAAGATGGTGCATTGAAGTTCATGGGTACTGAGTACGACGCACCAGGATAAGACAAAACACTGTGGTGGTTTCTGAACACGTTTCCCAGTGCAGACTGCCATCTGTGACATCATGATGACAATCATCCACTGGACGCCGTGCTTTCACTTTCAGGATGACGGTGAGAAGACCCTGTACTGATGCAGCATGTGACACTGCAACCAGCCCACCTATGGGAGCCAGCTTGAGTCAGCTGGTATTTCAGGACATCTAATTAATGGTCCTTCATAAATATGTGAACATCCTACACCACGGTTTTCACTAAGTATTTTAACCTCATTTCATGCAATTAATTTTTAGGTTTGTGGGAACCTAAAATAGCAGCCATAGAAGGTGCCACACACTCGAACAGAGAATGCCAATATTCACTTTCTTATTCCCACCGAGTTATTTTTTAAGCGACTATCATTTTCCCACCTTTTGACACTTGACTCATAGGCAGTGAAACTAGTCAGTACATATATTTAGCTGACGTAAATGCCCATCTTGCCAATCCGATCTCACATGCTCCCTCTGGTGGACTTTTTGAAACATTACATGGTGCATATTTAAACTTGTGAATTATACCACCGCTGCACATTTTAAATAAATACAGTCAAAAAGCATTAAGGAAATTTTACATTTTGCTTTCATTCCAGTTTTAAAAGTAAAATATGAATGCACCTCATTTGGCACAATTATGTTTTTTCTCTCTTTTAAATGGCAGGTTTTGTGAAATTGTTTTAATAGTAATCCAATGTTCTCACTAGAAGATTCATTTTCCTGGACAATCTGTGTCCAAAACACAGACTTTTCCCCTCAGGTGAGCTGGTACCATGAACATGTTTATGGTTCAAACATGGTGTGTTACAGACAATCCCTGGCTTGCACAGAAATCAATAAATAATATCAGTTCAGTGCTCGGGTTTAAGTCTTCCAGTTAATGCCTCTGCAGATACTGCCACCATTCCCCAGATGTGTGTTAAAATCTCCCAGCGGGACCATAGAGTTTGCAGACAGGACCCTTTCATGCACTTCACCCATTTTTTTTTTTAAGAAGGCTGGCTACTGGCATACACATAAACAACAGTGGTTCCCTCTTTGCCGCTTGCAGTCGCACTGAGGCAGTGGGAAAAGTTCCAGCTGCCCATTCCTCAGCCTAAAGTCTTTCCAGGGCATAGGCCAAGACGTCTGGATCTAGGGCCCACACTGTGCCTGCAGGTAAGCCCAATGAAATCTAGCCGACACTGCTCTCCCCACTAGCTCAGGCTCCTTCCCACCAGAGAGCTGTCAGTCCACGTTCCCAGAACCAGTGCCCAAAATCAGTGTATCAGATGGCACTGCACCTGACCTCCCACCTTTCCCACAAGATGGAAATCTGACGTGCGTTTTATCATTAAAAAAATATATATTTCAGAAGTAATGTTTAGATGGTAAAGCAGATTTCGGCAACCTAGGGCAAACCCGGTATTCTGGATAGGGCCTGTGCTGCCTAATGCAGTACCTGCAAAGTACAGCAGAGGGAGCTATCCGCAACATACTTTCACTTCCCCATTTCATACATTAAATATTAAGAGGACAAAGAACACAAAGTAACAAAGTCAGTGCAACACACATAAAAAGAATGTTACATTTTCATAATATACGGAGTTAAAAATTAGATACTGAATATATGGCATACTGACTTCTGTAATTTACGGCAGGGCTTTCTGCCACAAAGCAGGAGCAGGAATGCTTTTTAATTTGCTACTTACGCCTTGAGTGGTACATAGCCATTTAAACCAAGAATATGTTTGTGCTATGTAATGATATGCCAAAATAATTTACTCCTACATATAGCAGATTTAAATATCTATGCATCTGATGCTATACGTCATTACTGACTGTCCTATCAAGCTCCTATCACATCCATTTTCCAACACAGAGAATTATGCAGATCTGTTGTGTTGAGTTGAGAGCACGTAAACCTGTTTCAGAGACATATAATGCTTTTTTAAACCCAAGGCCTTCTGTGCCTCTGGTTTTCTGTGGTTTATCGGGGCTGGTGCTTAAACTATATGCATATTGCATATTCACAACTTAATGTAGATGCACATTACCGCAGTACACCCCACTGCAGTAATTCTTGCTCAAAGAATTCATGAGGTATTTTTAAAAGCAACATAAAGCTGATACCAGAAGTTGGTGAAACAGCATAAAGGTCATTTCTAATAAAGAGACATTTAAATAACAGGAACAAACTGCAGTGACGTGTCCACGGGACCAACTCGTGTTAATGTGCAGCTGCGGAGTCATTGCAGTTTGCCTCATGTAACATTTCATTGTGCAATTTCCACAGTAAGGTGCTTAAAATGAAACACGATTTGGGCTCTGAGAATAAACGCAGCATCGTGTGACTGAATCACTCCAGAGGAACACAGAGAGCCATTTCATTACCTCCACTGGATCTAGCAGACTTGAAAAGGAGTTTAATAGGAGCACAAACTTACTACAGAGCTTAAGTAAATATTCCTGTCGTGTTGCTTAGCATCCAGACCACAGTGAACCTACATAGAACAAGTGGGTACAGAAAATGTATGGATGGACAGATGGATGGATGGATGGATGGATGGATGTTGCCCGGCCGATACCTTTTGCTAGACAACATGCATTGGCCACTTTATTAAGTACGGTTGCTTACTAACGCAAACAACCAGCTCCTTTAAGCAGAGAATCATGTGGCAGCAACTGAATATATACAGCATGCAGACAGGGTAACTTGAGGTTCACTGACTGTTTGGGTAAGTGCCAGAAGGGCCAAGATGCCCGATATGAGTGACAGCAAATGTGGTGACTGTGGGTGCCCGTCCCGGAGGCCTGAGCACCTGAGAAACGACAATACGCCTGGGATTTTCACGAACTACAGTATCTAGAGTTTATAGAGAATTCTGTAGATGGAAAACACCTGATTAATAATGGAGATCAGAGGAAAATGGCCAGACTCATTAAAGCTAACAGGAAGGATACAACTGCAAAAATGACAGCTCAATTTAATAATGATGGGCAAAATGGCTTCTCTGAAAACCAATCTTGTGGTTCTGGAGGCAAAGAGGGTCCTACCTGGTACTACCTAGGTGTACCGTACCCAATAAAGAGTCCACTGAGTGCAGATAACTTATATTTCAATCTATCCATTTTGAATAGCCATGTATCCATGGCAGGGTCGTGGTGACCCTACAGCATATCCTAGGATGCACCGGGCAAAAGGCAGGGGACACCATTGACAAGAGTCAAGGCCGAGAGGTGGGCGGCTACGGTGCAACCCAGTAAGTTTCCCCCCACCGCTTACAGAGCTTGCATTTCTAACTACATTAACTAAATACACAATTCATTAAATTAATTTAACAGCATATCTATACACACGTCAATCATGTTACCAGACCAGCTCATGAAGAGACATCATTATAAATCTACACTGATCAGCCATAACATTAAAACCACCTGCCTGATATTGTGTAGGTCCCACCCACACCACCAAAACAGCTCTGACCCGTCCAGGCATGGACTCCACAAAACCTCTGAGGTGTCCTGTGGTATCTGGCACCAAGGTGTAACTTGTGAAATTGGGCCTCCATGGATCAGACTTATTTGTCCAGCACATCCCACAGATGCTCGATCAGATTGAAATCTGGGTCTGCGTCGCCATGTAGTTACATTTCTGGGGAGGTGTGCATCAGGCTACAGCATAGGGTCCGTGGCTACCTACACCGTACCAACAGGGTAGATTCTACACAGAAGGATAAATCAGCCTTTGGTCTGATAACTTGTCAGATTTTAGGTATCCCAGTTTAAAAGGACTTTATCTTCATTTACTTACATTTAGCCCACACTCCCTTAAATCCAACAAGTTATCCAGTTAAGCAAGAAATCTTGCTTCATGATATAGGCCCCTGGTCCTAAACACTGAAAAACAACGGCTGACCAATCCTGTGTCCAAAGAGTACTCAAGAGTGTTCACCCAGCTGCAATCCCAATTGACGGATTAAAGATTAAACAGAAACACAGTACTGCATCAAAACATGTGCCGAGATAGAAGGACTTTTGTTCAAGATTAAATATGTTTTTCAACCTGGAATTTAAAGATTAATTAATCCTGAGTTAAAGATTATGGTTGACAGAGGTTACTTTAATATAACTAAATCACAAACTACCTGCAATCAAGAATGTTTTATTTTTTAGAGAAATTAAATATTAGCTTCAGAAACAGCGTTTTCTGGGATTGTATAACAGTTTTCCTGATTCTGAAACACAGTACTCAGGGATCAGCTAAGCTGATCTGTGCAGAGTCCTCATTCGCTCACAAAACAGCAGCATCGAAACAGAATCAAGTCAAAAAAGAGTCTTCAAAGAATTCATATACAAAAAATAGAAAAAAAGTCTCTTAAAAGCAAAGGCATTTAGGCAATTTATAGTTATATACAGTAGCAGTGCTTACAAAAATAGATTTCTGCAAAGCAGAATTATGCCTTTTTAAATATCATTATGCTGCTGAAAGGTCATGAATGGTATCTTGAAGTAAAAATGATTTTAAAGCCAGCCCAGGGGGTTTTCCCCAAAGCCAGAGTTCTCAGTTAGCTGGGTTAACTTCATGAAGTCACGACTGTCCAATAACAGTTTAGGTAAGAAGCATTCCTATTGGACAGTCATGACTTCTAGCTTAAGTTAACCCAGCTAATTGAGAAAATCTTGCTTTGTGGAACACCCCCCCCCAGGATGTCTTTGAGAATACAGACCAGTAGAGGCCACGACGAACAGCATTCGGAACATCGTAGCTTTCCTGACAGGCACGGAGTGGGGAAGGGGTAGTGTCACTGGTCCTCTTCTCACTGGCCGGTCCCGTTAGAGCAGGGGGCTGGCGTCTGCACCTCGCCTGTGCTCACCAAGGCCGGGTCGAGAGCCACGTACCTCGTTCCGTGGAACTGCCGCATGTGAATCTGAGTCCAGAGGTCAGAGGTCAATGCCAGCCACTCATAAGAGCATTACACAAAGCCTGAACACCTCCTGGTCTAGTTCAGCAGCTGTCCATGAATGAAATTGTTTTAGAATTAGAAAAGTAACATAATTTTGGATAAGGAATTATTACCAAACAAGGTTTTCCACTGTTATTTATATGCAAAATACAGAAACATGAAAATTACGTCATTTGCAGCTGTCAGTTTGTGGTTTTGGTTCCTCTATAACAGCATGGCACTGAAATCCACCCCACCCCAACACCCACACCCACACCAGGATATGATGAGAAAGCACAGTGTACGGTGTACTGGGTGGCTGACGTTTTGAAGGGAAAAACCACAGGACAAATCAGGACAATTATAATGATGCATCCCAGGAAGACGTCCTGCGATCTGTTGCGTCCCACCTCGCGAATAACACCCAAGGACTGAGGCCATACCTGGATGTGAAGATTGACCTCCGCACTCCGTGAGAGGTATGGAAAATTCCCGCCAGTTTTGAGGTGCGCTCGTTTTGCATCTGGGTACAGCTTGTACATCTCCTCCTTAGCTTCTTGGGAGAGCGCGCTCTGATCAAACACCTTGGAGAAAAACGGACACATGCAGAGCTGTAAGCCTACCTATGTGATGGCTGACCATTCAAAAGCATGGCATTGCGGCATGCATGGACAGTGTGAGCTGGACGCCATGGTGGAAACGGCTAACATACAATAACGAACAATACAGAGCTTACGTCTATTATGGTCACTGTGACATCCCTTAATTTATGAGGCTCAACGTAGGAATTCTGGCAATTCAGGGTCAGTCGCGAGGCCAGTTCCCCCTGTTTCAGGCCCTCCAGCTTGTAAAGGGACAGAAAATCACATTTCTTAACGTAGTTATATCAGAAATGCATCCCATACACAAATCTCCACCTGGTATTTTTCCCCACAGATACACAAAACCAAAAAATAATAATTGAGGCTTAAATTACTCAGCTCAAGCAACATCTGTAAAGTATTCTTATAGGAATATGTATAAAATATGCATTAAAATGTGCACAGGGCAGATTATTTTACTGAATAAAACAGCAAAAACAGAATTTTTATGAAACAGAAATCGATGGAATATAGACAGGACATTCAATGAAAAATCCACCCTTCACAGGGCACCCTGGGCACTTCTGTCTTACCCGATCTACCATAAAGTCTATGGCATCAGCGATTTCTGAATCTACGGGTCCACTCGCAAAGTTGCCAAGGACAATCTTCTTCAACATGAACGCTGGCATCAACCAAAAACTAAGGGGAACGAGAGGAGACTGCTATGAAGGGGTCACCACTCAGCAGGCCCAGTGAGGCCTGGCGGCCAAACTTGCCAAAATCACAAACGATCAGGAGGACGGGACTGCTCACCTGTTTGCCATCCAAGTCTGGTTAAAGATGGACGTATCACTGAAGGAGTTGCAGAGGATGAGGGAATGCACACGGGGGGATTTGTTAGTATATTCTGCGAATTTCTGAGCCAGGAAACCCCCTAGCGATGCTCCAAACAGGTGTACCTAACAGAAAAAACAAAAGGCTTATTTTAGCATCAAACAGAACAAGCATGACTACACTGATGGAATTTTTCTGACAAAGCAATAAGGTCTGCATAACCCTGTCCAGCTGTAAATGATCGAGAAGCTTCCGGAATCCATCGCAGAATTCCAGCAGATCCCAGTAAATTGGATACTGGAGCTGAGGGAAACAGGATTACTTGTAAGTAATCCAACATCATGGTCTAATACAATCACATCTAAACGATCGTCCAACATGCAGCAATTTCAGTATCAGAGGACGACGTTTGGAAAGTGGTGCTCACCGCGATAACTCTGTAGCCCCAGCCTGTCAGTGCCAGCACCTGCTGGAAGAAGATATCGGCCGTTCCGCTGACGGGCGGAAGTAAGACGATGGGGCAGCGAACGCTCTTGGGACCGGCGTCGTACAGCGACCATACCTTACTGTCATCGTCATCCACAACGATCTACAAGAGGACCAAGCGCGACTGTCTGTTGCAGGTAAAGCGAGCGCATTTGGGTATATAGAAATTAAAACCCACTGTAACTATGTAGCCAACAGCAACACATTGGCAACATATAACAACAAAGTCCAGATATACTGGAGTGTTACTCTGAGAAAAAAGACTTACTCGTTTGAGCGGAACTGTGCTTCGGAACCAGTTGTAATCAGGTGATTGACTTATTTCATCCATGTCTCCTGCAAAGGGGTTTACATCAGTTTTTATGAAGAAAAATTAAAATAACAGAAATGTAACGACAACAAAAAAGAATATCGAAAAAGGGTACAAAAAGATAATGTGTTGCTATAACCAGCCCTCTATTCCGACGTGCCATACGTTAATACCGCTGTAGCATATATTACAAGGGCCAGCCGAAAAACACGTAACACCAAATAATCGCTCGAGAGAGTAACAAAGCTAAAGTTAATCAAGCCTAATTCTAACTCACATTTCGACGGGAAACTCCAACAACAAAATAAAAAAAAAACACACAAGTATAATCACTTATTACCGTTTGTAACTAAGACACCATTCGCCCTTATTTAAGGCAGCTGCTGTCATAAGATCGCATCGCTTTGCCTCGCGCTCCGTGTGCTTCGCTTGCGACAGGATGACAAGCTCGCGCCTGTACTTCCGCATTCGGCACGGGAGCGAGCGCGCGCCCTCGCATCGTCACGGACAGCCACATGCGCACGAGGGCTGCTGCCCGCTGATCAGCACAGGAGCCCGAGGGGGGGCGGGGCGTCAACCAGGCAGCAATAGCAGAGCGCCGAAATGACTAATTACACCCCTAAATTCATAAATATTAAAAAATACATGGAGTGGGATTCTAGTCATGCCAACAAATCATTATTTATAATAATTATTATTGCTGTGCTTGGCTTCCGACCTGGGTGTCTAAATCTGTAACTAATTCCATTTAAATACTTTTTTTATTATATTGGTAGCTGTTGGACACAGACATATTCATATATTCATATACACATATTATTTCCTATATTTGTAATGGAGTGTTATAGTTTTTTTCGTTTTGGCTTTCTCTGATAGAAAAGCTCTTTCGTGGTTTCCATCGTTATAATTTTCACAAAAGTAAAGATAACGTCCTTCCTTGCCGGTGGGTTACAAGCTAGATCCGAAGCCGTGGAGCACGCCTCCTGTGCTCGCTGTTAGCTCCGAAACGCCGGCAGGGCCCAGCACGTGCCCCGTGGCCCCTCTGAGCCTCCGTACTCCGGCTTTCCCCCGTCACCCCCCTTCCCCTCGCGGGCATGTGACGCAAACAGACCTGTGTGGAATAACCATAGCGGTGCGACGCTGGAGCCGCACGGCCGTAACCCGCTCCGCAGACACTGACCGGCCGCTTCGCGGAGGCCCACCTATGTGAGAAAGCGCCGTTCTCCAAGGGGTGCTGGGGGGCCGCCATGACGGCCTGGCTCGGAGGGCTCCCGGCGGCCGCCGTTTTCTGCTGCTGTCCTGCTTTAAACTCCTGCTGGTGGATGTAAACTTGGGGGCTTTTTGGTTCGGGATCACGGCCGATCGCCACTAAAGGGCCCCGAAAGGCGACCGTGTGGTGAACTTGGTCTTGACTGCCCATTATATTCTGCCTTTATTTCCCGGCTGCCTTAATCCAGCCAGCTGCTTTTCCCGTTTTCCTGTGACGGGCTTCGGCCTGGCTCCGAATGCCCCGATCGGCGCTGGGTAACTTGGCCCGTTTCCCCGTTTGAGCGCTTTGTAACTGGAATCTGAAAAGACTCTTGCGTTTCTTTTTGTTGACAGAACCTTTAGGACAAAATGTCCTGTACTTGCACTTCGGCAGCAAGATTTTTAATAAACTCGGCGCAAAGAGGTAAGTGTGCGGTGTGAAATCGTGCGTGTTTTTGTCTTATTATTTTATTAGTAAAAAGTGACTAGTTTATTATATGACTTGTGTATTGCCAAGTGGCCGGATTGCTAGCGGAATGCTGTGGATCGATAAGTGTTTGATCGCGGACATTGTACACGAGTTGTCAGCAAGCAGTGAACCGCCTGATTTATTATTATTATTATTATTTGTAGTATTGGTATTAGTATTAGTATTGGTAGTAGTAGTAGTTAAAGGCGAACCCAACCCGAACCCTAGCATTACTGACGTGGGCAACAGATTGGAAGATTATTTAATATTTAATTTTGCTGTCGGCCCTGGGCGTACGTCTCAGTTAGCTGACTATCTTAACTGCGCCCTTCACATTGCTGTTGTGTTTTGTAAGTGTGACCGGCGGGTCTGCCTGATTTACTAGTTCAGTGTCATTATGGCCATTTCTAACTGTATGGTGATAAGAGCGATTTCAGTCATTTTAATATCAGCCATCCTTTATTGTTTTATTAAATTAGTTTATTACTAAGACATATTGCCGAATATTCTTATTTGAGTGTTAAGTGATTAACTTTGTTTTTCAAACCAGTTAGGCGTCTCATATATTTGCATGCATTTTAAGAAGACTGTGACTGTTGTCCTAAGTCTGGGTCTCGACCTGATCACCTTGGCAGGGATCTCCTGCTCTCGCGCTCAGCTGGTGGCCCTGGGCAGAGTGGTGCCACGTGACGGTACCCTGACGTGTCGAGTGCCTGTCAGATTATTCTCAGTGACGCCCGTGTTTTCTGCCCCGAAAGATGGAATGGCTAAAGATGGGGCTGGTGATGGTGGAAAGGTACATCAATTTATACTTACTGCCTTTTCCATTTTCATTTTTATCATTTTGGTTCCCACTGAGTTGAATAGTTCCTGTAGCTCAGCAAGTATAATACTGTGATAGTAATGCAAAGGTTGTAGGTTCAAATCTCAAGGAGTAGACATAAAATGTAATACTTCCCTCCACTGTAAGTCACTTTGCTTAAAAGGGTCGGGTTAATGTAAAAGAGAGACTCCCTGTTTGGTACCATACTGTATTCTGAAATGTCAAAGCTATCAAGTATGCATCCCACTCTCTTATTTTTTCTTTTTCTCCTGTGTTCAATGTGTTACGTGTAACTTTCTTGTGCAGAAGACGATCAGCGACGCTGGTGGGAAGAGATCGGCGAGTTCAGGAGGTACCGGCAAGGGGGGTGGTCACCTGCGCTGCCCCAAATGTGGTGACCCCTGCACTCACGTGGAGACATTTGTCTGTAAGTATTTGTATGTGTGTGTCCGTCCATCCGTGTGTGTGTGTGTGTGTGTGTGTGTGTGTGTGTGTGTGTGTGTGTGTGTGTGTGTGTGTGTGGGTGGGGGTCATGTTGTCAAGGGGAAACTCAAATGTATAAAAATCTGAGACTGCAATCAAAAAACTAAAAGTGCCAAAAGTCTTGTATTTTGTTTGGTTGCTTATGGTTAAATTTAGGGCTGGGTAGGGGTTAAGGTTCTCATAGTTGGGATTAGGATTTGTCCCATAGAAATGAATTGAGAATCTCCCACAATGATGTAGATATCTTGTTTGTTTTTTAATTTTGTTTTTCTAATTATCCATGTGTAGTCTTTCATTTCCAGTTAATTTGATGCTGTAGTGCAGAAAGCATTTAGTCTTTTTTGTTTTGTAGTAGAGCACTGAAGGCAGTATGTTTCCCTTTTAGGATGGTCACTGTACTGGTAGGTCTAGTTCATATGGCCACAAAGGCCGCACAGGGGCCCCATTGTTGGCCTCAGCTCACTGTCCCCCTGGGATTGTACTTTCCTCTGGGCCCCAGAAAATGGTCCGCATTGGTTAGGAATTTTTCAGACCGCTGCATCGTTTCTCCTGCACCAGTCACCCGATGCTAATAGAGCTCAGGCGGATATTTTGACTCATCTCCACATAAAAGTTACAAAACAGAGGTTGGGGCGGTCCAAAAAATAAAATAAAATATTAGGGCACTAGAGTCAACATTAGGCAAGCTGTTTGTCTGACTCACCATTTTCTTCTTGAACTGAGCTGCTTTGCCTGCCTGGGTTGTTTTGCTGTGCTGGGTCTGTTCAGGTTAAAGTGTATGTTATGTCAGGAATAACTACATCGGGTGTAGTTGTAGTCCATAAAGAGAAGCTGGTTATTGGTTTGTGCCTGTTGGTGGTTCATCAGTGTCTGTTTTTAGACCTTCTTGTGTGACTTTTCCTGACGTGTTCGTTACCTGCTTTCTTTGGCCTCCTTTCTGTTCTCCTCGCATGTCAGCATCGACACGCTTCGTGAAATGTGAGAAATGCCACCACTTTTTCGTGGTGCTGTCCGAAACGGACTCCAAGAAAAGCCTGAACAAAGAGCCAGAATCGGCGGCCGAGGCCGTAAAGCTGGCCTTCCGACAGAAGCCCCCTCCGCCCCCGAAGAAGGTGAGCCGCGTTTGGCCAGCCGGTCATCCGTCCTCGGTCCCTCATCATCTGATGCTGTGTTGGATTTACGCACATTAATGAAATCTAGTGCAGGGGTATTTTTTCCTGCGTGGTAGTGGGGTTGGTTTCAAGGGGATCGCGAACTGGGAAAGGAAGAGTTTAAGTATTTATTTTCGCTAACTTCTAACTGGAATTTAGCAATATAAATCACAGGTATTTTTATATCATTACTTGGAGATGGGGTCCACAGGTTGCACTGGACTCCTGAAAGGGTCCATGCCAGAAAAAGGGTTAAGAACCCCTGATCTAGTGGCTGGGTGCTTCATGGTGACAACATGCAGATCTTTGTGAATAAGAGAGGTGCAGGCACATAAGCAAGCATACGTGTGTATTTGCGAGTTCTCCAGGTAGTCCCATATTCCAGATGTTAAGTGCTTGCTCCAGATATTCTGTATTGTGTCCAGCGTTGGCGGCTGTGCTCTTTCGGCTAAACGGAGGCTTGCTGATACTTTCTTGCAGATTTACGCCTACCTGGATAAGTACGTTGTGGGCCAGTCTCACGCCAAGAAGGTGCTGTCCGTGGCTGTGTACAACCACTACAAACGCATCTACAATAACATCCCTGCCAGCTCCAGGCCGCAAGTGGAAGTGGACAAGCAGACCAGTCTGACTCCCAGAGGTGAGGCCAGTTTTTGCAAGGAAGCTGAATAACAGTTTGGTCCTGAAGGTGCCTCAGGTGCCTGCAGCAGAGGAGGCTGCCCTCTGTCCTCGCTGGATGCTTCACAGTTTCGTTTCATGGAGTTTTGACTGCAAACTGAGCTGCTCGCTTGCAGGTCAGTTGTTCGTAGGTTAGGTGGGCTTGGTAGTGCAGATTAATTTAGTCCTCCAAAATCCGTAAATGAAGTCCTGTATTTAAGGAATGATTTTGTAATCAATGAATCTCACTAATTTTACTAAACCATTCTATGCCATTAAACTGGCTAACTGGTCTAAGCTCCTTGTGTTTTGTTTTTTTCCACTCATGGGTTGGTTCCATGTGAAAGAAAGAGACATGGAATTCTGCATGCAGAGCCATCTGGGAGCAAGCAGCCCAGTATCGGTGCTGCACCCAGTCGTGTGTCACCAGAGAGTGAGGGTTGAGAAAAGGGCGTGAATGAATTAATCATGGGAAAAAAACACACTAATGCCATCTTTTTGTTTTCTTTTCAAAATTCGAAAATTAGGGATATCCCAATCCACATTTTTGGTACCCACATCTAATCTGTTCAACATTTATATCTGCTGATCCCGAGACCCACTCCGATCCATTAATATATATTTAAACATGCATACACATACAGTATGTGTTGCTGCATTCTCCATCTGAATAAGCCTCGTATTTTCACATTTTCACAGTATTCCTCCTTATGCTGTTTCTGAAAGTCCCTGATTAGATTTGCTGCATTAAACAACGTTCGGCCACCACCTCCTCTCGAACAGACGGCTCTGCAAACATTGCAAGAAGCTGTTGGGCTACTTTCAGTTTCCAATTTGAAGAATTTCCACAAGGAAAACTGAAGTAAATTGGGAGAACGCGGGATATAAGAGGTCGGGCTGTGGTAGCTGATATTGATCCATTAAATAAATGCCTGGATTGGACCCAATTCTAATCTTTGATATCGGTTTGGGACATCACTGTCTGCTTTAGTAATCATTTACTTTCAGTATATTAATGATCATTCTTGTGTGATGAGCTGGAATCCAGCATTGAGTTGATAACGTGTCGGACTGGATTAAAAACTGCCTTTCCAAAGAAATGAGCCACTGTATAGAGAAGACAGCCTCCTAAGCACAGCCATGTACAGGTTATGGTCATGTAGTTTGGCATTTGTACAATGTTTCATATGTTAATGTGCCCAGTCACCCTACCTTCTCATGTTTGTGCTCCTGCCACAAACTCTGGTGGAGCTGGTGCCAAGGGAGTTAGGCTTGTTGAGCGCTGAGGGCGGACGCTAAAGCTAAGGGTGGAGGCTAAAGGCTAGCCTTAAGGGTGGATGCTAGAGGTGAGTATTATGGGTGAATGGTAAAGGACAAACTAACAGGGGATGCAAAGGGTGAGCGCTAAGGATTGATGCTGTAGGGCAAATTCTGAAGGGTGAACGCTAAGGGTGAGTGCTAAGGGTGGAGGCTAAGGGTGGAGGCTAAAGGCTAGCAGTAAGGGTGCGTGCTTTAGGTTCGGGTCTGGTGGAGGCTCGTGATGTGATAACTTTCATCCTTTCTCTGTAGAGCTAGAGATACGAAGACGGGAGGATGAGTACAGATTCACAAGTAAGTGACGATTCCCCCGATATTCACCCCAACACGCCGAGGTGAACGCTGGGTCATCCCCCC
>JAAGVU020000019.1:16310353-16355871 GCA_011763525.2 Mormyrus iriodes
CCTCCCCGCCTGATATTCCCCCCGATGCACCGAGGTGAACGCTGGGTCATCCCCCCCACCCCGATATTCACCCTCGACACGCCGAGGTGAACGCTGGATCATTCCCCCCCCCCCGCCTGATATTCACCCCGATGCACCGAGGTGAACGCTGGGTCAATCAACCATGTGCGATGACTTTTATGCTCCTAGAGGTTTCATGAAATTGTACAAATGCCAAAAATGCAGCCCCACACTGCGACACACCTGTCGACTTCGGAAATATTAATGCCAAGTTTCCTTTCTAAAATCATCGTACAGTGTCCTGTCATGCATGTTTATTTTGTTTTATTTTTGCTGTTACAACCCCTTAGTCTCAAGAGTTAGGTTGTATATATGATCAAACCAGAATTGTTCCAGTTTATTGTAGTCTTTTGACCTACCTGAAACTTTTTGAGGCTGGTCTCCTCCAGTAAGCATCGGGGTTCCGCTCGGCTAAGGGTCACACTATGCTATACAGTAACAGACTGAAGTCATTTGGTTAATAGCATGACAACATGCGATAGCTTCTGGTTTATCTTCATGCAGTTCTTCTGTCTGAAAGAGGTGTTGCGCTGGCCAGCTTCCTGTTGCCAGGAAGATGTGGGTTTACCTGGTAATTGGTGATGTGACAGAGAACACGTCGAAAGGTTTTGTGAATACACGCATAGTTATGTAATGCATACATTTCTGAAGGGAGAGGGTGGTGCTTGTCACTTTTCCTGGGTACTTAAAAGGTGCAGTTTTTCACGAAAATGATACAAGCAGGCTCTCAGATTAGCATGTCGTCTTTGTATTCAATCTGACATGTTGCCAACAGCGGCGTTTTTTGCTTCTGGCAAGAATGACTGACTGACTGACTGACTGACTGACGGACGTTAAAAACCGGGTAATTCCAGCATACATGATCCCTTCCTTTCACCCTGATCTGTTTCATGGTGCTTGGGAGAGGTGTGAAGTTCAGGTTCAGAAAGTCCAAATCCGGACCAAGATGTTGTTTCAACCAACCGATTGCGTATAAAGAGTCACATTCACAGAGTTCTCAACTGGTTGCTTGGTTGGTTGGAACAAAGTCTTGGTCTGGATTTATACTTTCTGGACCTGAACTTTCCACTTCTGGTGCCTGGAGAGAACTCACAGCCATGCAAAACCTCGAATAAAATAAACCCTGGAGGTTATATTCCTTGCTTGCAGTTTGCCTGAGACTGCAGCATGATCTCATTTTGTAGCCTCCACCCCTCGGGGTTATTCCCGACCCCATAGATCGGTCATGGCAGCCCTCGCATTTCATTTCAGAGCTGCTCCAAATAGCAGGGATCAGTCCCCATGGAAACGCGTTGGGTGCCTCCATGCAGCAGCAAGTGAACCAACAGCCACCTCAGGAGAAGCGAGGAGGGGAGGTGCTAGACTCCCCACACAGTGACATCAGGCTGGAGAAGAGCAACATCGTGCTGTTAGGCCCCACTGGGTCAGGTCAGTCAGCAGGAAGTCAGCTTGGGTATCTGTTTATCTCGAAGATGTTGTGTTAATATTGTGTTATTTCCAGGTAAAACACTTTTGGCTCAGACTCTCGCGAAATGCCTGGATGTCCCCTTTGCCATCTGCGACTGTACCACGCTGACTCAGGCGGGGTATGTGGGAGAGGACATTGAGTCTGTGATCGCAAAACTGCTTCAGGATGCCAACTATGTAGTGGAGAAGGCACAGCAAGGTGAGCCACGTTGGGTCTATGCCTTAACAAGTCATTAATGCCCATCTGCTGGAGCTGAGGTGGCTTCTTTTAGGTTCGTCATTCCCCGTCAGCTCTGTGACACCTCACAGATGTAAGTGATGACGTTTGACTTCCAGGCATCGTCTTCCTGGATGAGGTAGACAAGATTGGCAGCGTTCCTGGAATCCACCAGCTGCGTGATGTGGGTGGGGAAGGAGTCCAGCAGGTTAGTTTGACAGATTGGTGTGGATTCAAGAAGATCATCACAGTTCTGACTGTCTGCCCATGGGGTTGTGTACATTGTGTCTCCTGAAATTTGAGATGCAGTCTGTGTATTTTGCAATGTTTATGGAATGTTCACTCATTGACTTCCTGTATCTAGACTATTTTTATGAGTCAATTGCAAGATGTTAAAGATGTTGTGGTAGAGCTTGACCCTGCGTCGTTTTTCTTCTTCGCCGTTAAGAGGTTGTCGGTTTTCACCCATGTGCCTTAGGGTTTACTCAAGCTGCTGGAGGGCACCATCGTCAATGTCCCTGAGAAGAACTCCAGAAAACTGAGGGGCGAGACGGTGCAGGTGGACACGACAAACATTCTTTTCGTAGCGTCTGGAGCCTTCAACGGCCTAGACAGGATAATCAGCCGTAGGAAGAATGAGAAGGTGGGACCCATGTCAAGGGTATGACTTGAATTGGGGAGTGTGTCTAGAATGAATGAGCTAAAACGAAGATTTATTTCCCAATCCCCGACAGTACTTGGGCTTTGGCACCCCGTCCAACCTGGGCCAGGGACGGCGAGCGGCGGCGGCGGCTGATCTAGCCAACAGCAGCGGCGAGGTGGACACTGTGCAGGAAATGGAAGAGCGGGACCGACTTCTCCGGCACGTGGAAGCACGTGACCTCATCGAGTTCGGCATGATCCCCGAGTTCGTAGGCCGGCTGCCTGTGGTGGTGCCTCTGCACAGCCTGGACGAGGAGACGCTGGTGCGCATCCTGACAGAGCCGCGGAATGCAGTGGTGCCCCAGTACCAGGCGCTTTTCAGCATGGACAAGGTATCCCATTTTTCTACTCCTGGCAGGTCCTCACCTGCTACATCCATCTATCCATCCGTACTGGTTGGTTTAAATCAGTTTGGCCATCACGTCATGGGTTTCTAAGCCTCGACGACATTTTTCATGATAATTCACACTGTCGACAATGATTCACGTCATGGAGTGACATGGGCTGGACTCCTGTTTGCAGTGTGAGCTCGCTGTGACCCCGGATGCCTTGCGAGCTATAGCTAGACTGGCACTTGAGAGGAAGACCGGAGCTCGTGGCCTTAGGTCGATCATGGTAATGACATCTACACCCATTGACATACCTGTCTTGCCTGTTTGACATCCATGTGTGTGACCTGCCATTGTCTTTCCAGGAGAAACTGCTGCTGGACCCCATGTTTGAGGTCCCACATTCAGATATCATAGCTGTGGAACTTACTAAAGACGTTGTTTATGGCCTATCAGAACCTCGGTACATAAGGCAAGTACTGTAACCTCGACCCAGCGTGCGATTTGAGCCTTTGAGCTTGGGATGTGAGTTTTGAGGCTCGAAGCTCAGTGGGGTATAAATATGCACAGCAGAGATTCTGTTTCATGTATTTCATTAAATTTTATGACTCATTCTGCCCCTCAGAGCACCCGCAAAGGACTCTAATGAGGAAGACTTCGATTCTGGTATCGATGAAGAGAACTGGCCCAGGCAGGCAGATGCGGCCAATAATTGAGAGAGTCGCTGACATCGATCTCGAGTGTCCCAGTGTGTAGGGGAAGTTCGTGCCAGGCAGGAGATGCATGATCCGTGACCTAGAATGCAGGCTTGGGCTGCTTCTCCGTGGCTGGAGTACACACCTCGGACAGCCGATTCACTCCCTCTGGGGTCCCTTTCATTTCCTTGTATCTTGGACACTAGGCTTTGAGTTCCAGTCAGTCTTCACCAGGTTAAAATCGACTTTATATTAATTGGGGAGTGGGGGAGGGGGGGGGTTACATCTGTAAAGGGGGTGGTTTTTTGGTTTGTTTAAAAATTTAAATGTTAAATTTTACTTTGAAAACGATTGAGTGCAAATGCTTTGGTACGCTGAAGGGGGATGATGGCGTTCTCGAGGGTAAGCCAGTGTTAAACTACGGCACGAGCTCTGATCACTTACTCAGTTATTCCAGCATTTCTACAGCGATCGTCTTGGCTAACAGTGTAAAATACTTTAGTACTAAAAGTTGAGCCCAAATGTCAGATGATTCTTTTTTTGAGCACAGCCCCCCAAAAATGAAAAGTTATTCCATCACAAACATTGAAACCAGCACATTTTATAGAACACATCTGAGCTGACGGACATGATTGAGGTTTTTAACTGACACAGCTGCTGTATTGCGGGGGTATAAGACGTCTGCCACATTCCCCTGTGAAGTGCATGTGTGCCCAGACGTTGGCTTGGTCCACGTTTCAGTAGTACAGGCCCAAAGCAGCCCTGAAACGCGGGCCACACCTACACGTCACGCTCACGCTGCACATTGTCCTCCTCCATCCTTTTCTGGGTCTGGAGCTGAGTTGAAGGAAAAAAAAGAACTGATTTGGAAATGGATACCTGCACCATTCGCTCTAAAGTTGAAAATAATCTGTTTTGTTTGTAAAATCTGAATAGATTTGCAGATGTACCGTAAACAGGTAATAAAAATGATGTATCTACATAAAGTATTTTGTATTATGTTGAATAATACATGTATGTAGTTCTTTACTGTTAAAAATGGGGATAAACATGAGAGTGGTTTGTAGGCAGTTGTAGCCCTTGGCTGTGGGGGATGAAGGAGCATTTTTTCATGGAGATTCGCAAGCAGCTCAAATACTAGATCACACTGATGTTACTCAGCCTGGAGCTTGTTGCTAGGATCAATGAAAATGCGTTTTAAAGGAATTAGCAGGATGTAGTTCTCATATATCGCATGGTATGACCTGTGTGGCACACGGACCCTGGTCACGCCCTGGCTAAGCTCGGGAGCAGAGCACAGGGTTAGCCAGCACCCCCTTAGATTAGGGCTCTTGATCAAGGCCCATATAATTACATGATCAGTCTGCTAGTCAGGAAATTTGAACCAGCAACCTTCTGATCACAGCTATAAAGTCCGAACCTGCAGAGCCAAATGTCAACCCGGTGGTCAATCTACTGTGTTTTGTGAGTATAACATCAGTATTACATGTTAGCCTGCCCACAGAAATGGTTCAGAGATACTGGGTCAGATCTATTGTTTGTGTTACAGGGGTTTATAAGAAAGCGATTGAAAAAAGCAACATCACAACACTTCAGGACAAGGGAGTCCCTAGTTGCAGTTGCCTAAGACAGTTTCTTCTCTGGCCAGCAGAGGGTGCTCTTGTCTACCACACTCACTGGTAACAGATCGCTGATGCAACATTTCAGGACAATAATGTGACTGAGTACGAATGTGACCACTATAAACACCCGTCCGTACATCCATCTGTATGTTTTTTATGATACATTTTTAATGTGATTGTCTTGAAAAGGGCATCGAACGAACTGAATAAGGCTGTGATCAAATCTCCTGGTCAAATAAACACATTTTTCATAAACAGACTGTTTTAAATGGTAATTGACAAAACAAACAATGGATCCAGTGCACATCAAGCTGGCTGTATGTTAGCACCAATATCCCCCCGCTAAGAAGATCCCCTGGCGGTGCAGCACGTCTCCGCACATTCCCGCTGCATGTGTGTAATCTCTCTGGGTGTCGTGCTGAAATCCAATCTGTTTCCCAGGAGCTCAGTGCTTTCTAATCCCCCTGTGCATATTCAGTAACAGGTCACTCCTCCTGACCAAAAATAAAGCAGAAACAAACTGCTGAAAGCAAGCCCAGTGGGGTAACCTGTAACCCAGTACAGATTCTCAGCACCACCAGGGCTAAATTTAACGACAGTCAGGGTGCTTGACCATAGGTGTGAATGGTGTGTGAGTGTGCCCTGCAATGGGTAGGTGCCCCATCCTGGGTTAATCATGCAACTGTCACTTCTATCAGATTATGGATGATTCCTGACATTTAAAGCATCTTGTATAATGTTTTCCTTTGTGACTTCTAGCGAGGGTTTCTGGCCCGTTCTGCCTTAGCCACTCAGAGATCTCCTGCTCTGGATTAGAAGTAATGGGTGTTTTCAGTGATGTACACAGAAGCAAGATGAAGGAAACTAAAATTAAACTCTTAGGAGTTTTAAGCTCCCTATGAATCTGTGACAAAGTATTTGAGATGTGATCAACATTTCCCAGCTGCTCTATGGAACCTATTTTATTATTCTTTCTGGCTGGACTGTATGTCCATCATCCATCTCATCCTCTTCTGTCCATGTGAGATAAAGTTGGTTTTCACAGCTGCACTCTGCTCAGTATTCAGAAGCCCACAGTCTTTCCTTGAATGATACATCCAAGGCTTTTCTCTGTCATTGTCAGCACAATCATCTTCATCTCTCCTCCATTACTGCTGTGTAATGCTGGCTAAACACCGGATCTTAGCAAGTTACATCACTGGATTAAGAGAGATTAGCTTCAATAACTAGCCTTTTCTGGAAAGCAGTCTTAAGTTGACACATAAGTTCATGTGCAGGTGAGGTTTGTGAGGTGAACTTTCAGCAAACCGCTTTTGCATTTCTGTGATGACATGCGATTTAAGCCATTCATAGCTGGCCCACTGTCAGATTTAAACCAGTGTGAAACTGCAGCATGAAACTATCCACAAGGGAGCATGCAAGTACAGGAGTGTAAGGCACCGTACTGGTCTTGTGCAGTCTGATCAGTGCCTCAACTCACCGAAGTGGTCAGTCAACTGCACGTGCCGCAATTTTTGGATGATAAAGGAAACATCAATGCTATTTTCACAGAGATTGTCATAAACTAGGAAGCCGTATATGTAGCACCAAGTAGGAGAGACCCCAGAAACGCATCAGCGTCTAGGACAGGGGTGTTAAACTCGTCCTGGAGGCCTGGAGCCTTTTGGGTTTCCCCTCACTTAACACACCTGATTCAGCTCCTTGCACCTCCTTGTGCTAATTACTACACAGCTCTTCAGCTGAATCAGTTGTGTTGGACCAGGGAAAGGACTAAGCTAGACAGGGGCTCTAGCTCCCTAGGACTGGGCTTTGACACCCCTGATCTAAGCTACACAGGGCTCTGGCCCCCCAGGACTGGGGGTTGACACCCTTGGTCTAGAGTTTTGGCTTCAAATTTGAGCTCCTAGTTGTACAGGGCAGCTTTGCCCTGAAACACATCTGAAGGGTTTGTAGTATAAGCAGGGTCTCTGGAGGGAAGTATGATGCTGCCTGGCCGGAACGATTACTGCACAGCATGTGGACAAGGAGCAAGAAAGAAGAAATGAAAAACAGAAGTGGGAAAACCCTTTTCAGACATCTCACTGCAAACGCATCAGTGCTTAATCAGCTCTCCTTCACATTAAGCAGCGCTGAGGAGGTACCGCCTGTAGAGCTTGCCCCAGATTCACCTGGACACTTCCAGGGCACGGTGCCAGGGTCTCGTTCAGCACCAGGCATGTGGCTCCTATGTACTCGGGTGGCATAATCCCTAATCCACTCTGTAGGCAGCTATGGTGTTACGTAACATTGGAGGCAAATATAGCCAGGCATGAGTCAGCAACTGGGTACTGAGACGCAGGGGAACAAATCCGCTACTTATTACAACTGCCTGGAAAGATTTACTCTCCATAATTTACTATTAAACCCATTCTATTAAACGGGATGACAGAGAGAGGAAGGTAGAGGGTTGATTTGTTATTCTGTATTGTTCTCCGTATTGTTCTCTGCATCATCTGCTAGAGGGTCTTTGGATCTCAACAGTCACCCCGCTCCCTCAGCCCATCCAGCGAGCAGAATGAATGTGTTGGATGAGGTGCCCTTCAAGATCCCACTGGGCCCCCTGGACAAAGTGGAGCTTGTCACTGCCCCAGAACTCACCATGCTGGACCGTGAGAAGATCCTCCAGGAAATGAAGGTCAGGACCCCACAAGCAGCCATTTTGCTCCTTGGTTTATCTGCATCTTGCTCTTTGCGGTTCCCGGCATGAACCCTACAGCTTCTATCTGTTTGCTGTCACAATAACGGCCAACCACACCGCACCACTCATTTTGCATTATCGCTAAACATCGTTAGACTTCCTCTGTTTTGATTGCAGTTACTGTCGGCATCATACGTAGTGGATATCATGACTGATTTGTTTTGAAGACGAAAAGCAAATGGACTGATTCAAAAGAAAGCAAACTCTGGGAAATGCACATATCTTGTACATTTATTATGAATAGTAGTAAAATCCATTTTTTTTTTATCTTCCTTGACTGTTAAGTTGATGTAGCATCACCAAGATCCCAGAGCTGATCCCAGGAAACAGGGTACAAAGCAGGGGACAGCTTAGGTGGCCTGTACACTAATTTGGAATCTAAGAAATATGATAGGATGTGTAAAAATACAGAATCTGTTCACTAATCTGATGATTCTTTAGAATTAGAATTATTATACAGTGGTTTGCATCATGTTCTGTCTTTGTGTTTTCTTTGCATACGGCAGTATGAGTTCTATTTGGAGAATTGGGTGCTGACAGGGACCCAGGATGGCTCGGCCTGCTCACGGTCATCCTCTAAGCCCCAGCCCTCCTGTCCTCCATGCTGGCTGATGTTCAGCAGCCCACAGGAGAGCCACCTGGCCAGAGTCAGCGACCTCTGGGAGGCTCCACCGCGCCAACGGAGCCGGAGCCTGCCAGCCACTGAGGGGCACTGCATGCACCCCCGTGTCAAGTTCCTCATTTCTGATTCGGAGAGTGAGGGCGGATACTCTGAGGACAACGAATCGTCCTCAGAAGAGGAGGAGGGCGGGGCGGCGCGTCCTCGGGGCAGGGCGGCTCAGCGGCACAGGCCAAGGACGCCGCGGGAAAGTCGCCGCAGCTCCTCGCCACACCTGCAGCGCCACCAATCGTCATGCCAGCCCAGCCGGTGCAGGACGGCCTCCCCACTGGCCCAGCAGGACTCTGGGCAGCCCATGCAGCTGGGAGTGAGCAGCCTGCAACTCACAAGCCAGCGGCACCCCAAAAGGAGACTACATGTGCTGGGCCATGTTAGCCGCAGACGCTCCCTAACGCCCCAACCGCCAGGCTCTTCTCCACCCAGGAGCCGGCCACCACCCAGGCCTTCAACCGCAGAGTACAAGCCCACAGTACCGGTATGACTGCACCCTTAGGGCATGATTATTAAACGTACATGATCGATCTTTATGGGAAAAATCCAGGAAGGTTTGGTTTTTTTGTAATGAAGCACCTAATTCAACTGCGTATCCTGAATTAAATCGCTTTTGACATCAGGCATATGTATTAATTGGTAGTGATGAGCAAATGAAGCTTCATGAACCATTTGCTGTATTTTCTGTTCCCACTAGGTGGTGTTCTTGGTTTACTTGGAACATGCTTTGAGCCCTTTAATGAACAGAGCACCATCTAGTGGGAACAGAAAATACAGCAAATGGTTCATGAAGCTTCATTTGGCCACCACTAAACGGTGCATTTCCCTAAAATAAACTTTTCAAGTTGCAAACTGCCATACAAGGCAGACAGCAGTGCAAATGGCCACCATATGTTAATTTAAACATGAGTCTATTAAACTCAGTTCACACAGGACCATCTGAGTGCAGATGTACTTCCAACCCTGAAAAGTCACTCAGCACACTGACACCCAATCATAAATCTGTACACTTGGTGTAACAGCAGCTCTGATTGGCTCCCTCATGGCACCTGGGGTGAATCACAGACACTCTGGAACAGACACTTTGGTTTTGATCACAAAAAACAAAAATTCACTAAAAATGTTAGAATTTATATCCGCTGTATATAGTAGTAGATTTTGTGTTAGTGAATTTGCTTTGGAGATTTTTTCAATTGGTTTATCCAGAGTAATAAGGTTCAACTATATTTAATATAGTAATGACATATAGTGAATATTCAGGAGCTACTCAGCTTGAAGGCCACTTTCTTAGGGACCAGTCATCCGGACCAGTCCTGTGACGTAAACTATCGACATATTCAAACATTTTTAAAATGATTTTGCTCCCCTTTCAATTATTTAAAAAAGCCATGTTACCAGTTGCCTTAAACAGATCGGAAGCATCTGGGACTGAATTTTAAAAAAAGTTTATATAAGTATAGTTTTGTACAAATTTTCCATTTTGGATTCCCTTGGGGAAAATTTAACTTTATTTATAATGAGGGTTTTAAGCTGAGCCCTGCAGCGGTATTCCCAGTGTGCTCCCTGCTCCAGGTCAGGGGTCATGACCCTTCCTTGTTTCCTCTGCAGTCCCTGAGCCGCTATTCCCGGCTGCCCCCGCCTCGCTCAGTGCGTCGGGCCCACGATTCCCACACGACGCTCCCAGACTCTTCAGTGGAGCTGCTGCCTGCCCTGAGTCAGGATGAGAGAGATCTCCTAGATGCCATCACTGATCAAGGTTACCCGCTGCACACAGCCATTGTCGCCTTGCAGAAGACGGGTCATCAGAGTGCCGAGAGGGTGAGCTCTGCATGCACGTCACTGGCGGAGGGTGAGCAGAGAGGTACTGATGTAGCCCTACTCTGCATAAGACACGGAGTAGAGGCAGATGGAGTTCCCTTAGACAGGAACGGGGGGGCTGTGGGTACCACTTTTGCCCAAACAATTGAAAGTGTCTCCCTTGTGAGGCCTGACTGCCTTTTTTGGATCGCCCACAATCACTGCAACCTGGTCCCCCAGGACAGCAGCACAGTCCTGGTGGGGCCCCAGCTCAGAGGCAGCCTGACTCCAGGAGACCTCCCACATAAACGTGTTCCTGTGCTTATTCTTCGTTCCCAGTCACATGGATACATTCTTTTACATGTTTGCTCATTTTCTCAAGACAAATACTACTTCCTGACTGTATCATTGAGCGGCTGCGAGCTATTCAGAGCTGGCCTACACTAAAAGCAGCCGGTTCGATCTTCACAAACATACTGCTGACTGCCTGAGGACATGAATTAAAATAGCCAGCAGATGCCTGCTCCTCCATAGCCAGCTGTTTATTTATCATCATGATCTCGGCGGTACAGAGTTACACACAGCGCTCCGTGCGATTTCAGTCCATAATCTGAGCATCATGTTTGAGGAGGATTTCTTAAAAAAAGCACTTCCAGCCTTCTCCACATCACATCAGCGCAGGCGTCTAGTCACTATCTTCTTCTCTGCATTAACATGTCTACACTGGATTTTGACTTAAGTTTTATAATTAAAAAAAGCTAGTCCGGGGGCGGCATGGCGGTGCAGTGGTTAGCACTGTTGCCTCACACCTCTGGGACCAGGGTTTGGGTCTCCGCCCGGGTTCCATGTGTGTGGAGTTTGCATGTTCTCCCCGTGTTGTCGTGGGGTTTCCTCCAAGTACTCCGGTTTCCCCCCACTGCCCCAAAAACATGCTGAGGCTGATTGGAGTTGCCAAATTGCCTGTAGGAATGCTTGTGAGTGTGCCTGGTGATGGGTTGGCGCCCCGGCCTGGGTTCTTCCCTGCCTTGTGCCTGCAGCCTCTGGGATAGGCTCTGGACCCCCTGCAACCCATATGGATTAAGTGGTTATGGAAACTCTAGTCCCTACAATCTATTTCCTCGTGCACCAGCTGTTCACAGAAACTCCACCTAAACTTCTACCCTGTTTCCCCAGTTTAGAGTTTTCTGCTGGGGGGGTGAACAATCTCAACCAAACCAACCAAGTGTGGCTTCGTTCAGTGGACCCTAAGCTATCATAAAACCTCTGACAGCACCATTGCCATACTGCAGAAACCAAATCCCATCCTCATCATTCTGTTGTCAATTATTCAAAGTAAAAAAGTCCTGTGTAAGACAATGCCAAATTTTTATACCTTTAGTGCTATACTGACCACAGGAGTTAGGTCTACACCAATGGATCTTTGGTGAAGATGAACTGGGACACCACCAGCTCTGAACGGTGCTTTATGGTGAAATCTGCTTCAGAGAGCAGCTCCTCTCTCCTCTCACCCCCTCTGTGTGCTATCGTCCCCAGGTCCTGAGCTACTTGCTGGCACATGACCGTCTCTGTAAACTTGGCTATGATGAGACTCAGGTAGAGGAGGCCCTTGAGATGTTCCAGAACTGTGAGGCAAAGGTGAGTCACCTCTCAGGTTTACTGCCCCCAGTAGTCTCACACCACACGTCCACGTCCACACCACGTTCTCCTTCCATGAATGCATCATTAATCTTGGTCTCAACTTGTTCGTTGCAACAGTTGGATTCTCTTCTTCTCATCTCGGGTTGAAGCTGAGCAGCCTTCATCTGAACATTCAGCTTTTATGGGCTGAATGACATCCCACAAAACTCCTCACATTCCACAGCAGATGGATGCTTTCTGAAGAAACCAACAGCTTTAAGCAGGGTCTGCTTCTTCTCCCCTGTTGCCACTATAGGCTGCTGAGTTCCTGCATCTCCTCACCCAGTTCAATGAGATGGGCTTCCAGCAGAACGTGATCAAAGAGGCATTGCTCGTCCACGAGAACCACCAGGAGCGGGCCCTGGAGGAGCTAATGACACGCGCGGGCTGACCAATGAGAGCCCAAATCCACCTGTGAAATGATATCACCATGGCCATAAGCACAGGTCTAGGTTCCAGGTTCAGATGCATGGCTTTACTGTTATCAGCTGAGCAATATAGCAGCAGCAGATCATTTAAAAACAAAATAGTTTGGTTACATTTGACTATTCAGTTGATGGTTTTATCCAATGTGACTTCACTCATTTATACAGCTGGATATTTTACTGGAGGATTTCAGGTTAAATACCTTTTTTAATAGTTCATATGCACAGCTCCTCGTAGAACTTGGACCAGCAACCATCAAATGATGAGGTGTTCATAACGTAACGTGCTTTATTCATTCACATTTACTTGATTGAACATATATAATTGAGACCTGAGCTCAGGGTAAAGTAACCAGAATGAATAACAAATGACTAATATGTCTATTTAGCAAAACCAAGTTCTCCTAACTCCTCTGATGCCTTCTGCTAATCTAGTAAATCTAATGCTTACAGCGTTCCGGACATGGAATATAGTCTGAACTTACCATAGCTGGATTTATAGATATTCTGGAACATTCTTGCTTTCCCAGTTGTCATCGTTAAGCCATAGACCTGCTTTGCGTGACTTTAACTTTTCATTACCGATTACATTAAACATTTACATTGCATTTCTGCTTCAATATGCCTAAGGAACAACAAAAATAATCGCTTCAATTTAAGAAACTTGTTCAATAAATACAAATAAATAATAAATATGAACAGTCATCGCTGTCTTGAAATGCACTGTTTACCACATATAATTAGACATAACGTATAACACATAGATTCCTATGCTGTCTTCACGTGCTGGTTGAATTTCAGTAACTAAAACTTGCCGACTTGGAAGCCGCACATGACAGCCGTCTCAGCCTGTATTTCAGTGGGAAATTCGTAAATAATTTTAATACCCGAATTGGGATGACCATCAACCTTTCAACATGGCAGAGAAGAGAACGGTTTCACGTCACGTAATTGTTTCTTTCTAGCAATACAACTATCGTCAGCTCTTGCTTGTGTACATCTGTTACTTGATGTAGAACAATGATATTTATCTTTCTGTCCATAACAAAGGGACTGCTAGCACAACGCAATCAGGTGAGGGAAAAAAACGCGTCCGCCATTTTTTCATTTTGCTCTAACAAAACACTTGAACATGACATACTCAAAATTCCGCAGTCCCCAGTATGCAGTGGGACCTTCCAACCAGCATGTGAAGGCAACACAAGCACTGGATGACTGATAAATTCTACCGGTATTAGACATAGTCACTTCTTCTAATGCACATATACTAAATCGGGGGTAGGCAAGCCTGCTGTTGGAGTGCCTGTACCCAGCAGGGTTGCCACCCTACCTGAAGATATATCTGCCCGAGATCATGAGTGCTTCATCAGAGACCAGGTTAGTGTGGAAAACCTGATGGGCACTGCCACTCCAGAAAAAGGGCTGCCCACCCCTGCACCATATGGTCAAATGTATGTGGACACCACTATTAATTACAGGAATTGTATAACAAAGCCACAGACATTGCTGACAGGGGTGTATCATTATGGACAGTCACACTCTCCTGCAGCAAACACTGGCAGCAGAATAGGTGGTTGTGCAGAAGTTAGTGATTTTCCATTTGGCACCATCATAGGGCACCATCTTTCCAGCACGTCAGTTCGCTACACTTCGGCCCTGCTAGATCTGTCGCGTTCAACCGCAAGATTTTACTTACGTGTTTTTTTCCACTCTGCGTGTTTATCAAATAAGGTAAACGCTTTCCTTAATAATTAAGGGAGAATAATATGCGAAACTAAAAAAAACTGGCAAAAACAGCAACATTTCCGAGAATCCAGCAAACTGCGCGTTTCCCTCTTTCCGCTCCCTGCTGCTCGCTGCAGTTGATTCAATGTTCATTATTAGTTTAGCGTAATGTTCAGAGTAATCCTCCTGTAAATTTAAATAAAATAACGTCAATATACATTTACGAAAGCGTACATCACTGTGTTTCGTGTATGTTTAACCTCTATAAAAGTGTAGTGTCGTTACTTTTACTGATAATAATTGATCCCTCAGTCTACCGTCAATTTTCCAAACTGCCTAAATTAAAGCGATAATATGTAGCTGTGACATTTACGGTCAAACTGTTAGTATTTCTTATTACGCGTGCTGCAGTATAAACTGTTGCTTTTCAGTGTAACCCGTCAATAAGCATAAATCTCTCTGAGAAGGACCTCCCAGGAGAGGGAAGGTCAGATTTCCCTGCATGCATATTTCAGACAAAATGACTCTTTTACGAGGCACTTGGCATTCAATCAGATAAGTATCCAGTAACATTAACGGCAAATCAGCCCTTAAATGCGTCCGCCTTCAGTCCAAAGGATGAAAAGTGTCCGCAGAAATTTCGGAGTCACCTCACCTGTGATGGGACGTTTTTCTTAAATATCAGATTTCTGTATTAATATAATATCGATTCAGCTAATGGGAAATACAATTACCGTTTCGGGGAATTTAATTGACTATATCGAATTTGACACAGAAATCTGTCAAAAGGTTTTATTTATTTGCATTTTCGATTGAGCGAACGTGAGGAGGTAAGTAGCGTTAATTAAATCGTTTTTATTTGGAGCAAGACAGTAACTTTATGTAACCCTAAATCTGAACTAAAAGGAGCAAAGTAGCTGTGCATAACCGTATACTTGCTACTTGCACAGAACATGTTTCTTGTCAATATTGCAAGCAAAGCCATTAAACATTGTGTCCATTATAAATATATAATTTATAAGCGCATCCGAATATCACACATTACGTCTAACTAGCCTGTTTTATATCTCTGTATATTATGTAGGATGTCTTCGATGTTTGGGAAAACTAGGATCTCCACTATTCCGGACCGAGCCGAGTGTAATGTTGTTGTGTTAGGAATACAGGGTTCGGGAAAATCAGGTAATATAACCTACCATTTTTTATCATTTATATAACATATTTCTTAAGAGAATTTATTTTACAGTAAACATATTAAAAGATGAAAACGCAGCTCCTGTGCTGCGTGAGTGAGCAGTGCTTTAAATGCCGCTGTGTTGCAGTCTGGGGCGCTTGTTTCTGTAAAGCGGGGGTTTCTCACGGCCCCCAGGCCCCGCAGTGCCATGCACGGTCGCTTCAGTGTAAACAGGAAGCGTCTCTCCTGCAGCTCTGACCGTGAAGTTTCTCACAAGGCGATTCATCAGTGAATATGACCCTAACATGGGTAAGATCTTCCTCCCGACGAGACCAAAGGAATGCTTTCATCTCCAGTAGATAAGACACACTGTAAATTGCTCACATTTATACACACGTGTTTGGAAGCCTGTCTGACGTTGCGAGCTTCCCTGGGGGACCCGCAGTGTCCCTTTGATCTCCAAGGCGACCAGCAGCGGGCTGCTCCAGCTGCGCTCCGACGGGGGGCGCAGATAAGGGCCGGGAAGAAATGCAGCAGCGGCTGAACCGATTACGATCGTTTTCAGACTTGGTCAGAGTGGGAATTCAGATGAAAAGACAGAAAGATTATGCAGTGACACTGAAAAGGCATTTTAAGACAATTTGACGCTAAGTGCACGGGGAAAAAAATGGGGGTTATGTTTAATAACAAAACATTGTACAGGAGTCTTTATGAAACTAAACTAAAAAAAGAACAATGATATTTCTAAAAATGTTAACATTTTTGTTTAACTTATTTGTCTTTTAGAGGATATATATAGTTCGGAAGAGATTGTGGACCAGCAGCCAGTTCTTGTAAAGGTTATGGACACTGCTGACCAGGTACATAAATCGGAGAGATATATGGTATTTTTGCTTTTTTTTTTTTTTTACTCAGATATCTCATTAACTTTTTGGTTTCCTGCCTAATGTGGGAATTGTTATTATTAATTATAATTAAAGCTGGCAGGTTCCCCCCTACAGTCCCCAAATATGTGATTTCTGTCACCAGGCATCTCTAAAATGCCCACAGTGAGCGACAGCCCTGTGATGGACTGGTATCCCATCCCTGCCATGCGCCTGGCTTCCTGGGGCAGGCTATGATCTCACTGTCACCCTAGACTGGTTATCAAGATGAACGGAAGTTTAGGCATTGTATAGTGTTAAGTAAGGTAGATCCCTGTAGCTGTATAAAGCTCTCTTACGATAAAGACAGGACAAAAATCTTTATGAATGTTATAAACTTTCTTACTTCTCACTCACCAGCTCTGTAGCTTTGTCACGCTTCTCACTACAGAGCAGAAACAGATTTCAGTTTGTTCTTTGCACGTAAACTCAGCGAGGCCCTTAAAGATTTTCTGACATGCACAGACGATCAGCTGCTCCGATTTGCGCTTTAAATCCTGCCTGGTACCTGCAGGACGGACCGGTGAACTGCGACCGCTACCTGACCTGGGCCAGCGCCTTCCTGGTGGTCTACAGCATCAATGACCGGCGCAGTTTCGAGGGCTGCCAGCGGTACCTAGACATTGTGGTGGGACACGCCAAATCGCTGCAGGTGGACCTGCCCGTTCTCCTGCTGGGGAACAAGCTGGACTTGGAGCGATACAGGTCAGCTTTGGACCGCCGGACCGTACCTCCCTCAGTAATTTTGCTTTTTGTCATATTTCAATTTATTGACTCTTTGCCCCTTCATATATACGGATAATATACTGTGCGTGTAGGTATATATTATACACACACACACACACATACATACATACATACACAATATATGTACATGTCGGCATATTACATCATGCGGGCAGCTTAGTAAATATTGCCTCAAACCTCCAGATGTGGGGGTTTGAATCCCACTTTTGCTCTGTGCATGTGGAATTTACATGCTCTCCCCTGCCTAGGAGAGTTATAAGATGGATGTGTAATATATTTGTGACATGCAGTTTTTATGTTTTGGGGATTTAGTTGCCTTAACAGACTTGAACGTGAGTGTGAGCACTGATTTACGTAGTGATTGTACCATGCTAAGGAAGCTAACAGGGGTTGTGTGTGCTAATACAGGTAGTGGGACAATAACATGAGTGGCAGCGGGCCATGTGAGGATACGTGTGTTAGCATGTGGGTGATCTGTTCAGCAAGCCAGCCACGAGGTTGCCGGTGGTCAGTTATGACTCTGGTGTTTTCTACCACAGGCAGGTCAGCAAAGCCGATGGATGCGCCTTGGCGTCCCACTATGGTTGCCTGTTCTATGAAGTGTCCGCGTGCCAGGACTTCGTTTCGGTTCAGCGTGTATTCCACGAGGCCATTCGCGAGGCACGGAGGGAGGCTGAAAGGAGTCTGCCCGCAAGCCCCCTCTTCATCAGTGAGGACAGGCCCCCCACTAGTCTGGCCACCACCCTGTCGGTGGCACCCGGCCTCGGAGAGCTGCCGGCACCCACCAGCGCCAGGGTTGTCCCCGTCAAGTCGTCACGGGCGCAGAGCAAGCGGCGGGCACCCACCCTTACGCTGCTTAAAGGCTTCAGGATCTTCTGACCTGGGGGTGGGGGGCTAAGTTGATGACAGAACCACAAATAGCCGTTTTTGCTCTTTCAAGCGTGGAACAACGTCATTAACCTTTAAGGAACAGGGCACTGAAACGAAAGTCTACAAACAAAAACTGAGATTTAAGAAAAACAAATAGACTACTGGAATGAACAGAGACACACCAGCCAAAGTGTTTGATTTTAGTTTCCTCCAGCTGTGCAGACTGATGTGCACTGTCAGTGATGCCTGAAAAGATCAGCTCTTGAGTACCCTCTAGTGGTCCAGGACAATAACAACAGGAAGAGCAAAGATCATTCGGTTTGAAACCTTATTGTTTTATTCATTCTGTTTAAAAGCCAGTCTGTTTGAATGAGACACATCCTTGTTTGCTGTTGGACAGACCTGTGGTTCTAAGTTACCCCACCCAGAAAGGTCACTGTTAGATATACAGAGCTCACCCTGACCGATGGACTTATTTCTTCTTCATGTTCATTCTCTTCAGAGGTTCACAGATATAAGTTATGTTGTTTTTGAAGACTGTTTATAATATACACTAAAAAATATAACTGATAAAATGTTTCAACTCTAGTAGAGAAGCTATCGAACAATGCGTTGATTGTTTAGTCTTTATTTGTCGTTTTATTTATGGGGAAGTATTTTATATACAGCTCTTTATTCTATTCGAAAAATTCACTGAAAACAGAATTATGTTTATTTCGAAGGAACATTTAACGTAAATTCAGAATAAGGAAAATAAAGGTGATTATACATGACTGCCTTCAGTGTGACCATATACCCCCAGCGAAGACTGCCAAGTTCAGCACTGCATGACCCTTAACTGCAATGCAGTGACTCAGCACTTCTTCACACATAAGGCTCTGTGATCTTTGCTTTGCACGTCCTGGGCAGTCCTGAGGAAAGGCTGGAGAGAACTGCTGAGATGTCCTCTGATACCCCAGTTGAGAGGGGATCATTTCTACTATTGGAGCTGCCTGACAGGAGGCTCCGGGGCTCCGTGTGTCTGACTATAGCATTGACACGCTGCCATCCTTCCACTTTAACACAATGTCTCCTGGCTTCATCCTGTCTACCTCGTCACGATCCACAATGGCAATGATTGCGGCCCGATGTCCCTCGGGTGAAGTATCCGAGGTCCCTCTGTCTTGGATCCCACTCTCCAGCTTCTCCATCTCCAAAACCTGGTTGGCAGACTTGTACCTGGCGATGGCCTTCCTGTTCCTGAAACGGAGTTGGGAGGAGGGTTGGCATCACGAAATGGCTGCCCTGTGCATCTCAGGAAGAGACAGCGCACCAGAGCGTCAGACGCTAACTGCTCACCTGTTGGCCATGATGCCCAGGCTAAAGAGTAAGGAGCCCAGAAGAAGGGCCACGAAGGAGAGAGCCAGCATGGCGTACTTCCAGGGAGTGGCTGTGACAGATACAGAGGGGACAAGCAGAGATACAAGCACACTTCCAATGTATACATATGGTTATGCTATTTATATAGTGGTTAAGCTATCTCCTCTGCCTTTAAATGTTTGTAAAAGACATGGGCAACAAAGCCACTCACGGTCCTCGGTGCGGTAATACCATCTTAGGTACTCCCTCTGTTCCTCCGCTGGGTCGTTTTCGGCTCCATCGCCTGATTCTCCTTCAGATTTGTCTCCGTCGTTCGAAGCCCTTCTGTAACCTGAAATACCGAGAGTCTGTGTTAGAGCCAGCGTCTGCGTGAGGGGGACACAGAATTGGCGTGCAGAGATACACGCAGAGTACCTGCACAGAGATACACGCAGAGTACTTGCACAGAGATACACGCAGAGGACCTGCACAGAGATACACTATATTGCCAAAAGTATTGGGACGCCTGCCTTTACACACATGAACTTTAATGACATCCCATTCTGAATACATAGGCTTTAGTATGGAGTTGGCCCACCCTTTGCAGCTATAACAGCTTCAACTCTTCTGGGAAGGCTTTCCACAAAGTTTAGGAGTGTGTTTATGGGAATTTTTGACCATTCTTCCAGAAGAGTCTTCGTGAGGTCAGGCACTGATGTTGGATGTGCAGGCCTGGCTCGCAGTCTCCTCTCTAATTCATCCCAAAGGTGTTCGATGGGGTTGAGGTTAGGGCTCTGTGTGGGTCAGTCAAGTTCTTCCACACCAAACTCGCTCATCCATGTCTTTATCGAGCTTGCTTTGTGCACTGGGGCGCAGTCATACTGGAACAGAAAAGGGCCTTCCCCAAACTGTTTCCACAAAGTTGGAAGCATAGAATTGTCCATAATGTCTTAGCATGGTGAAGCATTACAAGTTCCCTTCAATGGAACTAAGGGGCCCAGCCCAACCCCTGAAAAACAACCCCAAACCATTATCCCTCCTCCACCAAATTGTTCCAGCATCTGATCGGCCATCTGATCACGTGACAGGTCCCGAGAACAGTACTTACGCTGATTCTCCTTGCTGAATTCGTCCTCTCCAAGGACCAGCTCTGCCGATGTTGGCGTGATGTCCTGGCTGTCGGAAGCCAGCGGTAGAGCGCTGTCGAGGCAGATCCATGGGGATCGGGTCTGCTTTCCAGGGGTATTGGCGTCATGGTTGCAGGGGCCCAGCAAAATGGGGCCCGGCGGCTGTGTGGAGAGGGGCCGATCCTTCGTCAGCGGCCACTGCTGAAGCTCAGAGTCTGGGTTACATGACCTCAGGTGGAGCCGGTCATTCCCAGAGGAGGCCTCCAGGCATCGGCTGGGAACAGGGTTGCGGATCACGAAAGCCCCTGTCCCTGGATTTGGATATATGTGCTGTCATGGAATTGCACTGTACCAGTGTAACACACTTCAGCACAATGTAATACACAGCTGAATGAATGAAAAAGGTAGGCTGTATGCTAAGTAGATTTCTGGTGTCCTCTACCCTGCCTTGTGTCTGTAGCCTCCAGGAGACCCCCCCCCCCATAACCCTGAATAGGATTAATGGTTACAGAAAATGGATGGATGGATGGTGCCCTCTTTTAAAATAGAAATAGAATGTGAGACATTTTGAGTTTGAGTGGCGTTGCCTTTAATACTTTTCCATAACAAAACCCTTAAGAAAACACACACGTTTGTATTTATATCTTTGTGGGGACCATCCATTTATTTCTATGGGAAAATCCCTAATCTCAACAATGACAACCTTAACCCCTCCCCAGCCCTAACCTTAACCATAAGTCACCAAACAAAATACAAGACCTTTGGCATTGTTAGCTTTTTGATTGCAGTCACAAATTTTTATAAAAGCGTTTCCCCTTGTGGGGACCAAAAAAATGGTCCCCATAATGTCAAAGCAACAGGTTTTTATCACGTTGCGGGGACTAAATGTCCCCACAATGTAATATATACATCACACAGACAGACACACACTTTCTGAGGTTAACCAAAGTCAGTTTTACCTTGCAGCAGTAAAAGCACAAACCCCTCAAGCATCATCCCGTCTGCCGCACTGGATCTGCTGAAACAGCAAGGTCCGTACTGTTTAGCCAGGGCTCAGCTTCCTAACAGAAGCGCTGTGACCCAGCACGTCCCTGTTTGTTTCTGTACTGAATATTTCCATCATAACTGCCTCCAAAATTTCCACACCTATTTCGCCTGTGAAATCATTTTATAACCCAAATCCCTCGTCTGAAATAGCTGGATGCAAAGAAGCATGTAAACTGATCTGCAGATCTGAAATTCAGCAAAAAAAACTTTATTCTTCAAGATCAAATTTATATTTTATATTCATAGTTTTACCCCTGAATGCCAGAACAGTAAAACATACCTTCTTCTTTGTAGTCTTCTACCTCCAGGACTTTCCAAGCTTCTCACAAAGTCACAGGAAGAGGACTTCCAATGTTCTTGTGGGTGGGAACTTCTCCTCTCCTTCCTGAGAACATTGTGCTTGGCAACTGTCCCTTTCAGCTTATCCTTTGATTACAGCCACCCTGAATCTGAGATGTTTAAGACAAGGATCCATTGGAGTAAAACCTTTCAACACTGACCGGATGGAATGTGCAGGTGCGCCTGGAAGCTGGAGCATGTCTGTTTAACTAGCACAATTTATTTCTTTATGGTGAGATCACTGCACACTGGCAAAGGTGAATGACCCTCGTGCTACAGCCAGAGATGTTGTTCAGGAACAGGGAAGAATTCAGAATTTATTAGTTGGCATGTTATCGCCTTAAAGAACCTGTCAAGACAAAATATCTAGACAGAAAGCAAGCTTCCCCTGAAACGTTACTTAGAAGACATTAGTGCCCAAACTGCCCATATTGCACATTCTGAGATGGACTGGGACGTGCTTTAGGCTTGCATGAAATCTTTAGAAAATTTTCACTGTAACTATGATCAAACCACCTTTTATAGGTAGAGGCCCTAAAAGCCTGAAGTAAAGCAGCCAGCTAGGATCCCAAGACCACAGTTCAAACAGATATTAGCTGAAATAAGGATCTTTATACTAAAATGGTGACAAGTAGAGAGGCCGTCATACTCTCAGGCAATATTTAAGCCACAACTGGCCCTCATTCCCCCTGTGGGTGTGTAAATCGTTCAAACTGAAGTGTGGAAAAATACAAAGACAATTAATCCTGTGTGATTACTTAGCAATGAAAAACTTAAACCTAGCACAGGTGGGAAGAGAACTGGGACATACTGGGTTTCAGTAGCTCTAGTTGAGCTACGAATTTATACAAACGGCCATTTTGTTCAGAGAGAGTCCATGTATCAAAATAGAAAATCGTTACATCACATTGCTGATCTGTGCTCTGCGTTGCAGTACTTTTAGGTGCGCATATTCCCAGTGACCACTGGGACGTGCAAGAATAAGGAATATCTTTAGAGCCACCTTTTTAGGGCTGTCATCATTCCACAACACTCCCATAGTACTGATCCAGGAGAGAAGCTGCTGACAAATCTGTTACCCCTCCCCACCCCCCATATCCCAAAGAAGGTGGTTTTCTGTTCATTTTTTTGGTCTCTCACGCATTTTGCCCTGAATGTCCTTAGGGACAGAAAAAATAGCGACCCTTCACCCGTGAGTATGGTGTTCCTTGAGAGACTGCCTTCAGCTGTCCATAAAGGCGCTGAACAACAACCCCAGGTGACTGAAACATTTACAACAAATCAAGTCTTCATCTGATATAATTTATAACGTATTATAAACGTTAATCTTAACTATTTAAGTCACACAATTCCGTATCGGTCATTTTACACACAAGTTACTTTGTATTTACAGTAAATTAAACTTCAGACAGAGTACAAGTACATTTTAAGTTTTTGTTCTTTTATGCAATATGACAACAGGGGCATCAGAAAGCACAGAAATGAAACATTTATTTACAAGAGACAGGTAAGATGTACAGGGAGAGATCATGGGTAACAGCTCTCAGCAAGTGTAAACTACAGTGTACAGGAAGGCTGCTGGAAAGACTCAGAAAAGTTACCCGTCCATAAAGCAAATGTACACACAAATCGATCAAGAAAGTGTCCAAATAAAAACAGTAAAGGACCTTAAATAAATATGAGGAGGAAGGCTGAGTGAGACAGACTAATGTGCAAAATGTTAATGAAGAACAGCACGCATTTACAGGGGGCCGCCCATAGCCTTGCTGCGCAATGAAACACTATCATACTGATTCTTAGTTAATGCCTAACCATCACCTACATTCAGCTCTACCCGGAGGACTGTTATGACACAGCATTTCGAACTTGACTAAGCTTAATATACATATGAGACAAATGCCAGCTTAATTAAGAGACATGTTTTGATCTGTGCAAATATAATTCATTAAAATAGTGTAAATTAATAAAAAATACATGTCATTACATAAGCTTGTCTCTATAGTGTTCACCCTAAGGTCAAATTCACCTTCATGTACGTCTCATAACCGTAGTGACAGGAAGTGCCCCCCCGCCCCCCAGGTCACCGACGAGTGATGGTGGAGTTCAGGGCGCCTGTCTTGCAGTTAGATTTGGAAGCCTTTGAGAGTTCACGCTGGGGAGAAAACGAAAGGAACGTGAAACAAGATCCACCCTCTGTTTAAAACCCACAACTCGTTCTACATCAAAACGTGGTGCACCTCCCCTATATCACACTTAAACATCCAATAGATATACTAAACTATTAATCTTACTATTTGGCAAAACATCATTAAATCAGTCACTTTTATGAATGTATAATGAAATATATACTAAGTTATATTAATACAGAAATTTAAATGGACGTTTTTGAGAAATGGCACAGGTCATTGATACCAATCCTGAGCTTCTTAAGTTACTAATCCCAGGACCATAAGTTAGCAGTCTGGTTCTGAGCTCAAAGGCTAATGAAACACTGAAATGGGTCAGATGGGTTAGTCTACAGCGGATTGTTCGTAACCCATGAGCCTGAGTAGGTGGGCAAGTCAAACAGGTGGTTAGACTACTGGAGTGTAAGTATGAAAGACCAGTTAACCAGAAACCCTCAGTATGGAGAGAGAGTGTATAAAAAGCAACACACAGCCCGGCCCGGGGTCCCCTGCCCTGGGGCCACCCTCAATATCCAGTAAAATATATTAATTAATATATTAATATATCCAATATACTTCAGACATCAGTTGATTGAATACAATGGCTCGACCACTGTGACTTTTCAAAAGTTTTGATTGATAAATAGTTGTAACATTTATTTTTCTGCTTATCTATAACCCTTAAGATTTATTCTCAAAGAGATTTCTTAATGACTACTTAATAGTTTATAGGACCTTAATTACACTGTTGCTATAAATAATACATTTTTTTTTCAGTTTGACGTCACAGAGTCAAGCCTAATTAGGAAAATGGGCCTGAAGGCTGAGAATTGCGGGCTGGTCACAGAAAATGAAACCTCAAATGTTAGGCACTTATAGGGGTGTGGTTCACAGGTCATGCACTTATTAGGTGGGGGGGGGGCTTGCTTGCAAGTACCTGGGAGGGATGCAGGGGTCAGGGCTGACACATTCCTTCTAAAACAGAATGCAGAATCAGAAATCCACCTGACCAGAACTGCAATGAACTACAGCGAGGACTATGCAGATGCGAAGGGAATTCTCTGCAGCAACGTAATGTGTCATATTTATACATTTAAATGGCTTCACTTTGGCAATCACTGATGTGCCCGTTTACCCATGTTTAATTATTAACACACACCGGTTAAATGCCATTTGAAGGAAATTTCTCTGTCTAGACTGTGTGTTGCTGAAGAGATCGAGAGAAAAGGAGTTTTAGTATTTTTAAAATAGAGAATTACCGCAAACTCAGAATAGGTGCTGGCGATAGAGTTTATGCTGCAGTTACGCTGTGGACTGGCAGGGGTCCTCAGCACACCTCTCAGAAGAGACCCAGGGCCCTGAGTGATGTTCTCCTTGTTACGTTCCATGAGGCCACCACGCGGAGGCCTGCCATGTCCTGGCGTTCGCGACAAAAGCCCAGGCTTGGGAAGAGACATGGAGACAGAGAGCAATTCCACCCAATCAGAATCATCCATTGGTGCTTCACTGAGGCAAGAACCCTGGGTCCTAGAGCCTTCCCAGTTTCTACACAAACCTTGGCTGCAGAGTGTGGAGGGCGGGACATGGGCGAATGGCAGATAGTTCCTCCAAAAACAGAGCGCATCGTGCTATTAGGAGTGGCGCTAGAGATGCTGGAGGTGGCGTTGAGCTGGGGAAGAGGCGGGGACAGTTAGTCGCGTGGCAGCCCCAAGCTTTCACGTTAACACCCTCCCAGCGGCAACCGGTACAAGCTCAACAAACAGCCAGTGTCCAACGCAGCGTAATAACATGCTACATTAGGTTACGGTAGAAGATAAAGCCCATTCAAGTGTGTGGCGTGTGAAAATGACAGGGCCGTCTCATCTAATAGACAGTGTTTACAGGTATGGAAATGACACAGACATCAAGCTTTCATCACACATGCGTGCCTCATAAACCGACCTACCTTTCGTGTCTTTCCAGGGGTGGTACATCCCGGGAGCCTACGTTTGGACGGAGTACGCACAGCAGTGCCGTATAGCATGTCCTCCTCAGTCTGCTTACTTTTTTTCAGTTGCTGTTCCAAAAAAAAAAAGAGAAAAAAAACACAAACCTAAATATCTTAGCGGCTGTTATAACGGAGTGCCACTGATGTAATGCAAGCACACTGCTCCATGGCCAAGGCCGACTTCCTCACCCGCTCCATCCTCTCCTTCTCCTTCTCTGTCTGGTGAAGCTCCCACTGCTCCTCCACGAACTGCAGGAACTTCTTGCCGCCGACCAGGAACTCGCGGCCCTGCTCCTGCTCCCAGACATCGATCTGGGCCTTCAGCTTCTTCTCCAGCTTCAGGGCACAAACGGCAGCAGAGGGTTAAAGAGTGTGGGGGCTGCCAGGCTGGCAGCGGGCGATGGCTATCTGAACAGGGTTCACCTTGGGCAGGTTCTTCTGCAGGTCGGCTCTCTGTTTTTCCTCCTTGAGAAGATTGCCCCCCCTGTTGGTGAACCTCGAGGGATCTGTTGCTTTTTTCTGGGGCGGGTTGTTGATACAGAATCAGTCGTGCTAAGATGTAATAACAGAGTTGAGCAGTACGCTGAACCCCGTCGCGGCGTCTCCTTCCCGCCTGCCCTGCTCACCTCGAGCTCCAGGAAAAGCGCCCAGCTTTCCTCCCAACTGTGCACCCCCTCGTACAGCTCCTGGTGCTCCTCGAAGTTCCGTCTAAGTCGCTGGAGCTCCTCCTCATGCAGCTGAAGCAGGTCCTCACTAAATTCCTCTGCACACGCAGAACCATGTGACCAGTTGACATCAGCAAGGTTGAGGCCCTGGACGGCCACATCGGCTCCAATTCCCCCCCCATTTACCGTGGTGGTACGGTGCAAAGGCCTCCCGCTGCTCGGCGCTGAAGAAGCATTTCTCCCAATAAGAGGCGAGCTCAGCTCGGACGGCCTCCGTCACCGCGCAGATGTTCTCCATCTTCAGCTGCTCCAAGCGCTGGAGCTCGGCCGCCAGCTGACGGAAGGGGAGAACACACCGGGGTGTAACTGCCTCTGGACACAGCCACAGCCATAAACATTAACACAGAATCACCATCTTCAGAGGTGAACTGTGTCCAAAAGTGACATCACCACTGTATTCATCTCCAGACAAGCCTTACATGTTCGAAGGACACTTGAATGTACAATTAAAAGATTATTAAACTTAAGATTAAGTTATAATTATCGTAAATTGTTTTTTGGAAGAAAATTCACTGTACTGCAACCCAGTCTGCACAGGTGCAATATGTTCTGCTCATTTTTCAATATAAGATAGCACACAAACTCCTGCCAGTTTCTCTCTACCCCACCCGTTTCAGCCCCTTCTAGGGTCTACCAGCCAGTCCTTTGTTAATCTTTTGAGCTATAAAATGTCTACTGTGACAAAATGCTGCCAATCAGCAGATCAGAGGACAGCATGTCAAAGTCATTTCCATCACACCATTACCTGGTGTAGGTATCAGTGTTGTCTCAGTGATCAGTGATTTTTCGTGAATGGCGGCGGCCATACCAAGAGCCCTGAGCTGCCGGGATTCAGGTGCCTCTTACCGCCTCCATGTTCCTCTTCTTGGACGTCACCATGTGCTCGGAGAGCGGGTCTCTCTCCGTCTGTGTGACCTGCAGCCGCTCCCACAGCTCCTGGATCTGTCTGCGGTAGGAGCTGCACAGCACTTCATTCTCAGCCTTACGCTCCTCCAGCTGGTCAAGGAAACAGGAGCAGTGTCAGGATCCTTCAGTCCTCCACACCTATTATTTTGGGAGCTTTCACACCGCAGGAACGAGAATCTGTTTCCAGAGCCAGGGACTTTTGTCATGTTCACACTGCAGGAACTTGGCCCGATTGCAGTTCCTCTGAATCAGTTCCAGAACCTATTTCGGACTCGGTACTTTTCGTTCAAACCTGAATTACTGAGGATGCGCGTACAGAGACTGACTGATTGACAAACACACCAGTGCCAAAATGGAAGTTACGTAGAAGTATGGAGAAAAGACATATTAACAGAGCAAAAATTGAGCAGATGGAATAATCTTTTAATATTTGGACTTCAGTTACATTAAATCGAACCTATTTTTTTTTGTTTGGTTCTCCATCATTCTGCATTAGAAAATTCAAATCTATAACCAACATACTTTTGTTTAATTTCACTGGTGCTGGCTTATTAGCAGAATACGTCACATCATTTTTTTATTATGTTTAACTGAAAGATCGATTTGCCGGAGTTAATAATAAAACAATCAGATTGTGGATCATATGAATAAAATACAAATAAAAGGCTGTGCTCTATTTTGATTGCAATCCCCCCCAATAACCAACAAATAACTAATAATTTAACAAAACTACTTGTTCATTTATCATTGTTTTGGGGTGGTGTTTCCAATTATGTGTGAAGTTTAACCTACAGGCTTTTTGCATCTTTTTGCATTTGGTCATCATTTAGCATAAAGGTCCCGGTTCCTGTTGTCCGGTGTGAAGGCGACACACGAAACTGGCCAGGAGTTACAAAAGTGCCCAGCTGAGCCAGCCCAGGGACCAGGTTCCAGAACTTCAGTGTGAAAGTGCCTTTTGTCAGCAAAGCCAGTAACCACTGCCCCCCTAGAAGCTACTGACCTGAGTGAGGAGCAGCTTGAGAGCTCTGATGTTCTCCTTGGAGAGGCAGAAGGCCTCCTCTTCTTCATAGACGACATCCCTCTCAAAGCTGGTATCAGGCACCTGCTCCAGGTCCTCCATGCACAGTATGATTTGCTTCTTGATGTCAACAAACTCTGCATGTCTCCGCTCCTGCAGATTATATACAGATTATTTGTATAGCTGCAAAATTTACAAACATCAGCACATGCAGTCTAATTATACCTGCTTGATGATGGTTTATGGACTGAACACAAACAGTTCATATACTCCTATCACTGTGGGGACTCTCCATTCATTTCCATGACTATCACCCTAATCTTCACAGCAACAACCTTAACCCCTAAGCAGCCCTAACCTTAACCACAAGTAACCAAACACCACACAAGATTTTTGCCATTTTTGTTTTTTGATTGCAGTCACAGATTTTTATAAAATTGAGGTTTATATTGAGGGGACAAGAAAAATGTCTCCTCAACCTATAAAGTAACAGGTTTTACCACATTGTGGGGACATTTGGTCCCCAAATACAACACCATGACCGCAGTATACAGTACACATACACTCAATGCCCAGTCTATCACTTACACTTGCCTACTACGAGGCAGGACCCACCCCCACCCCAGCACAACCTGAATGGACTTAAGATGATGCTGGAAACTTTCCTTATGGCGTTTGGTCCCAGTCATTTTTTGCACTGGAAGCCTCCCTGTTGGTCAGACTTGCTAAAGCTATTTCCCTCAGACTGCTCTCATCAAGACTTCCACTGGATCTTCTTTTGTTTATAATACTATGCTCTGTAAGCTCAGGACATCGTAGTGTGTGAAAATCACAGAACCTCCATATTTGGCACCATCCTAAACCATTAATCATTTCGATCATACACATTCCACACTGTAAAGCTTTATCCAACAGTAATACCTAATAAAGTGGCCACTGAGTGTATATGCATATACACAGGGTTTTTTTTAAGGTTTATTAAGAACAAGGAGCCCCAGGAGAGAAGAGGAGGACCTTCTCCGTGACGAGGCCGGCGATGTGCTGCCGGAAGCCCTCCAGCTGCTCCAGGGTGGGCACGCATCCGGACTCGATGCTGTAGGCGCCCGTGCAGAGCACGTCGCACAGGTCGCGCTCCTGCTCCTGGAGGCCTTTCAGCTCCTGCATGCGCTGATTCTTTTGCTTTAACATCACCTCCAGCCGCGTGCGGATGTCCTTCTCCAGCTGCAGCATGGTGCTCCCCTCCTCGTCCTGCCAGGCCAAACCCTTAACAGTTTACCTGATCATAAGTCACTCTCCAAGGATCTGAGAACTTTAGTCACACGCCGAGGCCATTTATTAGCATGTATTTATTCAGCCGATACTTTAGCCAAACATTTAAGGAGCAGCAGAAGCATTCCGACGTGAATATAGGGGTGAAGTGAAACGTCTATGTGGGAATACTGTTCTATAGTAAGTCACATTGGAACTTTATATTATATAAGGACTCATAATGCCCATTTAAGAAGGAAATAACCAACGAATAAAGAGCTTCTGGGCAGAGACCAATCTGAAGTGAATTCAGTAAAATCCCATCCTGTTTGGACACCTCCCAGGACCTATAAAATGCCACCAGTGTGCTCTCAAACACAAGACACCAAGCTGTCCATGAGGGAGCCACAGGTGAGGCCCCAGGAGTCCGGCCAGCTGTAGCCAGTGGGCGGCTCACCTCGAAGGGCGGCAGGTGCAGCTCCCTGCACAAGGCATCCAGTTCCTTGCGACACGTTTCGATGCTGCTCATCAATCGCTGCTTCAGGTTCTCTTCCTCGGCGATCATCATATCCAGCAAACCCTGCAGCCAGAGCAGTCTAATGAGATCCACAAAGGACAGGCAGATAGGCAGGCGGGCAGGCAGACGGGGATACCCTCTGTCCTGCATCAACACTCACTCTGACATGCTTCTTCACCACCTCTGTCCTCTGTAGCCGCTGGTCCTCTGGGATCCCAATTTCCTCCCAAATGTCTTTCAGGCGGCACAGGGCCTTATTTAGGCAGGCCACAGATTCAGCGGCAAGGACCTCACTGTCAAAAAACGACCACAACCTAAGTGAGCACTCTGCAGACGTTACCACACCACACCCCTGCCAAAACCAGCCAGGCTCCATTAATTCTGGTGGAAGTAGAACTGGCCACACCTATTCTCGACTGACACCGCAACTAGACTTAATGCCCCAGTATGAAAAGTATGTCTTGTCCCCATTAAGAAAGGATGAACCCCCACCCCATTGCCAGTACCATGATGGACACACCCAGGGCGCTGGTTGCTGTGAAATATAGATAAGTGCCGATCTGGGAACAGGCAGATCCAGTCCCGTTTGGGGTGCATCCTGCCTCAGACAGCTAAGAGACTAAAGGACTAAGTCCTGCGTCAGTAACACAAAGCACCGAACAAGCAGGTGACTTCCTGGGAAAAATACCGCACTGGTAAATACGTCTCGACAGGTGGGGTGGATTATATTGTCGGAAAGTTAAGGTAACGTTCCAGGTGCTGGGCAAACTGGCGCTGTAACATGCACCTGTTTCTATGTGACATCCGGAAAATAAGGAGCCTGGCCTTTTGTCGGATGAAAATCGGCTGCTTGATTTACCCGGGATTCTCTAGTTTGCTAGTTACAAGCACAGCAGCGAAATATATGAGGATTTAAACAAGTACTAGTCACTCAAAGACAAATCTTTGGCGAGGCGACACCGGAAAACGAGCCTCTTGGCTGAAGCAGAAAACAGAGGCAGCGTCGATGAACAGCTTCCCAGAAGGACAAACCGGCCCCTTTTTCCGCCCGTGTACGTTAAAGCGACGGTCACACTCTGCACTTACCTCCTCCTCATGGTACCAAAGGTTCAAACAGTCTTCTCGCAGTTCTTTTTCTGTCCAAAGATAAATGTATAAGCGTATATTTTTGAAGCACCTCTCGCCCTCCCGCTGACAGTTTCGATCGAATTCAAATCCTGCGTCTTGACGTAAGCCCGCTTCCTATTGGCTCGGACAGCCGGGACGTCACGGTATGGCAATAAAGGGCTACTGTTAACATTGCGCATGCGCTCTGTTGTATCATTGAGAGAACGCCTACTTTTATGTATTATACAAATAGAGCCATATAAATGCAATAGTTATAATGTCATAATGAGGTAACTAGAAATAAGAATTTCTGCACAAATTGATAATTTGCCTCCTCATATACTTTACGATGATGACATCTGTAAAGGAACTACTAAGCATAGGTTTTGGGCATAATGTATAGATAAAAATGTTTAGAAAACAAATTTCATTTGAGGTTATTATTTTATCGATGGCTTTATGTGTCAATAAGCAGTATTTCTTATTTGTATTATAAGCGTTAATTAATGAATGAACGAAACTTTGAACAGCAAGCTTATACTAATGATAAATGCAGTTCCCCGGCCAAAACCGGAAGTCGAACCTCGGAACCTTTGAGATCACTTTATGTTGCTGGTCGGATAGCATCAACATCCGGTTGTTAACATTTATTTCCTGTTTCGAAGTGGAGAAGGCGCAGGATAAGGGTGTCTTTGGATAAAGAAAATAATACGTAAAGCTGTGTTTATTCGCATACCTGATTCATCATGTCGGGACAGAACGCTCTCAACATGAAGCAGCCGCCGATCCAGTCCACGGCTGGAGCCGTCCCGGTGCGAAATGAAAAGGGTAAGGAGAGGCCACGGTAGCCGTTAGCTAAGCCCGCAAGCTCGCGCAGAGCTTTTCTGAAACATGTCGTCCCTGATGTCCGTGCATAAATCGACTAACTTGCAGTGCTTCCAATTTCCAAAAATTGATTATACATCGACACATGTGACGTGTTTGTGATAAAATCTCAGTAAATAGTATGATAACTTTAACACAGTTAATTGCTAACGTGAAAAGTGTGGCTTTGCTGGCTTTTAAATTCAAAGTATTAGGTCATAGCGATGGCGAGACACTATAACAGAAGTGATATTTTCGATGCCATCACTCTGCAGGCGAGATCTCTATGGAGAAGGTGAAGGTGAAGCGCTACGTGTCAGGAAAGCGGCCCGATTATGCCCCTATGGAATCATCGGATGAGGAAGAGGAGGATTTCCAGTTTGTGAAGAAGGGCAAGGAGGCAGAGCCTGAGGTGGAGCTCGAGGAAGAAGAGGTGTCTGACCCTCGCTTGAAGCGTCTGATGAACCGTGTCTCAGAGGATGTGGAGGAAAGGTACCAGTTAATCCTGGTCTCTTCCTGTTTGCTTCTGTGAAATCTGGGATGCCCCGGGTATCCTGATCAAGTGTGGTTTTCCTCTTGCTCCCTTAGGCTGGCACGGCATAGACAGATCGCCGAGCCAGAGCTGATGGCAGAGGGCAGCGAGGAGTCAGACGAGGGAACGTGGCACCCTGAACGTGACGAGAGCAGCGAAGAGGATGAGGAGGAGGAAGAGGAGGTCGACGATGAGGTAAAAGGGGTGGCGGTCGATACACCTTTTTCTTAGCGACACGGGGGACTGAGACGTGACAGCCAGTCGCGTCTTTGATGCCGTTGCACAGGAAATCGAGAGGCGCAGGGCGATGATGCGTCAGCGCGCGCACGAGCGCAAGAACGAGGAAATGGAGATCATGGAAGTGGAAGAAGAGGGCAAATCTGGGGAGGAGTCAGAGTCGGAGTCAGAGTATGAGGAATACACGGACAGCGAGGATGAGACTGAGCCGCGGCTCAAGCCCGTATTCATCCGCAAGTAAGAGGCTCCTCATGGCGAGAGCATCCCTTCTCATTATTTACGGATAACGATGTTTTCTGTAAGTCTGGTTTTAATGTGAATTATTTGTTCAGATGCTTAATACTCATATGGTTGTTTAAAAGTCTGTTATTTCCCCAACTCTTCCAGGAAGGACAGGGTGACTGTCGCTGAGCGTGAGGCGGAGGAGCAGAGGCAGAAGGAGCTGGAGGCCGAAGCCAAGAGGCAGGCGGAGGAACGGAGGCGCTACACTCTCAAGATTGTGGAGGAGGAGGCAAAGAAGGAGTTTGAGGAGAACCGACGCACGCTGGCTGCACTGGAAGCGTTGGATACGGATGGAGAGAACGAGGAGGAGGAGTATGAGGCCTGGAAGGTCCGTGAGCTCAAGCGCATCAAGCGGGACCGTGAAGCGCGAGAAGCGTGAGTTGTTTTTTTTGTGCTTACCGTTATTTTTCATGAATGTTACCATGGCAGAAATTGGCAAAGTTTGGTTTTCCTACTGGATCGGTCCTGATTCTGTGCTGTGTTGCTACACAGCATGGAGAAGGAGAAGACCGAAATCGATAGGTTCCACAACCTCACGGACGAGGAGCGCAGGGCTGAGCTCCGGAACAGCGGAAGGCAGGTTACCAACAAGGCCATTAAGGGGAAATACAAGTTCCTCCAGAAGTACTACCATAGAGGAGCCTTCTTCATGGTGAGCAGACATGGACAGCCGTATAATATGTATGCATAAGGCTTAAAGAGCGTGCCCATGTTCTCTCTGGTTTGATTTATATGTTGTCGTCGCCCCCCCCTCCCCCCCCCCCAACCACCAATGCAGGATGAAGAGCAAGAAGTATTCAAGAGAGACTTCAGTGCCCCCACCCTGGAGGACCATTTCAACAAGACAATCCTTCCCAAAGTCATGCAGGTCAGGGCAGGATACACTGTTGCGCATCCTTTAAATTGAATTGCTTATAGTATTGAATTAATGCCTGCGTAAGACTGGCCGTTTACAACTTACAATTTACAAGTCTTATCCTGTTGTGAATTTCAGGTCAAAAACTTTGGACGCTCCGGACGCACCAAGTATACTCACTTGGTGGACCAGGACACCACCTCCTTCGATTCTCCATGGGCTCAGGAGAGTGCCCAGAACAGCAAGTTCTTTAAACAGAAAGCAGGGGGCGTGAGAGATGTCTTTGAACGTCCCACTGTGCAGAAGAGGAAAACCTGAAGTTAACCCCTATGGAGCGAAGAGTGGGGTCGGGGAAGCTGTACAGTCAACTGATTGAACCAAACTGATGCTGGGCCTGGACCACCCACCACAAAAACAGACTGGAGAAGCTGTGTGTCAGGCAGTGCCCCGTGTTGACAGCACGTTGGGAGCCCATGGATATTCACAGACACACACATTTCTCCTAAGTGTCTCATTATTTTGGATATATTCTGTTTTCCTGATATAGGAATAGCATGACTGCTGACATTTTTTTTACAGGGAATGCCATTTGTCAGTCTATATACATTTCAGGTTTAATTTGTCTGTTTTCTGTGTAAGTAAAACTTAAAAGCATTGTTTTTTTTTCCAGGCCTACGCTTCTGTTTTTTTTTTCCACAGTTTTATTCAATTTTCTTATTTCTTTATGAAATTGTGTAAATATATTCATTCTTGTATTGTTAACGATAACTCTTCTGGAGTGTTTAAGGCTTTTATAGATTGATTAAATGCAGTAATTGCAGTTGTAGCCTGTCTTTTGCAGATTAATTTTAGGTGGGTAACCCTTATTCCTGTTTATTGTCCATATCAAGTGCTAGCATAAACATTTTGGTTCCAACAGGTAAGGAATCGTTTTTCTTCCATGAGGAAAAGGAAAAGAATCCCAAATACTTTATTTACAGTCCTAAAATAATTTGGCCCATGAGTTAGGCTCCAGCCTTAAGGAGGTCAGGGCGCGCTGGCTCAGTTCGTCAGGGCGATCAGCGCCTCCACCACGTCGCCCATGTGCTGCCGCAGGCTGCGCTCGGCCACGATCCGCGGGAGCTCCAGCTCGCTCATCTGTGCACCGGGAACAGACGTGTGGTCAGTCGGGATCCGGTGCAAAGAAGTGCACAGATGATTACATTTAAGGTTTGCACTGGATGTCCGATTCCGCAGACGAAGCATGTATATAAAAGGGTAGTGTGCTTACTATTAGTTCTACGTCTTCCTTCTTGATGATGACCTTGGCTAGCTCTTTCTCCCTGGAATGTTATAAAAGCAACAAAACATTTGTAATGTATAAAACTATACGGCAGGCAGCGCACCGTACATTCTTAAAAAATACCATGGGTAAAAAATTAGGTAAAAGCATTAGAACGACTCACCGCTCCTGTTTCGCTTTCTGCTCCCTCGATCGTCTGTCGCCAATCACTGACATGGCCTGATGACAAAAAGGAACTGTTTTTTTATGATGATTTACAGCGACATCTTGATTGTCATGCTTCGACTAAACACTGACAATTTAATCTAAAATGAAATAGCTGACAATATTGATTGTAGGGAGAAAACTGGAAAACTTTAAAAAGCTACTGTAAATCCCTTTTACAATTAAATACAAAAAATTACATTACTTTCTAAACCATTTCTTATTTACTCTGGCGAATATAAACCACTGATTCCAGCACCACAGCGCAGTGAAAGCGAAAAACTGGCGTCTACCGTTTGTAGATCGGAGCTGGATATTTCTTTTTCTTCTGCATAGTCTGTGACTCGCTCCAAATCGGCAGCCCCGCTGTCATGTTTGCGGGGTTTTTCCACTGGTTTCCCAGTGCAGTTTTCCTCGGCTTCCAGATCTAAGTCTACGTCTCCCTCTGCAGCCATTTTTGTATGTAGAAATGCGGAACTGTTTATCGCCGGTTGAGCGGGAATACGGAAGGAAATGTAGGGAGCACCGCTGTCACGTGTTCACATGCTCCTACGCTGAGCTGTGTATGCGCGCACTAGCTGCCACTGCCGAAAATGTTACACCAATAATTGATAAAATCCAAAACACTTTTAACATGTGGCTCCAAAGGAACTTATCTTTGAGGGGCAGAACTTTATTAGCTAAGGCTGAAGGACTCTCCAGACTGACTTATGCTGCACTGTCTTTATATGTCGATGCGTCACTTTGTAAATCAATTGATAAAATGTTGTTTAAGTTTATTTGGAAAAACAAAACCCATTATGTTAAAAATTCCGTAATTATGAATACTGTTGAAAATGGTGGACTTAATTTTTTAGACTTTTTTCTAGTTTATATATACATAACAGTAAGGAGTGGGGAATAGATTAAAGTAACAAAAATGAGGACACATTGAATGAACATAAATAAAAGGTGAAGTCCTAGGGGCTCTTATTAAGCTCGAGTTCCTCTACTAAACTGCAGAGCCTCAGAGCATTTTTTTCACCATTAATTTCAATGAAGTAAAATAATGGCATAAATCCTTATGAAAAATATTTAAGTCCGGTGGTTGTTTCATCTATTCTTGTGTAGAAAAAAAATTCCAAGAATGATAATTGTATTAATTACTAAATCATGTAAGTGCCGGAAAACGTGGTCTCATAGACGCATGCGTGGTAATGGTGCGCATGCGTAGTAGCGGAAGTTACATTTTCGGTAGGTCTAACATTTTCGGTAGTGACACTGGCCAGGGAGCGAATTTCCGTTTTGCAGGGTGGTAGGGGAAGGCTCATTAATATTCATAAGGGAACCGCTACCCGATTGGCTGGTCTTGACCAGCTTTCTGGAAAAATTGAGAAATGTTTTCTTTGGATAAATGTGTAGCTTTGTGTGGCTTGATTGTCCTGAATGCCTCTGAGAGTTGCCTAGTATGTCGCCTAAGTACTTTTTTGTAGTATAGAATAGTGGTTCTTTATTCATCCTCATAGGGAAATTGTCTTTTTGGCTAATCCATTTTTCTGTCCATTGGACACACAGGCACATATATAGGTGAGAACAAGCTTGAGGGTCACCATGGGATTTAAACCAGCAACATTCTGATCCTGGTCACAGAGTCCCAACCCCCCCATCAGTATTTTCTTCTGTTCCAAAATGTGTGACTTGAGATTTACTGTATTTCAAGGATTGATTATAAACCACAAAACTGTATTTGAGAGCAAGACCACTCATTCTTTTCAGTCATTCTTCCAGCTAGACCTCCTTCATATGGTCTCTGAATAATCCATGTTTGAAACTTCCTGAATCAAATAGCGTTTAGTTGAGCTTGTATTTCAGGGGCAGTTAACCACCAGTATTGCAAACTTGAGACTTGAATTAACCGGATCTCTGGCTTCCTTAAGCTTATTCGATCCTCATGAAAGAGACTTTCTGCAGTTCTTTTGATGGTCTTAGCCAACACAGTTACAGACACTTGTGAGTTTTCTTAAAGATTGACCTAGATTACTCAATGTAATTACACACTGAGTAACTTGTCCTTCTCTTAATTGGGCACATTTGACCATTTTCTACCCTCTTTCATTCACTAATAAAATATAAATACTGAGAATATTAAACTCCTCCTAGGGCACAATTAATTATTTTACTGAGAAATGTTGTGATCAGTTAAGATTTGATTTGTGGCATGTTGACATTGACTTCTTTTGTATGTCTGGGGGACCATAATCCTCTGCCTCTTTCAATTTGCAGTTTTATCGGCTATGCTGTTAATTGTTTCGTTGACCGTGTGCTGACCCACAGCTAGTGACTATGGCTGTTTGTAGGTAACTTTCCATTTAAAAGCATGAAAGTTGTGCAGTTTATTATCCCTAATTGTCTGATTTGTATTCTTTTAATTGTCCATCGATCCATCCATCTTCCAACCACTTATCTGGTACAGGGTCACAGAGCCGAGTCAATCCCAGTTAGCACAGGAGACAAGGTATGGGACCCCAGTCCATAACAGGGCGCAAACCATACGCAACAAGCAAACTCCACAGTCACACAAAGAACACAAATTTAGTATATAAATGCAGAAAAATATATATATTCTCAGCTTTATTGTAAAGGTTCTATTCTATTCTATTCTATTCTATTCTATTCTATTCTATTCCATTCCACAACAGACTTATGCCATGTGTGCTTACGTAGACCCCTAATTGGTTTATTTGAATGCATGTCTGTAGTGCTTTAAATGTCAGGAGATTACGGGTCTAAAATTAAATCCTGGGCCAAATAGCAGGAATATGTGGTCTCATAGTGTATTTGTAAGCTATGCGTTTTGTTTTGTCTTGCATAAATGTCATTTCAATGCGACAGACTGAAGGACAGATGCACAGTCCAGGGAAGAGAGTGTTTGGGGAGTTCTTTAGCTTGGCACTGTCCACTTCTTGTTCAGCATTATAAGGGGCTGGTGTTTACATCTGTTGTTATTTTTTTTAGCAGATGCTGTTGTCCAAAGCGACATACAAGTTTAAGAATAAATATTAATAATTAACTATTAATTAATATAGTTTAATGATGAATAGAATAATTAATATCTGATTAATTGGTTTTTAGAAGTGCAGACTCATGAACACCTAGCATCAAAATGTTTAAACATGCGACCCATTGAAAGCAAACCCAGCGAGCGAACGACAGGGCTGGTGCTCCCCCCAGGGGTCGAGCCGTACAAAATGGCGTGAGAAAGTGCCGTGGAGAACCCTTGAGAAAACACACGCGTGTTTGCACATTCCTGGTGAGCGCACATCCAGCCCTGGGTGAATGTGTGAGCGAGGCGTGCACACACCCTGCCATCTCCTAGATGGATTAGCGAGACAGACTGCAGCATGGGTCATCCAGGAAAAGACAGAGGAGAAAATTGCAGGATTATCCTGCCGGCTTCCCTGTACACTGACCCACATTTAATCCGGCGTCCTGCACAGTAGTCAGTTCACACAGTAGGACACCTCTGACCGTAACCCGTAACACGGATGGACAAAATGATCAGACACTCTACATGATTACTAGAAAATAAGTTACAGTAAGGAATTTTTTCTGTGACTCTTGGATGCAGAGAGTGAAATTTGGCCTGTTGTTGACAACCTGCGGGACTCACCTTCTGACCAGTACTGTGCAGAATCGCTTCATTGGCCATTATGTTGTTATTACCAAAGTGGTACTAAAACTCAGATCTCGTGTCTGCCAATAAGGTAGCAGAGCTTGTGGGGGCTTTGGGGGATAGATGGGCAGACATGATGCGGAGGATATAGCTGGCTAATCTTCCTTGGGGGAGGAGAATGGGTGGAGCAGGGAGGCCAGGCACTGCCTGTGTCTGTTTTGGATTTTTGTTAAGGCCATCATGGATGCACGGAGCAAGAGACACCTGAAGTCTGGTTTTCCTGTGCAGGATGTTAATCTGCCAGGGAGGGGAAGACAGGAATGATGTCATCCAGGTGTCCTCCAAAATCTGCTGGACAAGATCATTTCTGGATCATTTGAGGGACTATGTTTTGGATCTGGGTCGCTGATTGATGTCCCTATAATTAGGTTCTTACTTGGGAGCCTTCATTAAGGCCTGCCACCCACCTGTCCACACCATACTTAAGAGGAGCGGGGGGGGGGGGTCACAAACGACCATTCCTGTGGATGACGATGTCCTCCTCTCTGGTGCTCCAGCGCAGTGGTGTCTACAACTACCTACTCCACATGGTGGCCTACCAGGTGAGAAACAGGTCCAGTTGTAGACTAGGTTTGCATGGACTAATTTTAACCTGGCTAATGTGTAGACTGAAGGTTAGCGTCCTGTGGTTTTAAGATTTAGCCCTGTTGTCAATAAGCTGAATGGCTTACAGGTTTGTTTAAAAGTGCAGATTCCTGCTCCGAAATCACGTATTTCCACAGGTCTCAGAGAGATCCGTACATATTTCTGGTCAGGTTTAGTCAGTATGCTCATGGGCCATGGGAGGTAGATGCAGAGCAGATCCTGTAAAGTGGATAAATTTAAAGATAAATATAAACTAGCATCTAAATGCAGGATTTTCCCAGAAGTCACACAACCCTAAACACTAATGAAAGAAGTTTCATATCTGCATATGCTCACATCTCATATTCCTTCTAGTTTAACTCAAGAGCTGAATCTCTAAATGGTTCATGAATGCCAGTAAATTACTTATAGGTACGACTATCATTCGATAATATAGACTCTTTCGATTGGCTTGGCATCTTTTCGCACACTTTTCAAACTGAGAAGAGATGTTTGTGGCCTATGATGAGAAGTAATGCAGAAGGATGTTTACATGGCCCGTAATGGTTTAATGGTGGTGTAGTGGAACCAATCAAACCAGTCCTTAGTAGACCATTAATCTCTCTTTAGATGTAGCTGAAAGGCCTCAGGTCAGTTAGTTCATGGATATTCTGTTAGCATCATGAAACATTTTCAGCTAAAGAATACATTGGTACACAATCAGAGGTTTTATTTCTGCATAAAATCAACTCCACTTGTGTGTTTGATTGAAAAAACAAAACAACTGAGATAGAATCTTCAGTTTTTTCATTATTTGTCTAAATTGTGAATGCTTGCTCACCTAACAATACACTACAATACACTACAATACACTACAATACACTATTTTGCCCCAGGTTGCATGCTGGGATTTGGCTGATGCTGCAAATTACGTAACATTAAATACAGTCTAAAAATACAATTGAAGGGTAGCTATACGAATGCATCACCCAGTGAGTAATCAATCAACCTGCTTAAAAACCACATTTTTGTTTAAAAAAAGATGATAATTCAGACTTTTACTAATAATGTTTTATTTGCCTTAAATTATATGTAGGTGATTTGTTCATGTTTGTCTGCTGTTGCATCCTTAATGATGCTCCGGAAGTTACCTGGGCAGGCCCCCTCCCCAGTTCCGTGGCCCATGGGATCGAACCTCAACCCTCTGTCTGCTCTTCAGATAGGCTGCTGCTGTGGCCCGGCCCCCTGCTCGCTGTGCTGCTCCTGCTGCCCCCCTGTCAAGTCCTCGACCAGCACGCGCCTCATGTACACCATGTTCCACATCCTGTCCTGCACCATCTCCTGCCTCGTGTTCTCCAAGACCGTCTCCGAGGCAGTGAAGGAGAATGTGAGCTCTTGCTTTTACCTTCAAGAGGGATCTGGGAGGCTCCATGTGGCTCCAAGTGAAACAGTCATCAGTAGTAGTAGGAAAGAGTGACTTTAACCCTGCTCTCTGGACAGTGATCTGTTTACAGCTACAGCACCGTGCAAACGTCTTAGGCAAAGAAAATGATGTTTAAATCTTCATGTCGGTGTAAAACTATAATATGTCATCCGTCAAAGTGTGTTAACTTTGCCATCTCAAAACCTCTCCAAAAGTCACTCCAGTATTTGCAACAACCGTGCAAAAGACCAATGCATTTTTTGACTTGACCACTACCCCAACCCTGTTTGGCTAATCAGTACCTCATTAGTAGTTTAACTAATTCCAAATAATTAATTAATTGAGCTGGTGGTGAAATGTAATAAACACATGCAACGGCTGGAGTGCCCCTGAGGAGAGGTTCGGGAACTGAAGCTGTGTTCATCTAGCCGTCCAACTAGATATCAGTAACTTTTTGGAGAACAGAAAAAAATTCTTGTTAGTTTTTATGCTGTGATTGGTGCTACTACCCAGATTAATAGCTTTAAACATTTTCTTTGACTGCCTAAGACTTTTGCACAATGCTGTATATCTGGGAACCTACCAAATACTGACAGTTAATGCTGATGACTTGGGGTGTCCCCCCTTAGTATTGTCTGGTCTGATTATCATGATCGACTGCAAAGGTCTGTAAAATAATCCTTTTTTTTCAGATTAGTACAGTTTATTAGTCAATGACAGATTACAGAACAGTAACTCAGGACAAAGCAAAATTAGTTGCAGGGGCAGATTCAAACACCTTCTCTAGCAGCGGGGCGGGCGTCTGTAAGATAATCCTGATGATCGTGATCGACTGGCTGGGTCTAGTGTGTGGCTGCACCCATGTGACTCAGTTTAAATCCCCTCACTGCACATGCAACACTGGGATGCGGAGTTGCCTATGCCTAGGATTTCTCTTGGCCTTTCGCCATGAGTTCTTCATCTGAATGTGAGCTGCAGCACCCAGAGAGCTGGGGGGGGGGGCTGAGGGCCTTGTTCAAGGGCCCACCAACATGTGGCTGCTCTGCCATCATTACCATCCTGTTGTAGGCCACAGGTGTGAATATTAAAAATATGTGTCATTCATTATGGTGAGTCACCTTCAATAAAGATCCAGCTTATCCCTCCCCTGGGACTGATCCATTCCCTCAGTCACAGGTGGCACTAAGGCTTGATATGGGAGCCGTGCCCTTGGGTCCAAGGCAAGCAGAGACAAACAGCTTACTTTAGAATAATTGCATTCATCTGCATAACACATCACACATGCAGGTGAAAGCAAGCTTGAGGGGGTCACAGCACCAGGTCAGCCAGCATGCAGCACCCAGAGAGCTGGGGTGGGGAGGCCTTGTTCATGGCCTTGCTCATGGGCCCACCAACATGTGGCTGCTCTGCCAAGGCTGGGCTTGAACCAGTGACCTTCCACACACATGCAGAGTGCCACTGAGCAACACATAGCTAATCTTGCTCTGGCAGAGGTCCTTTAAACAAACTATGCTTGCTCCAGTAAAGTATAAAATGGTACGAGGTGAACTGGAGCCTGAATATGCAGTAAGTGAGGGCTGTGTGTGTGTGTGTGTGTGTGTTACAGGTGCCTGTTTCGACCCTGGTGTGCAGCCACTCCCACGGGGGTGAGGACTGTCAGATTCTGGTGGGGTATTCGGCGGTGTACAGGGTCTGCTTCGGAACCGCCTGTTTCCATCTCGTCATGGCAGTCTTCCTCATCGACGTTAGGTCCAGCCAAAACTACCGTGCCCTAATCCAGAACGGGTCAGTACCACCTCCAGCTTTGAGTCCATTTCGCAATGGGTAGCTAGGCACAGCATTTTTCTGTTGCATCGCCATGACAACATCTCTGTTTCATAGAAAATTATCCCGAACTCAACAAAGTCCAGAGATCCCAGAATTGTGTTAGTGTGCAATTCTTCTTGAATTTTGGATTTTTTGTCTGACATTCATCTATAAATTACTAACATTAGTAACAGGGCTAAGACTTTAAACACACCAGAGAAAATCAAATGAAAAATGTCTGTCTGACGGACGAAATGTTTTTCTGGGTAGGTGGCCCCACACCTCAGCACACTGGTTTCAGTCACTTAGCTTTGAAGGCTGAGACTACAGGGATTAAGTGCTTAGGAGCTGCTACTTTGCCAAGCTCAGTATCCTTCTCCAGGCTTTTATTTGGTATTCGATGGGTGGGGCTAGAGGTTATTCTATCAAAATGTGCCTTGCTGTTTTCACTTGATTTTCCCTCCTGCATCATCCATCATCTTGTCAGGACTGAGTCTTTCTCCTCACTGAGTTTGATCTTCATTCCCATCGCATTCCCCACTCTTGCCACAACTGCAGGTTCTGGCTTTTGAAGTTCATCGTCCTGGTGGCTATGTGCACTGCTGCCTTCTTCATCCCAGAAGACTCATTCTTGCGTGGTGAGTGACACACACACACACACACACACACACACACACGCACACACGCACACACGCACACACACACGCACACACGCACACACACTAATCCCAACAATGACAACCTTAACCCATACTCAACCCTAACCTTAACCATAAGTAATCAAACAAAATACAAGACTTTTGGCAGTTTTTGAGTGCTGTGGAGTGGTGGTGCAGTGGTTAGCATTGTTGACTCGTGCCTCTGGGACCAGTGTTGGAGCCTCTGTCATGGCTCCATGTGTGTGGAGTTTGCATGTTCTCCCCATGTCATTGTGGAGTTTCCTCTGGGTTCTCCAGTATCCCCGCACAGTCCAAAAACACGCTGAGGTTAATTGGAGTTATCAAATTGCCTGACTGGTGTGTGATTGTGGGGTTGTTTCTGGGTTGTTCCCTGTCTTGCGCCCATAGACTCTGGACCCTCTTTGACCCTGAATAGGATGAGCAGTTACAGAAAATGGATGGATGATTGCTGTTACAGATTTTTATAAAATTGAGTTTCCCCTTGTGGAGACTGAAAAACTGATCCCACAATGTCAAAACAACAAATTCTATTACATTGCTGGGACACTGTCATTTGGTTCCGACAATGTAATATATACATAACCCACATATGCACGCACACCACATGCACAAAAGACATACATCAAAGCAATGCCCAGATCCCTGTCTCGCTAGCCCTGTTTGTAATTTTAAACCAATAAGCCTGTCTGCATATTAGGGGAATCTTTTTAGTTTTAAGTTTATAAAGAGGAGACACGAAAGGAACTCGACAGATTCATTGAGTTGCATCTCTTTTAATATTTTCAGGAAAAATTTTTTCAAATGCTAAAGCTTATCAGCCACTAAAGAACATCTTCACAATTATTGAACTCATACTGTGCCAGTAGCCTTTATTAACTAAAGTCTAATCTTGCCAGGCCAGCGCGCAGACCAGTCCTGGAGGCTCTATATACGTATTCGTAATGGTTCTGACTTTTGCATGTCTGAGTTAGCTTATTATGGACATAAGTTGATTGAGTTTACAGAAAATGTCAGGTTCCAGAATGGAATTAATATAGGGAATTGCTTGGGATTTCCAAGAGAAGCTTGAGAACTGTTGATATAACCAAACATACTAAGTGAAATCATGCTTTTAAAATGTTTTTAAATGTTCTTGGTGATGGAGAAGTGCTCATAAGCTTATTTCAGTTTGTTTACTAGTCATTTGTGGCTCCCTCTGTTATAGAGGTTGTATCATACAGATACAGCTCTCACTATTGAATCAAAGATAACCATTGTGCACAGTGGGTCACTCTACTTAAAGTTCTACAGTTTTAGAATGTGGCATGTAGCCATGCTGAGGTGAGCCTGGTGCCTGGCGGCTCTCAGTCTGCTATCTCTCCTCATTCTTGTTCCCCTGCCCAGCTTGGCACTACGTTGGAGTGGTGGGGGGGTTTACCTTCATCCTTATCCAGCTCATCCTCATCACAGCTTTCGCTCACACCTGGAATAAGAACTGGTGAGGGGCTTTAAGGCACATCTAAGGGTACGGGGGTTTGTTTTGGGGTGGGGTAGTTTGGGAGGGGTGTTAATAAGGCTGGGGCTAGCTTATGGATTTGTGGGAAGGCATATGTAAAATACATAACCATCATCATAGGTATATATTTTACATGCACATTTTTTGTATTTTATATGTATTTTATACACACATTATATATATATATATATATATATATATATAGTATATAATGTCTATT
>JAAGVU020000019.1:16359791-16380850 GCA_011763525.2 Mormyrus iriodes
TGCAAACTCCACACACATGGAACCCGGGCGGAGACGTGAACCCCGATCCCAGAGGTGTGAGGCAACAGTGCTAACCATTGCACCACCATGCCGCCCCTTACAGAAACATCACCTTTATAAACTGCATCTCCTCAGTGATTTTCTTTGACACAAACAGTTACAAAGATTTTCCCAGTGTGTATATCCCCTTGTCTTTCAGGAGGTGATTTAAACATTACTAATGTTTAAAAATTAAATACCGATTGTCCGAAAACTATTAAACTTGAATGTAAATATAAAAAAGATTACATTAATCCTGTAAAATTATAAATACATGGCAAAACATGTCTTAAATAAAGGGAACAGAGTGCAGGAGTTCTGAGCTATAAGGTGTTCATCTGAGGTTTCAGAGGTTTGAGAGTTTTTGAAAGAGGCTACTGTGTGCCCAGATCGCAGAATCCAGCCTTCTTTGTCTGGCTGTTGGCCCAAATTGCCACAAGGCCGTGCGACAAGACTCTTCTTGCTGGGCAATAAAGCTTAGCATCAGGCTCCAGGAGAACGCGGACAAGCCTGTGCTCCAGAATGATGTGGTGCCCAGCTATCAGGAAGTACTGGAGGCCTTCCTCCAGCAGGGGGCAGCAATGCATGTTGGGCCCTCAAAAAACTCTGACTGCGTTTATCCATCCATCTTGCACAGTAACAACAAGCAAATAACGAGAAAGAAATGGGTGCAGTGCTGGAAAGCTCAAGAAAAAAGTGCATCAGAGGAGTGGAGCAAGACGATTATGGCAGTGGACTTCAGCTCCTGGGAATCCACGGATCCTGACAGCAACACGGTGAAGTCATAAATACTGCTTGATCCTGTGGGTCTTCCTATGTTTAGATGTGTCTTAATGTCCAGATAAATGAGAACTGACCTACATCCAAGAGAACCTCCCAGTCGAAAATGCACAGGACTGTTTTTATGATCTTCATGTTGGTGTAAAACTGCTGATTTTATGCCTGACAAAGCGTGTCAGCTTCAAAGCCTCTCTGAAAGTCACCCCATTATTTGCTGCAACCATCCGATAAATCAGTGTATTTTTTGACCCGACCGCTACCCGGCCTTTTTTGGCTATTTAGTCATTGAGTTATTTAACTAATGTGATTGATTAACTGATTGGCTGAGTTGATGGTACAATGTAACACATACACGGAGTGGCTGAGATGTCCCTGAGGAGAGACTTAGGAACTCAAGAGAGGGGCTGGCTGGCACTGGTGGGTTGATAAGTCAGCACCCACTCAGAAGACGCTGCCCTGGAAAATTGCCCACCTTGCCCATCCCTGGATCCACCATTGCCTTTCAGTGTACCCAGATGTTGGTGGCTTCTACCTGCTGATGCAGACAGAGGTCCTACACCCACAGGCACAAGAGCAGGCAGACAATACTCCCTAGAAGCTGTATTTGTCCTGAAGTAATTCCATCAGTGAGCTTGGGTGGGCCTGCTGGGCAGGTATGGTGGAGGGGGGGCATGTAGACCTGTGTCCCTGTTCACTCAGATACCCAGAGGGCAGGTAGAGGGAAGCAGGGACTAGGTGGAGAGGTTTCAGGACAACAGAGAGAGACAGAGTGCTCCACCTTTAGGACATTGCCTCACTCTGAATACTGGGAAAGGAACTAACATTCAGGTGGCAAGCTTAGCTCTCAGCATGTGATGGACACGACACGAGCCATAACCACACGGTGGGCGGGCGCTCACCAGGACTCCACCCCCTTTCGGGAAAACATGTCACAGCACACAGACACAATGTGTGAAAATGCAGGACACACACTCTAAGAAACACAGAGGCATTAAATGAAACATGCTGTTTCTCTTTGTCATAGATATAATCTGCGTGAGAGCCGTGTGGGAGACGAGTCATAACTCAAACTAATAACTTAGAGCAAATAAATGGCTCTTTCCAATACAAAGCCCCCCACAGATGTAGCACAGAGGCATTTTGTATTCATGCGTTCACACATTTTTGCAGATAAAGCAATCCAACACAGCTTACAAAGAAGAGCCCAGCCTTGTTAACTAAATAAGGAAGATTCCACAAAATGTAAGTTAATCAGTGTATTAAGTAGATAGACCATTGAGAGCTTTGGGTTGCTGCAGCATGTGAATGATCGCTGGAAGTACCTTACCTTCAGCTTTGCGCTCCATGGAGGGAGTCCACACCGGGGCTGTTGGGGTGGTGGAGATGGGGAGGTGGCATGGTGGCATACTTGAGGGAAAATGCGACTGGCTTGGATAAAATCCCTTCCATAGCTGCTATACTTAGCCAGTCCTGGGTGCAGACATCGCGGACTCTGTACTGAACCACCCTATATGACCACTCACTGTCCATATGGATGTGTCTGAAGTCACAGGATAGGAGGGAAGATCCAACCCCCTACAGCCCATTTTCACCTCCTGCTCCGACGTGCCAAAGAAAATGATGTGAACAGAACTGAAAAGAACCTTTTGAAAAGTTAGACTGCTGAAAAATAGTTAGCCAAACTTCTGGGCCGGTCCGTGAGTCATCGCTAACAGGCCAGAGGGGCTCCATGGGCAGGGAGCCCCCAGCTTTGGAGATGGCACCCACTCCAGAAAGAGCAGCGGACTCAGCAAGGTCAGGGCTAGGCAGCCTTCAGGAAAACACATACAGGATAGACGGTTAATTGTCCTGCTGTAGCCTAGAAAGTCAAAATTCACTTAGTGCAAGGAATGCTGACCCCCAGATCATGTTAATAAGATTTCACATCAGGTGCTCGCCTCAGATGGTACCTGATGTATCTCTAGGGCATGGGAGCTCCTTGCTAATGCAAATGTGTTTAAAATAAAAAGTCCTTCTATACTAAACAGTTTTGCAACTAAAGCTGATAAATGACCATAGTTCAGGATTCCGCAATTCTGGTGTTGGAGGGCCAGAATCCAACACAGGTGTGTCTGAGCAGGGAAATCTGCAGACTGTACTGGATTCTGGCCGTCCAGGACCGGAACTGGGGAACCCTGGCACAGTGTGCCCTGTGATGGACTGGCAGTCTATCCAGGACATTCCCTTGGAGAGGCAGGGGTATTATAATTGTTTTAAGATATGTACTCATTAAATACATTAAGAAATCAGTTAGAAATATGTAAGTACTTTTTGCTCTTAATGACACTCCTGACGTCCTCCATGTTCCTAACCCCTTTGACAGAGGACTGCTTTGAAGTGGCAGTCTGTAGCCAGACTCTGCAGCCAGACTCACAACAAATACAAAAACATAGGTGAATGAGCGGGTTGGGAGATACACAAAGGGCAGGTAAACAAGCTGGAAAAAGGGGAAGACCAGGGGCTTGGATAACGAAGCAGGATTTCCCATTTAGCCAGATAAGTTGTCGGATTTAAGGTAGTCTGGGCTAAATGTGAGAGAATGAGACTAAAGACCATTTAAACTGGAGTACTTTATACCCAATGAATTATCTGGCTAAGCAAGAAGTCTGGATTCGTGATACAAGTACCTGGTGTCCAGACTAAGTGCAGAAGATCATACTGTCAATTGCAACTGGCTGCACCATGTCTCGAGAATAAAATGGACAAACTTTTAATCCTGATTCAAATCAAAATGTTCTACCATCTGACTTACAGAAACTTGGATAGAGCAGTTGGTTCCTGCACTATATTCAGTGCCTGCCATTCAGGCCGATTGGGACAAATACTGTCCTACTAACATCTAAGTCCTCTCACTAAATTCTAAACTAAACCTGTACCATTTCTGAATGAGCCGTTCTTTTAAGTGACCGAAATGATCCTGGTCATTTCCGTCTGCTGATTTGTTCCTCTGGTTTATTAACTCATCTTGCTTGTTGACAGTTAGCCGTAGCAGTTGCTATGACATTGTCCCCTTGCTAAATACAGCCCCTCCCCACCCCCGCCCCCTTATTCTGAGAGCGTCTGTTTTTGAATCAGTGAATTGGATTTTTGTGCTCACAAGCTGGATTGTTTTAGTCCAATAAGTGACTCTTTCGGTAAGTAAACAATATAATCTGTTTGGTTGCTGAGATATCCTCAGTCAAACTCAAAACAAGCTGGAGCAACGTTTTTCCCAATACAAAATGTCCTTGTATAAAAAAATATTGCCGCTCAATCTACTTCAGCCCAGTATTGTCATGGTTTTGTCCCAGATGTCCTTCTGTCTTTGAGTCACAGGACTCATGATCTTTATCTGTCCACTTCTTGCAGTGCATGTGAAATTCCACCGTATTAAATACTATTGTTAAGCCTTGTGGATCATAAGGTCAGATTCAGGGTAAATTTTAATGAATGAAATGTGACAAATTATCACTACGAATGGCTCCACCTCATTATCTACATGATATTTTTTGGGTGTTCTGGACACAGAGGAGCTCCGTGCGGCTCAGATGGCATGACTCAGAAAATGCTGCGAGATTTGACATAAACCCCAAAGGCGACTCCAGGCGACTCTGTTACCCGGAAAATGACCACAGGCGACGGCATCATGCCGACCCCAGGGCTGATGAGGATGCTCCCAGTGACCTCATCTCGTGATGGAAACACCCCCTTCAGGGGATGTACTCAGTTATGAGAGCATCAAGCCCAGTGCGTTTGGACTTTCATACTTCCTAGCGCTGATTACTCCATAATGCGAGGCACTCAATAGACTGGGGCTCCATTGTGAATAGGAGCGTGTGCTTGTAGTAGTGATACGAACAGCAGTGTTCCTGGTGGAAGGTCCTGTCTTGGCTCGCAGCATCAGGAAGGCATGGGATGGCTAAGACCTGTTTATCTAGCTCTTGGTCTGGGGTATTTCCGTCCCACAGCAGGTTTGGGAGTGCAATTAAATCAGTTATAGTAGAAGTTGTGCAGATAGTGGATGGGGTGGGGTGAGCTGGAGTAGGGGGATATTGGTTGAAGTATCCATTTGGGAGGTCAAACATTTGGGATTCACCCATAAAAGACCCCTAACAGTATTATAGTCCCCCCAAAGCTGTACCTTTGTCCCACTCTTCTGGGGGGGTTTGGATGTCAGGACGCACCTCAGATGATTTTATTGAAATGTTTGTTTTCCTCCACTAGTGCAATTCAGCTGTTTATGATCCTCAGCCTCTGACAGCAGTACAGAGCACAGCTTTAACGCCTCTGTTTGGCTTCCTGTGTGTGGGCTGACTGTGTGGGATGAATTCGCTTCTGTCCCAGAGCACGTCAAGAGTGCCTCATTGTTTGTTTTGGTATTGTTTACATAGGTGTTCTGTAATAACAGCACTCAGGTGGTCAGGGGTGCCCCCCCCCCGCCTGCCCGTCTGTCCGTCTGTTTCTTCCTCATGAACTCTGCTTAAGGTTCATGACAGAAGACTCTATCTGAATTCCGTATGAAGCATGGTTCTTGCAGGCCTGGGCCCCTCTGCCACTATTCAGGTGCAACAAGCAAAAAATATTTCTTTACCTGCGCACTTTTTCTTGTCGGTGTCCCTTAGTATGATATAAGACACCGCCTGCTTGGGGCTTGTTACAGTCTCTAAACCCAAACTCTGCAGTCTGCATTAATATCCATTTCTGACAGGCACAGCGAAGTCTTACATCAGTGCTTAATAAGGCATTTAAAAATGACCCTGGTCATGCCTTGCCTTGCTATTGTGGGAGGTTACATATGATGGACAGCTTATAAACTGGCCATTTGCGTTGTCTCTGAGATTGACTGTTTTAAGGAACTTGGGCTGTGATGATCGGATGGAGAGACTGCTGCCTGGGACGGAATGCAGTGCAGATGGAACCAAAGTCAGGATGCCATCACTGATTAGGAGACGTACATGCAGGATGGCAGGTAGCTGGAAAGGGGAGGAGTGAGAAGAGGCAGGACTATGCATGAAAATAGGAGGGCCTGGAGGAAATCCACGGGACATGGGAAGAACATGAAAACTCCACAGTCTAAATCCAATATATTTATTCATGATGAACATTTTTCATTAGCCATACTTAAAATCGGCCACGAAAAAATACTCAATCCAACGGAATCCTTTTCTGTTCTCTGATTTGGAATCTGCGTGAGTGTTGGCTTTGCAACGAGCATCAAAAACATACCTGGAGATGAATACAGATGCAGTAACTTTTAATAGACACTAGATGGCATTGTGTAACTATGCCTGCCTCTTTGCAGCGCTGCCTATTGATTAGTCAGTGGTAACATTTACATGTATTTATTTTACAGACTGGGAACTAGAGTCTCAGACAGGAAAGGCTATTCAAGCAATAATGTAAAGTTATATATCTTGGTGTATTTGGTGTCTGTCGCTGGCTATTTGTGTACCTTTGGATCAGTATGTATATTTGCACAATTTAACACAAATATCTTAAATCTGTGAAGTTGTGATTTTGTTTGTAGCTCCTGCTCATTGGCCTTTAAGTATAGATGGTTGCTTGTTATGATATAACTAGCTGGTCAGTGGTATTTAGTTATAGTAGTAGGATGTGGGCCAGATGCCCAGCCACGTAATAAAAATTATGGCCAGTTACTGAAATTACAAGTTTGAATTCCCCCCCGCCAACCAAGTCAGTGAAATCTACCAAAGAAGACCCCCCCCACCTGAAATGTATTTATTTATGGCTATAGGCCTGATTCAGGCTGGCTTGTTAGGGTGCAAAAAAAGAAAGTCAGACCCAGTCTTTACGCTGGTTTGCCATGCATCGCCGCTCCGCTATTGGGACAGTGTGCAATGTGTTAAATTGAAAGGTGTGATATTGTTTCACTGTGGCAGCAGATGAAAGTCACAGTTGTATCTGAAGGGAACCCGGGGTTCCGTTTGTTTTTCTGTATCATTATCTGTTCAAAAATGAAGTTGCTGTGCCCAGTGGTGACTGGACCATTCATTTTTTGTTTTAATCTGTTTTTTTATGCTCCACCACCAACTGTATACCAATAAAAAACTACCCCCCCTCTTTAGTGGGGGTGTCACAATGTAACTCGAGCAGGCCATTAGAAATGAATGGCGTGGGTGTGGTCACAAAGGTGTACTCCTTCTAGAGGTAATCTTGCAGCGTCCTTTAGATGTGTGGACACATCGTGGCGATTTGCTCACCTCTGCTCACGTCACAATCGCACTGGAGCGTCGCCCCTTTCATGTCTGACGTCTCCATTTCCTTGTCAACAAATGCGAAAAAAAAAATGAATTTCATGGCAAATTTACATCAAAGTAAGACGTATTTAGTGCCCCCTGGCGTTCCTGACGGTCTGTCCCTGACCAGAGTCAGTGGATAGATTGCTGGATTTTATAATCGTGGTCAAAGTCATTGTTTGCAGAATAGAAGGCTTGCATTTCTTCCTACCCTCACTTGCAACAGAGAAATATTCATGAGACTCAGCTTTTTAAATCTTTATTACTTACAGCTTTATTGTGCATTTTAAAAGCTTTCTGTCTGTGTCTCCCATGCTGAAAAATACGACACTCAGTTATTTAGCAGATATTTTTGTCCAAAGCAATGTACAAATGAGGATCAGAGAGCAGCGTGAACCAATGTCCCTGGAGCAGTGTTTCCCATCCTGGTCCTAGGGAACCTACAGACGGTCCACATTTCTGCTCCCTCCCAGCTCCCGGTCTATAGCAAAACCATGGACTGTCTGTGGGTCCTTGAGGACCGGACTGGGAATCACTCCCCTAGAGCAACTGGGGTTAAAGGTCTTACTCAAGGGCTCAATGGTGAAATCACTCTGCCAGCAATTAATATGATCCTGCAACCTTCCACACACAGGCACAGTCCTAACCCACACAGCCAAACAGTATCCTTCGCTCATGCTTGTGGATCACATGGCTAACAAGGATGTTTCAAATCTTTTTCACTTTGTGCTCTGAACAGTTATAAAACTGAAAAAACTGAATTTTGAGAAAACTGAGGAATGATAATGAGGAGTCATGGACTTTCCGGCTCAGATATAGTAAACAGACAGTAAACTCCTTCCTGCATTGTCTGAGGATAAAAATTCCCAAATCTAATTATTTTAGCAATTACAATGAAAACAAGGTATGCTTCCTTTCACTTGATCTGGGGCATGTTTGATCAAAAGTAACACCAGAACCATTACAGTAACTGGTTCTAAAGACAGTTTCTAAAATTATTCATTAAAATTTGTCAGCTTGTATATCAATAGTTGATTCATCCTTCACCTCATGACCTAGACCAGAGTAACTGAAAGGGAAATAGATGGCTGGATAAACAGGCAGGCTCCAGGCCAACAGATTCAAAGAAAATTAACTGAGATTTTGTTCCATTTTTATTTAGAAAATGCAAGAGTGAAATGCTACCATCTAGATTTCTAGAATATTTGCCCGTTCAAGCTCAGTAGGGCAGACTGTTTGTGGGTGATCTCTCATCAAGACTGATGCTTTCATAATGTTGTGCATTGTCGTGTTTTACGGAACGCAGAACTACATTCTAAAATGCAATTTCAGTTGCGTGTGCTTTTCCGTAGTGGGAATGTAGATATCTCATCTAGAGTGACGTGAGTAAGTGGAAATGTTGATTCTCATCAAGAGTGATGTTTTCATAACATTGTGCATTGTTGTGTTGTGCAGAATGCAGAACCATATACTACAGTCCTATATGAGTTGCGTGTGCTGTTCCGTAGTGGAAATGTCGATATCGCATCAAGAGTGATGTTGCTATAATGTTGTGTGTTTTTGTGTTGTCCAGAATGCATAATCACATCCTACAGTGCATACTAGGCATGGTCTTGGTGGTACCACACAGGTGCGTTGGAGGGGTGTGGATATCCTGTAGTCGGGGGACCCAACACTTTGTAGGATCCCCCAAACCTACTGTCAGGGGCCCACTCAGGAAAATCAACTAGGACCCTCCCCCTAGAAAATTATATATAGATGGGACCTTGACATTATGCAGCCCAAGCTGGGGGCCCAAGGTGACATTTCATCAAGAGACCCAGAATTCCTAGCTACACCCCTGATACTCCCAACCCCTACCCCTAACCCTAACCCTGATAGCCTCCATGTCTAAATTATATTTTAAACCAGGCGTGTCCAAATGAAAAGAAACCAAAGTTAGGCACTCCCCAATTTTTTGGAGACCCCCTACAACTGTTCTATAGGCCCCCAGAAGCCCCCACCTTAGGATCCATGATTTTTTCCAACATCATTCCAAAGAGTTTCTGAAACGTTCTTTCTGTGCGGTTTTGAGTCTCTGCATTCAGACGCATCACAGTTTAAAGGAGGCTAACAGGAATAGCTTCCTTTTCCAGAATATTCACAATAAATATACCTGAACACAGGAGGAGTCTAATCCTTGTGGCATCTGTAAGGCAATTGCTTGTTCCTGGCCGTTATTGGGAGATGTGTATATTTATCCCAACAAAATCCCTTAAAAGATTCATTTAAATTAGATTTCTGAATCTTTCCACTGTTGACTTTCATATAGGTGTGTTGATTATCAGTGTTCTTTTATGAAGTCACTGCCTATCACCTTTCCTATAGAGCATTGTTTCCCAATCCAGTCCTCGGGGACCCACAGTTGGTCCACGTTTTTGCTCCCTCCCAGCTCCTGGAGCAAAGACATGGACTGTCTGTGGGTCCCTGAGGACCGGATTGGGAAACACTGCTGTAGATGGTTTTGTGGTTTTGTTTGGGTTTTAATGTATTATCACCTATTTGTCATAGCTGCTGGACACAGGTATAAGGCTTGCTCACAGATGCTTCTTCACCTCTTCATGCTGTGATCCCTTCTTGTAGCTATAATCTCCACTTTATGACAAAGTAAAACATAAAGCTGCTGTCCAGTACTTCCTTTCATTACCGAAGTCTACAAATTATTAATGAATCTTCCAAGATGTAATTTAAATCTGATATATGCTGGAGATTGAAGTTCTGATAAGAAGCTGAGAGGTTTCTTCTAGAAGTTTCTGTGCCGGAATTCAATATTTGTTAGGCATATTTTTAAACTTTTCTTCCATATAGCCATTAACATTGAATTTAATTTTACTAGTTAGAAATTTCTGATAATGTATGGAAAGATTTTGATTAAATTCAAATTTACTACGCTTCAGTTCCCAGAATCTTCACAGTCCATCCACTTTCTAACCTTTTATTCTGGTCAGGTTTGTGGTGACTTGGATCCAGTCCCAAGCAGCTTAAAATTGGGGGATTGGAGCAAACCCTGAACAAGATGCCAGCTGCACCAGTCACACCAGGTTGGGTTAGGGTTAGGGTAATCTTACGGGTCACTATTTTTGGGTAGTCGCGTATCACAGCAGGTTATGGCTCTTGTCATCCATAGAAGCTCTTGAAAGACTCCTGCACTGTATGATACAGTACATCAGGAATGGAGATGAGTCAGAGTACAGGGGACTACAGGAGGACTTTGTTTTGTAGTGCAGGGAGAACAACCTGCAGCTCAACATCAGCAAGACAAAGGAGCTGGTGGTGAACTTCTGACATGACAAAGAGCCCCTCAAACCAGTGACCATCCAGGGGGCGGAAGTGAAGGCGGTGCAGACCTACAGGACCTGGGGCTCCACCTGAACAGCAGACTGGGCTGGGCAGGCAACACAGCGGCGCTGTACAACAAAGGCCAGAGCAGGCTTTGCTTTCTGAGGAGCCTCAGCGCCTTTGATGTGTGTAGCGTGATGCTGAGGGTGTTTTACCAACCCATAGTGACCAGTGTACTTTTCCATGCTGCAATCTGCTGGAAAAAGTAAGATCAGTTAAAGTGATACCAAACGCCTGAAGAAACTCATCAGGAAGGGCAGCTCTGTCACAGCACTGACCCTGGGCCTGCTGGAGGCAGTGGTGGAGAAGAGGATGGTGGCAAACCTAAATAACATCATGAACAGTCCTGCCCATCCCCTCCAGGGGGCGCTATCTTGGAGCACTTTTAGCCACCAGCTCATTCCACCATGATGTGCTATGAATCGCTGCTGGGGATCTTCCCTGCCTGCTGCCATCAGGCATGACAGTGCCACCTCCTGACGTCACCCCTGCCCCCCCAGTCATAACATGTCAGAAAGCACCCCGTCTTTGCTGTACTAAATGTCTGATGCTATCTTTTTGTACATATTCCTACTGTTACTTTTTAAAAATTATTTATTACCCTAATATTCTATTATATGATGTCTGTGTAATGTGTGTACTTTAAAAAAATTGTTTGCAGTGTGTTTACTTGCCTGCACTATGTTTACTGTCTTTGTACTTCATCTTGTTTTGCCCGACATGTCATCAGCTCGGGGCGGCGCGGTGGTGCAGTGGTTAGCACTGTTGCCTCACACCTCTGGGATCAGGGTTCACATCTGCGCCCGGATTCCATGTGTGTGGAGTTTGCATGTTCTCCCCATGTCGTCGTGGGGTTTCCTTCGGGTACTCCGGTTTCCCCCCACAGTCCAAACACATGCTGAGGTTAATTGGAGTTACCAAATTGCCTGTAGGTGTGAATGTGTGCGTGAATGGTGTGTGAGTGTGCCCACCGATGGGTTGGCGCCCCAACCTGGGTTGTTCCCTGCCTTGCGCCTGCAGCCTCCAGGATCGGCTCCAGACCCCCCGCGACCCGGAATGGAATAAGCGGTTCTGGAAAATGGATGGATGTCATCAGCTCCGAATATTTTACAGAATTCAGGTTTCATTCTAATTCCAAACATAACCCTAATCTCAGCTGTAACCCCAGCTCTAACCCTAATGTCATCACTTTAGTGCTGATCTTACCCCTAATTTCAACCCTAGCTAGCTAAGTTAGCCACAAACAATATGGCAGTATACCATTATCTGCATGCTAACCCTATCCCGAACCCAAATCCTAACCTTAACCCTAACCTATATTAACCTAAGCTATAACCATAACCCTAACCCCTAACCCTAACCCCAACAAAGGCAACAGAACCTGGGCTGGTGCAAGCAGATAAGATGGCTTCGGGCTTCATCTGTTTTTCAGAGGAGAAACTTGTGAAAAACAGTTTTTCTCTAACCTAAACCTAATTCCAACCCTAACCCCAGTGTCAACCCTCACACATTCCATTCAACATTGGCAGAAAGATTACAGTCCATTCAGTAGAAGCGTATGTTTTCATTTCTCATCTCAGTCCTCTTTTTAGTTGAATCTGCGGGTGAGCGAGGTCATTAATACACCCCTCTCTCAATCTGCCTGGTTCATTTCTTCAAGCGTAACACAGTGCTTCCTTTCCTGACAGAGAGAGCCAGCAAAGTGCGTAAGCAGGGCCCAGTGGGTGCCAACAACAACATTCTTTTTTCATACTCTGGTGGGCAGAAGATCAGAAGGAGTAACGTAAAAGAAACGTTTGCAGATCGTAATGGCAATATGTGTGGCATTCATCATCAGTCCCAGAAGTAATTAGCCCCAGGAAGTAGCAAGGCCTTTTCCCCATGGGGGGGCGCTATGTCTTGCGTCCGTTGCATGCCAGACATCAAGAGAGAAGTAAGATGTTGAAAAAAACGAATGTCATTTACAGAGAAAATAACTGCACACCTCTGACAGCACTGTGAACACTATCCTCAAACAGCCTGTGTGTTTCCCCTTAGTTGAAGTAAACAGCGTGTGTTAAACTCGAAAACATCTAAAGAACAACAGACATTGAACTGAGTATGTGTAAGTTTGTGAAGCATTTTATAGAATGTCTTTGTATCTCATTATGCTTCAGTAACTATAGGAAAATATCAGACTTACATCATAATGACTAATGCATTATCACAGAAGACTCACAGAGTGGCAGCTCCTCCATGGTATCTAGGCTTTGATGCAACCCCCCCCCCCCCAGAGCAAATAGCCGGATGCACTTCCATTGAATGCTGGGTTGCCTGTTGAGCGTTGTTAGTGCAAATTAATTTGCGGTGATTAACAGGAAGGACAGCATGATCTATGTGTGATTCCCTCTGGTTCCTCTAATTTCCTGCCACTTTCAAAGACGACGTCGCAGTTCAGGGAGCTCATAAATATATAGTGCGTGACTCTGTGTACATGAATGCCCCAAAACAGACTGCTTTCCCATCCAGGCTTCTGTGGTGGCCTGTCCATGATCTTCCAGGCTTTGGCTCCCAGTTGAAACGAATGGTCAGATGATGTAGTCACATAATCATCCATTACTACTTTCCACACTGAGACTTCACTACAGAAATAATAGGCTATACATCCAGCAATGTCAGTAATATGGTAGTCTCTCTGACTGCAATGGACTTCTATGAGATACATTTAGATCGCCATGTGTTCTTCTGATACATTTTAGTGAAAATTGTTTATGGCAAGAAACTTGAAACCTCTGTAGAAGAGTTTCCCAGAATAAAGTATTCTGTTGATCAAATTTTCATCCATAGATTTTAGTTGCTTTCAAAGATGCTAACTTCTTAAACTTCTCATGAAGTATTTCAGTAGGATAAAACAAGACAGAAACCTTTGATGAGCTCTGGGTTCATGGTTCTATGGAAAAAGTACTGAGGACTTGAGGAATATAAAAGGTATTGAGAGCAATGAACATTAGCAACGACATATGTCCAGCCCTGTGTAACAAGTAGTGACATGTAAAAAGTTACAGGGTAGATGGAGTGGCCTTCAGATTAACATGCAAGTACTGATGGAATGCCAGGCTGGCACAGGGCACACACTCCCACACACACAGCTGCTCAATTTAGAGACACTAATGCTGCCCTGTGCTTTCTGTGTCAGCTCTGGATCCAGGATGGATGGATTGATGGATGGATGGTTGAAATACTGGACATATATGCAAAGGTATAATGGACCTTAAGTATTATACACAAGAAAACTACAGCATCTTCTTGTGGGCAAGGAAAACAAGGTGCTCACTAAGAGCTGGACTGAGGAACAAAATATACCTGAAGGCGAATGAGAAAAGACAGGAGACAGTTGGCATTGTCTCAGCTTCCAGCCCCAAATCCCAGTCTGCACTTCTACCATCAACATCTTAATCTCCCCTCTCAAGTGCCCAGCCTCTGTGTATGGTGTCATAATGAAGGCAATCCATCACAGATGTCAGTTACAGGGCCAATATAAGCATAGAGCAGCATAGGTGTTTGTCTTAGGAGCTACAATTTGAATAAAGCAACAGGGCCCTGAATTTGAAAAACTGGACCAAATAATTCAGAAAAAAATCCAACATTCAAGAAAGTGAATTTAACCTCCATTTTTGACGAGGGTTTTTTAGATAAATGCCTCTAGCGTGAGCTCTTTGTACTTATTACTCATCTCCCTTGCCCCGTGAGTCAGTTATTGGCCTCCTCCACATCCCAGAGAGGTAGTGGTGCTCCCCTATCTCCCTGGCCCCTTGAGATGATTATTGGCCGCCTCCACATCCCAGAGAAGCAGCGGTGCTCCCCTATCTCCCTTGCCCCGTGAGTCGGTTATTGGCCCCCTCCACATCCCAGAGAAGCGGTGGTGCTCCCCTGTCTCCCTCGCCGCGTGAGTCGGTGATTGGCCGCCTCCACATCCCAGAGACGCATCGGTGTTCCCCTATCTCCCTGGCCCCGTGATTCGGTTATTGGCCTCCTCCACATCCCAGAGAGGCGGCGGTGCTCCCCTATCTTCCTCGCGTCGTGAGTCGGTTATTGGCCGCCTCCAAATCCCAGAGAGGCGGTGGTGCTCCCCCGTCTCCCTCGCCCCGTGAGTCGGTTATTGGCCACCTCCACATCCCAGAGAGGCGGTGGTGCTCCCCCGTCTCCCTGGCCCCGTGAGTCGGTTATTGGCCTCCTCCACATCCCAGAGAGGCGGTGGTGCTCCCCCGTCTCCCTCGCCCTGTGAGTCGGTTATTGGCCGCCTCCACATCCCAGAGAGGCGGCGGTGCTCCCCTATCTCCCTCACCCCGTGAGTCGGTTATTGGCCGCCTCCACATCCCAGAGAGGCGGCGGTGCTCCCCTATCTCCCTCGCCCTGTGAGTCGGTTATTGGCCGCCTCCACATCCCAGAGAGGCGGTGGTGCTCCCTTATTTCCCCGGCTCCCGGCTTGCAGCCAGATTGGGGCTTTCCTGAGGCATGACACAGTCAGCAGGTGTTCGGCACACGGTCGAACCGCTTCCTACCTGCCCCTCTTCCTCCTAGAGCAGTGTTTTTGAATCCAGTCCTCAGGGACCCAGACAGCCCAAGCAGAAATGTAGACTGACTGGTAGGAAGGTCAGGGGGAGCAAAAACATCGACCGACTGTGGGTCCCCGAGGACCAGATTGGGAAACACGGTCCTAGAGTATCACCAGGCATAGTAGGTTCTTACTCATTCTACCCCCACAGTACCAGTCAAATGTCCAGACATCCCTACTGAAAATAATTTGTTTTTCAACAAGATAACGACCCTGAGTACACCTTGGGGCAATGTAGTAAGTGTTATCTTGTAAACACCTAAACAGATGGAGTGCTGTGACAGATGACCTGACCCCCACAATCCTCCGGCTCGTGCCTACAACTTGTGGAAACTCCTTTAAGACTGTTGTAGAAGCATTCCAGGTGGTTACATCTGCAAGCTGGCTGAAGGAATGCCAAGAGTCTGCAATGCTGTCATTGAAGCAATAGGGGGCTATTTTGATGAGTGTAATATTTGAGAAAATTTTGAGATGTTGAACACTTCTCTTGGTTTTTGCAGTGTTTGATATCTATTATTTCATTGCCCTGAGACCTTTTACTATAAAGTGAATAGGCTTTGGAAGGTTTGAAGAGGGATGGATGGATGGATATGCTTTTAAAAAGGATTTTTCGTACTGTCTCTTTACTGTGATAAAGATCCTATTGTGTTAACTGTAGTTACCCAACAGCCCTATTTATCAATTATAATGTAACAGTACATTTTTACAATACTGTATTCAACCAGGATAGTTTGTGATTGTTTGACATCCCATGTTGTTCACTACCTGCAGGACCTCACAAGTTGTTTCATGTGTAACATGTGCACATCTACAGGTGCCAGGGGATTGGATTCTCTTGAGATGAAGCCTTGTTCTAATGCTGTATCTCCTGGAGTTATAGGCAAAGTTTGTGAAAATCACAGTATGTGCAATATTAAGAAGCAGATCAGAATTTGGTTGACAGTCCTGGAGCAGATGTATATGTTCAGGAACAACATACATACATCAATACAACACAACATAGCTGGTGGTCCTGAAGGGTGATTGTCAACATAGAGTCGTAATGTTGCCAAGACAACCTGGCTGTAGCATGGATGCAGAGCCAGCAATACATTTAACACCCGATGGATGCAAACTTCATCTCCAATGGGTTTATCCTTCCTGCTGATGTGCAGACCATTTCTAGATGGGTGGAACTGACCCATGTCATGCTGCAGAATCAGGAGGTCCCTGTTTATGCACTGGCTGGTTGTCTCCTCCAGCCCACTGCCACCCCGCTTGCTGGGATCAGCCTGCTGAATAAAACTCCCGTACTAAGCTGTTCAGCCACCACGGAAAAGCTGTGCTCGGAGAGAGAGCAAGGGATTCGAGGGGTCTCAGCCACCAGTACTGGTGTCAAACAAGCTTTAGTCATTCAGCTCAATATAGCAGCCTCCCACAGATCACGCCAACTTACCGGCTCAATTCTTCCACACCATTTGAGATGTTACGTGAGCGTTTGAGGCTGTGGCAGCCCTGAGCTTGCAAACAGAGCCTTGGCTGGTGGCTCAGTGTTATGCAAGAGATGGATGTACAACTGTGTCAATCCATCAACAAGGTCTACTGCACAGGGCATAGTGTCCAAGATAAAGTCAAAGCAGAGTCCTTCACAAGGGATTGAGTTAACAGTACTGGCCCAGCCCAGGAATGCTTAAGGTTGGTTGGAAGCAGTTGGACATCCCAGGAATGCTTGAACTGCGGGCTGACTCATGGTATCATGGCATGATATGCCGTATCTCAGTCTACAGGAATCTGGCTCACCCTGTTGGAAACCCCTGAGTTCTGCAAAAATGAGCAACGAGCCTCCAAGGTTTCAGGACAGCTGGATTTCATGGACTTTAAGTTTTTCATTGGTAATTTTTTAAGTCAAAGTGATTTCAACATTTTATCCATCCATCCATCATCTAACTGCATATTCTGGTCAGGATCATGGCACCTATCCCAGGCTGTGGAAAACCCCGGACAAGATGCTATTTCACCCATATGCTTATTTAAAGGGAAAAAAACGAATGCCTAATTAACAAGAACTTATAGTAATGATAGATTCATACAATTATAGGAACACATACATTATTATGCCCCCTACCTGCAGCAAAGAACAGGCCCTGGTTCTGAGCAGTCATGTGCTGTAACATTTGCTTTTAAGAGAAGAGATGCATGCTGGTCATTTTGATGACATGTGTCATCGCACACGTCACCTTCCCTATTCAGTGCATACCTGATCAAAATAAATTTTAAAATACTGTGCAAAAATGAAACGTCACATTTTGCTTTCATGTAGGGACAGTCTCTGAAGCTTATTAAGTTATATTCATACAAAAAGATTTTTTTTTAATCCCTGTGGATATTTTGTAGAACTAAAGCCAAGCCTTTGTCATAAATTAAGTCTCGTTTTTTTTTCCATGATCCGCTGGGTGGATGAAAGAGAAATAAATTCCTTTGTCTTGTTTTTATTGAAAATTCCATCAGAAACTGAGGAGATAAACTGGAAAATGACAATCGGAAGGTCTGAGATTAGAAAAATTAGTTTAATAATGACACCCATTAAACTAATTTGACCATATTACCTCTCTCCATCCACAGTATATTACCTGATTGCAGATTTCTTTAAAGTAATCATACCAAAAATCCTCAGAAAATGTATATTCCCACAATGTAGCCACATCATCATGGCCTGGGATCCTCTCCAGTACGTACAATGTCATTTTCTGTCTTATGATGACTGAATAGACAGCCCAAGTTATATAACTGGTTATTGACAATAGATTGATATTAAGTTATAAGAGAGTGGTATGGTTGCTCAGTAGATGATCCTGTGGTCATGCATCTTGTGGGATCTATTCCTTTGCGTAAGAGTTTGCATTTTCTCTCTGCATTTGTGTAGATTTCTTCTGAGTGTGCAGGCTTCTTTATATATTACACGGACAGCCAATTTAGGTGGACTGGTGCCTCTAAATTGTGAAATAATGTGAACCATAACTGACTGGTATCCTTCCTTGGTTTGCCCTGAATAATCTCTAGCCTTGTTGTGGTGCTGCCAAGTAATAGTAAACATATTATAGCTGTACAGTTATATATACAACCATAACCAGGAGGTTTAACAATTTCTAAGGAAACTATACAAGGTCCCCCACCTTCCAGACAAGTTTAAACAAACTGAATTTAGTCAGATTGCAAAAAGTGCATCTCTGTGATACAAGAGAAGCGAAGTTTACTGAAGAATAGGTCAAAATAATCCAGTATTTGATGAGCGTGCCTTCTGTTGTGTGTCCATTGCACTGTGACACGACTTTTTGACACAGCATGTGACATTTCAGCTATGACTTCTCCACAGGTGGGAAGCCAACATCACAGACGGTTTGCATTTAATAACCACGCTAATGAGCCCCTCGCAGCCTTAATTACCAGCCTGCGCGCTTCCTCAAATAAACCTCAGCACAGCCAGTGGAGAAAATGTCATTACAACTATTTTTGTTAATGAGCAGAATATGGTGGTTCCATCTAGACAATGGGCGTGAGACTCATTGTTATGGCTGCTTTTCTTGGGAGGTAAATAAAATATGAGGGTCAAAAGAAGCTGTTTTTTTATTAAGAAAGATCGAACACAGATGAGGGTCACAAATGAGGTTATTTCCATCCCTACTGGGGGGCGAGTGCCGGACAGGGTGTTGGCAGAGCAGAGAAACCTGAAGGCTCCCCCGATTGGCCTCGGGGTCATGTTCGTCATGGTTACAGTGTGGGCTGGCCAACCCAGCTAGTATCTCAGAGCGTAAAATTCGAGAGGAGACATTGGGGTGGTCCTCCTTACTATGGAGTAAGCAGCACTTTTTTCCTCCTGAACAACAACTGGTAAGCCATCGATAAAAAGAACTTTGATGTACCGCAGTAGGACAGTTTATTGTTAATATAAAATACACATATAGCCTGAGTTACAGAGAAAATGAGACTCACTTCAAATGCTAATGACAGATGGAGTCCTTTACTTGGAAGAATATACAGAATCCATCCATCCATGGTCTATAACCATTTATCCTAATCAGGGTCATGGGGGGTCTGGAGCCTATTCTGGAGGCTACGGGCGCAAGGCAGGGAACAACCAAGGATGGGGTACCCACCGATTGCAGGGCACAGGCACACACCATTCACTCACACATATGGGCAATTTGGTAACTCCAATTAACCTCAACATGTTTTTGTACTTTGGGGGGAAACTGGAGTACCCAGAGAAAGCCCAGTGATGACACGGGGAGAACATGCAAACTCCACACGCAGGGAGCCATGGCGGAGACTCGGACCATGGTCTCAGTGGTGTGAGGCAACAGTGCTAACCACTGCACCACTGCGCTGCCGCAATATATTGAATCTCAAGCAGAAAATAACCTCCAATTTTCATAAGTTCTCATCTTTGACATTGCTGATAGAAACATATTCACACCCCTCATTTCAGAAGAGGGTGTGTGCATCTCAGAAAATGCTGAACAGAAACATCGCATCCCAGTAAAGGGCTGGGAATAACTGGCACACATTCACACACACACTCTGGCATTGGAGCTATGTCTGTCTCTGCCTACTGTGGGGCCTTTGCTTGTGACAAAGGGACAGGGGGCTTTGGTGGTTCTCGCAGTGGGTAGGACTCCGCCAGATGCTGGTAAAGTGCAATGCTTCCCGCCTGCACATGTAGGCTCATGTAGACTGGCTCCACTTCAGTATATATGTTGCCATTTTCAATCAGCTGACTTTTCTCCAGTAAGATTATATCTAAGAGAGATTAGACATGGTTACAGGGAAAAGACCGTATATTTGATGTAATGTGGGGAAATTTAAGTGAAGTGTTTTTCTCTGTGGCCAACGGTGTTGAGAAAGCATCCCAATTAGACCAAAACCCTGGAAAAACGGTGACATTGTGAGAAAAAAACCCACAAAATACACCCATCTAACGCTTCCTTCTGCTTTTCCTTTCTTTGCCAACAAAGACAGAAAAGCCTGAATCGTTTGCCTGCATTTCTGCGTGTGTCTGCACACCTGAAGATGAAGTGTTGATTGTGGCCCAGACTCTTCATAACAGACTCCTGCACTGCGCAGCTGGAAACAAACTGCTTCTGCTGCTCGGGGTTCAGCAGCTCTGCTAGGGAAACGCACACCTCCTTCATGTACATGGGCAGCACCAGCGGGGTCTGCGTCAGCAGGGAGCCTGGGTCAGAACACAGCATTAGTGCGGACGGAATACAGCCCCGGTCTGGTTCAGAGCACAGCGTTAGCAGGGATGGGATACAGCTCCAGTCTGGGTCAGAGCACAGCGTTAGCGGGGACGGGACACAGCTCCGGTCTGGGTCAGAGCACAGCATTAGCGGGGACGGGATACAGCTCCGGTCTGGGTCAGAGCACAGCGTTAGCGGGGATGGGATACAGCTCTGGTCTGGGTCAGAGCACGGGGATGGGATATAGCTCTGTTCTGGGTCAGAGTACAGCGTTAACGGGGACGGAATACAGCCCCGGTCCGGGTCAGAGCACAGCGTTAGCTGGGACGGGATACAGCTCCGGTCTGGGTCAGAGCACAGCGTTAGTGGGGACGGGATACAGCTCCGGTCTGGGTCAGAACACAGCGTTGGCGGGGATGGGATACAGCACCAGTCTGGGTCAGAACACAACGTTAGTGCAGATGGGATACAGCTCCGGTCTGCGTCAGAGCACAGCGTTAGCTGGGACGAGATACAGCCCCGGTCTGGGTCAGAGCACAGCGTTAGCGGGGACAGGATACAGCTCCGGTCTGGGTCAGAGCACAGCGTTGGCGGGGATGGGATACAGCCCCGGTCCGGGTCAGAGCACAGCGTTAGCTGGGACGGGATACAGCTCCGGTCTGGGTCAGAGCACAGCGTTAGTGGGGACGGGATACAGCTCCGGTCTGGGTCAGAACACAGCGTTGGCGGGGATGGGATACAGCACCAGTCTGGGTCAGAACACAACGTTAGTGCAGA
>JAAGVU020000019.1:16380950-16393840 GCA_011763525.2 Mormyrus iriodes
CGGTCTGGGTCAGAACACAGCGTTGGCGGGGATGGGATACAGCACCAGTCTGGGTCAGAACACAACGTTAGTGCAGACGGGATACAGCTCCAGTCTGGGTCAGAGCACAGTGTTAGCTGGGACGGGATACAGCTCCGGTCTGGGTCAGAACACAGTGTTAGTGCGGACGGGATACAGCCCCGGTCCGGGTCAGAGCACAGCGTTAGCGGGGACGAGATATAGCTCCGTTCTGGGTCAGAGCACAGCATTAGCGGGGACGGGTTACAGCTCCGGTGTGGGTCAGAGCACAGCGTTAGCGGGGACGGGTTACAGCTCCGGTGTGGGTCAGAGCACAGGGTTAGCGGGGGTCGAATACACAGTCACTCTGGCCTTCACGGCGCCCGTAGAAATCCTCTTACTCAGAAAAAACTCTTCTGTGCTGTTTCATGTGCTGAGATTTAAATGAGTTTGTTAGTAGCTAAAGCAGCAGCTTAATCCTGAAAGTGTTCGAGCTGCGCCTCAGCCTAATCAGGACCAAGAGAATGCTGGGAAGGGAGACATTTCCTTTTGGTAACTTCCTTTCAACACTCTTACCACCCCCATTCATTCCATCAATTAATATATGGATGTTTTGCTTGAATTTAAAATTACGGCCAAAGTCGCATTTAGCTTGTTGGTGACTTGAATTGGTTTAAATAAATGTTTAAACAGTGCAGCTTGAACAGTGGCAGCTGTATGCTTGCGTAGGTAGCCAGATGTTTGCCCAAACTGTGTGTTTAACAGTTAATTACGGGACTCTTGCATTATATTATTTTGCTTTATGTTTTGGAAATTCAGTGCGACCCGTACCTGTGACGTCTAGTGCATGACCTAGGAGGAATTCTTCCTGATAGGTTTTTGAGAGAGTCAGTGTCTCCAACTGGTTTCCGTAGCACCTCGCAAAACTGGCAGAGAGTCTGAGGGGAGACACAGGCTGCACAACAACAGGCAGACTATGGGAAGACAACGCTGCCTGCAGGCTGAGTGGTCCATCTGCTGGGGAGAGCAACTGTCAGTAACCAAAAGGCACCTCAGTTATACACTAGGTCAGAAGACAGCAGTGTGAGAGAGTTCATTGGCTCAGAGGATGGCAGTGTGAGAGAGTTCATTGGCTCAGAGGATGGCAGTGTGAGAGAGTTCATTGGCTTAGAAAATGGCAGTGTGAGAGAGTTCATTGGCTCAGAGGATGGCAGTGCGGGAGAGTTCATTGGCTCAGAGGATGGCAGTGTGAGAGAGTTCATCAGCTCAGTGGACAGGAACTCGATAGCTTAGAAGACAGAAGTGTGGGACATTCAGATACAGTACCAGTGAAAGTCTGGACACAATGCATTTGTCTGTACTTAGGTATGTTAGTCACCTTACAGTAAAAGGACTTGCAGCAAATAAAGTAATACATATCAAATATTGCAAGAACTAAGTGAAGTATTCAATGTCTCGAATTTTTTCAAATTTTAGACTCTTAAAAATGTAATCCCCCTTTGCTTCAATGACAGCATTGCAGACGCTTGACATTCCTTCAACCTGCTTCCAAATGTAGCCACCCAGGGCCTATATGACAAAACCGGTGTAACAAAGTCAGGGTTAGAAGATAACTTTCAGTTAACAAAACCAAACAAATGCAATCTGAGGTAAGTGATATCACAACGGTGACTATCGGCAATCTACGTCGAGCCAGGGTTTCTCACTGAAACCAAGCTTACTTCCTGGGCACGTGCACATAAAAGCGTGCCTTGTGCAATGATCAGACAATCACTTAAACATGGATCACAGCAGGATAATGTATTTCAATGCAGTGGGACAGAGAATCATTATGGTAAAATATGAAGAATTCTAAAGTACAATAACAGTGAAGAGCAGCACCGAGGCTGCCAGCAAAGCTGGAAAGGCATGTTGTAGCAGAGCGCTGACAGCCATTAAGTTTGATTGTCATTAAGAAAATGTCAACAATTGTCTTAATTTCCAAACATGTGCTTTGTGGTTTTCACAATTATTCTTAGTCTTTTCATTCATAATAATCATCCCTTTTTTAATATTCGGTCTCAAATTAATTTGTTGCCCTTCAAAACCCGTTCAATATTCCTTTATCTATCACACACACACACACACACACACACACACACACACACACACACAGACCGTGGGTATGCGACCAGGGAAGACAACAACGTTGTTGACATGCTTTTGGAGAGCAACCTCTACATTCATCTATAATTACACATTCAAAGTACAAAGGGTAGCATAAATTGACTAATAAAAACTGTAAAACTTAATGAGATACACATGCCCAGTAAAATGTGGTTTAAGTAATGGAATATGGGGGACAACACGCAACACTTGATTAATAGATTATTTTTTTCTATACATTTTCTTAATAATTGTGTCTATTTGCCACCAGTGACTGTAAGAGAGTGATAGCTATTGAACAGGAAGTACACATGAGAACATTCAAGTAGTAATTAAAATATTCCCATAAAGGAACCTGGAAAAACAAGGGCTGTGCAAGAGTTGCTATCAACTCTAAATGCTGAACCGATACCTCGTTACAGCAGAGATATTAGCAAGATTCAGCACACATAGCGAAAGGGCTCGAAACGCAAAAATGATGGGTGTGCATCTCTGCCTGTGGATATCAAAGTTCTGTTTGAGATCCATGATCCTGAAACACAATCTCTTCTGAAGCAAGTTTGCTGTGTAGCATGAGTTACCATGGTGATGTATCCTGCTAAGTAGTGAACTGGTGTTGTGATATCAAAAAGACAGCATTACCTCTACTTAGCCTCAATGTTATCCACCTAAGCAAAGAAATCCAGCTTTGCGATACAGGCCCCTGGAATGCTTCTCCAACAGTCCCAAAGGAGTTTCCACAAGTTCTGGGCACAAGTCAGCTACCTCCAACACTTTCCTTGTTCAGAAGGTAACACTTAATACATAACATTAAGGCATGCTTAGGGTCATTATCTTTTTGAAATACAAATGATTTTCAGTAGGCGTGTCCGGACTTTTGACTGGTACTGTGTGCTACCAAATCTGCCAAACAAGATGAAACTGAGCTGTTAAATGAGGAACTAAGCGATTCCCCAAAACATCATGGTGGAGTCTGAAGGGAAAACCACAATCAAAAACATTAACGTGTCAGCCACAGCTTCTGGGACCTTTGTGCAAAAGACTTTTAGTTTCAAGGGGGATGAACCGCCTGATGTCTTTATAACCTAAACATAAAGGAGATTCCCTCCACTGACAACACCATTCATCTTCCAAAGAGGAGGCAGATGTAATCCCTGATCCCAGCCGCCCCCCAGCTTTCAAAGGAGCTGCACTGCGTAACTCACCACACTGGCGATTCTGCTTCACAACGTAGAATAAGACAGAGGAGATGGAGGCAGGGAGAGAGAGAATTCTCCCAGACTTCGTTTCCAGGACAGCCCGTTTCTGGGACTGCAGGGAGTGCACCTGCAGTATCTGAAAAGAGGTAACCTGAAACTGAACCTGAAGCTGAACGTCTGCATGAATGCAGCTGAAAATCAACAGAGGAGTGAATGTGTTTGTGCACCTGGAAAAACATCACTGCACCCAATAATGTTTAAAATTTTGTCGTGATGTGCATGTTGTGGCTAGAGGGCAAAGAATGGACATTCCATTGTTGAGGTATTGCTGGGAAAAAAGAGACAAAAAAAATCTCTTTCTATAGCCTGAAGCTGATTTGTCAGCTTTCTATTGTGGTTATTGTATCATCAGACCTAATTACTTTTATCAAAAGGACCACTTTACTGGTTTATTTTATAAATCTAAATAGCTTGTTGGTTCTGAGAACATTTGCATAGTTTAAAAGATAAACCTACAAAGTCATTCACATTATGCAATAAAATCTGAACGATCCCAAGAAGGACTCATTAAAATCTGTAATTGTGATAACGCTTTTATAACTTGAGAAAATTTGTAGGGCAAGAGTAATTGTAATTGTAAAGCCCTATTTGTGAATTACAAATTTGATTTATTTGTGTTATAGGAGGACAAGGCAGGAGAGTCACAGTTAGCCTGTCTTGGGCCAGTGTCCTGGACTCACCGTGTCCCGGCTAATGCTGTCCAGCTCCTGCTTTCCCAGAAAACCCGCAGTCACCTTGATGATCCTGGGCAGGAAATTCTGAAATCTGCGGGCGAAGTCTGGGAGGCTGTATTCCATCGCACTCCAGCAGAGTTGAGACACGTCCATGTCTCCCAAAGGAATGATTGTCTGCGTTCGGTCTGACTGTGAACCAGTAAATGCTGCCTCTAAAAAACAGGTGAAAAACACACACAGGGTCGTTTCCTGCTCTGTGAATCATTGCTCCACATTTTAATCATCAACAAACACTTTTACAAGCATCATTTGTTTACTTCTATCTTTAGTCTGGTATCGGGTTCCTCGTTAAAAAAGATTTATGCAGGAGAGGTGTAATAGTGAACACCCCCCTTTCTGCTTCCCCAAAGTCCATCATCAAAGTTATTACTATTTCTGTTGCCGGTTTTGTCGGCAGCCCCCTGTGCGGGTGAAGTGCAGACATGCTTGAGTAGATGAGGTAAAACACGGTGATTTATGGTACGAGTGGCTCAGTTCTCTGCTGAAATAAAAACCACTTCACCTTTTTCTCAGTTAATGATTATTTTAGCGTTAAGTCCCTCAAAAATTGGTGATGAATCACACACCAGAGCTACCCAGGCACCCACCTCCTCACTCTTTTGAGTACCTAGCCTCAATGAATTCTTGGCTAGATGGTGCCCATCTGGTGAGTTCATGTAAATGCAATCAGTTTGGATGATAATGGTACAGCTCCTCAGGGTGCGCAATGTGACGGGTGAGGGACTAAACTACTGCAACAATGCCCAGCTGTATTCCCTCTTCATAGCTCATAGGTGGAGAATTAATTATAGGAGAAAATGATCAATTTTAAGCACGTGCAGCACAACGGGGCCCCTCCTTAGCCTTTACAGACTTTAAAGGCCTACTCTTCGCAAGCTTTGCACACACACTCCCATTTTACCCAGTCACTGCTGTGCTCCTGAATCACACAGGATGTCCACAGTGTCCCACAGAAGGCCTGGTTTCATCATCAGTCTGCAGTTTTTGAACAAAACATTATTGCCCATTAATGAATGCCTTCCTGACTGCTTTCCTGGATAGATCAAAATTATAGAAACCAAATACTTCCACAGTGTGAATTTCGTTTCTATTTTTGTCACAAGGTAATTTATTGAGACCTAAGAGATATTACTGTACATAGTTGACTCAGAATATTGCATTCTGTTCGCCTTCAAATGAATTCCTCCGGTGGTAGTCCAACCAGTCCAACCATTTATTTCTAGAGTTTAAAACAAAATTCTGGACAAACTGTCTAATGCTCAGTTAAAGGCAACACCTGAGTCAATAAGCCAATGATGCAAATACTCATAATTCCACTGATTAAGTGAAAACATTACCTATCGTTCCTAATGGCCATGAAGGGCTGAAGCCCTTGTCGGAATGAGTTATGGAGCAGACTTTGCTCTGAGGTGCTGCAGACACAGACTTTAAATTTCACTCTTGGACGCACAGGGAGCTGCATCCCTCTGGATCCTCCGTGAGGTTTTTACAGGTTATATACACCCCTCTGAAGACTAGCAGGAATAGCAGAGGAAGGCACTGCAGACACTCTCATCGATCACAGTGTCCAATCAGGAGAAGTGATGGCAAAGTACTTTTTAAAAGTAAAGCATATCATGGCTGTGCGTGACACACAGACTGCAGCAAGCATAAATAAATATTGTACGTGAGAAGTTCTCTGTCATTCTAGTCAGTTAAAAACATGCACTGCCTTCTTCAGAAACATGTTTCACCTCTGTACACATTGCGTTACTCCTGTTTACTGGACAGGCTAGAGAAGCACTCATTCTCAAATGTGCTTTTGGGCAGAAGTAAGCAGGTGCTCCTGGAATGATAAACAGGAACGCAGTGCAGATTTGGACCGTGGGAGAAACAAGCCCCTGGAGCAGGGAAATCCCCAACTCATTTACTTTCTGATGCTGGTGAGTTTGCACCAATATGGCCTTCTATAGCGTGTTACTCATGCATGTTACTTCCTTTATGCCCCAGGAAACATACCTCTACAAAGATATTTTGTAAAATTTCCTTGTAATTACAGTAGCAACTAAAGCAGTCAATGGTGAATTTTTAAACTACTGTTAGGGGTATATTGTACTAAACATGTGAGAATGAGGCTAAAATCCATGTAGCATGAAATCAATGGATTTGATCAGAAGGTGATTCATTCATTTTCGAAACACCACACTACAAAGAAATAAGCCCTCAGCATTTAAGCCATAAGTGACATAGCAGTGGGCAGCTATTTTAGCTGCTTTCAAGCCTGCCACATTGAAAACACCCGTCACACTCTTACCTGTCTTTGGCTGATACCTTGCGAACAGCTAACTGTCAACAAGTTCATTAATTACCAGTCAGCTTCTCTGATTAATGCAGAGTCATTTCACAAAGTTGACCAGGAGGTAAACCTCTGATGTTAAATGAGACACCTTGCCAATGCGGCTGAGTCGGAGTAGAGTGCTAGGCTTAACTATGTCATTGTAACTTCAGTGGCTGTCATGTTAGCTGCTTTCCCGTCTCTCGGTGCTTGGCCAGTGGTTGAGCCTCCTTGTAATCCAATGACTGCTTTTATTTAAGTGTTACTGACTGTATGCTCCTGTACGCTCCTGTACGCTCATACTGACTCTCTGGGACGGTTTTCCTCTAGGAATCTTGCATTTTATATTTGCCCATAACTTGCATAGAATTATGGATAGTTTTCTAATGGTCTCCTTCTACCTGCTAAGCTATCTTCTGCCTGAATCATATATTCTGAATCATTATAATTAGAAATACACTTAAAAAATATATGGCTATAAAATGAGACAACCAGTTCCTTAAAAGCAAAGAGGACCATTATAATTATGGAGTCATCCAAAAAAAGGATTAAGGAGACATGAGGCGTAAGAGCAAACTTGTGAAGCAGTTCAATTATTTTTTCTATGCTACCAATGTGTAATTTATCCTCTTAGAAACTTGGAGTGAAACTACAGAGAGGACTCAATGGACAAAAGGGTGGCTAATTATCAAGCTTCATATCAATTTTACTGTGATGATGTGGTTCTTCCCCAACAAACACAGCATCCTACCCCAAAAATCAACAAATAATCATATTGTAACACTTTCCTATATCCACCTGAATCCCCCTTTTAAAAGCCTTGTATTCTAATTGAGCTAAGATAAGGAAGTGGCAGTCAGAATATAAACAGATACACAGTCAGTCAGGCAAAAGGCAGATGGTGTAATGAATCAGACTGAGGTCCACGTGTGAGACGATCCATATCCGTTTATTGTGCCGGAATCAGAAAGTAGTAAAGCGAAGTGACAGGCAGAATCTGATTCTGTGCCAGGAATAGAATCACGTCTAAATCGCAAACCACAAGAGTCGGGAATTTGAGCAAGGGGTCCTCGAACAGCAGTGAATGTTAGAAATATGAAACCGGTGAAAACGCTCAGTATGGAGAAAGTAACAATTCTTCAAATCGGGACATTGGACTAGAGTGGTATTTATGATGTACAGGAAACAGTCTGCAGGTGTAATCGATAGCTGAAGAGCTCTGGAGAATGAGAAACAGGATCAGTGGTAGATGTGGACTGGATTCCGGATCTGGAGGTTGATTAGTTGAAGGGCAGACAGACGGACAATAATATGGACAGTCTAGGTATATGTTGAGGTTTGAGATCAAAAAAAGGAGTGTCTGTACTAGAGTGGGGGAGAGGGATAGAGAGAGTGAAACAGATAAAGAAATGAGAAATGAGAGCCAGGCCTTTGGGACAGGAAAAAAAAACAGGCAATGTTGATTCTCAATGTGTCTGCTGGTATGTCACATACAACTGTGTTTGTGTGTGCAAACACAAGCAGGTAAATATGTGGCGTCCATTACAGAAAAGTCTGATAAGGCTGGGATTGGTTAGGACTGGTTCAATCGGCGATTTCAGAAGTTGAACCATTTCCATTTTATAGATGCGAATATACAAAGTTTCTTATTGGAACTTAGGGTATACCTGTATACCCTATACCCTAATGTATACAGGTAATGGAATAGGGAACCCCTCTCTCATCAATCTAGAGAAGGTGGAAGGGCCAGGAGAACACTACGAAGGAATCAGGTTCATCATTAACAAATCACCTGAGCATGTGTGCATGAGGAAGATGTGCCTGAAGGTCAAACAGCCCTTGAAGTGTAGTTATCAAATGGGAGAGTTTGTCTGATCATGTAAATTCATCAGGTTCTATTTTATTTTCTGCAGAAAAGAGCATGATTCCGAAGAGTGCAGGTGTTCCTAATTAAAGGGAACCGAGGCATAAAATCAGACAAACACACAGAACAACACAATCAGCTTTTGCAGAAGCATTGAATTAGGAGGAAATGCCGTGATAAACATTGACTCATTGATTAATCGAAATAACTCAAAAACATTAAATGTCCTGGCATAAAATTAGACAGAACTTTATAGCGACATTCTGATTTTTCTTAAAAGGTATTTAAAAGGTTTAATCATAAGGATTCAATGTGCTTCTTATGTAACAGTGTAGTTGTATGTCAGGTTTACTCCATGCAATATGCACTTAGAATCTAAACTGAGAAATGGAAAAGGACTGCCGCTTGACCTAAAAGCTTTAGTTATCTTAGAGAACCAAATGACTTCCTTGGGGTAGTCTTGAGTGACAAGACCTCCCTTGTCAAAAAACTACACTAAATGAAAAATGCAGGCTTATAAACAAGAATATTCTCTTGTATCTGACCTAGACCTTACTTCTCTAGCCTGCAGTATACTACTGAAATATGAGTGTGTTTAACACAAGCAGTAACACTAGATAAAACGGTTTATCTAGAACAACAACGCGAGAAATATGTGCTGCATAATTTACGGTCATAGCACTGACATTGTCACGGCACGGAAAACTCAGTTAAAACATGTTTATTAGCTTTTTTAAGTGTATGTTTTACTATGATGATTCAGAGAAAGCCTGAAGCGAGCTGTCCGGTGGACCATGAGCCAACTGCATGGCACACCGCAGGAAACTGGTGGAACTTGGGGATGCCGTCTGGGCGGTGACTGGAGGGTAAGGTGCGCCAAAGGCGGACTGAAAGACAGAGGAGGGGGGACCCAGAAACCAAGCCGGGACACGGGAGTAACCTAAAAACAACTCAGGAACAGGCTGCGCGGAAACGAGACGCCGGCATGCAGAACCTCAGACTGTTACAATGCCAGAAAACTGATAATATCAGAAACTGAAGCCAGCCCACCAAAGGAAGACTCAAAGCGAGTTGTGAGCATTACGATCAAATGACTGGTCTAAACAGGATTCAGGGACAGCTCTCACTGTCTCATGGATCGTGCTCAGTTACCTTATTGAATAGGTGTAATGAACGAAAATGTGCCCAGTGATTCGCTTAACAATTGTTTTAACTAGATGAATTGCAAAGTCACATCCAAGTAATACAAACGTATTGAACCCGTTCGCATTATGCTGGCGTGTAGCTTTCCTGCACCTTAATCAAATATTCCATATTCTCTTTTATTTATACAGCAGAAGTTTAATTAATATCGGTCACAGTTTTGAAGAACTCGCCGTTTAATAAACGTATATCGTTATATATCTCGTCGTCTCTAAAAACGAGTGATCTAAGTGTATATTTCACAGGAATGGGTGTGAGAGTGTAAATTAACTTAAGAAACAGCACATGACCATTAAAGTTTATATATGATTAGCCTACAATATTCACAAATGTGACTTGCTCAAAATAAGCGTTGTTTTTGTCTAGAAGCAGATAACTATGTACAAAAATGGGAAATGGTCATAACACAGAACGGGAAATACAGAATATATGCAATGTTTATGTGCAGTGTACAAATGTCAAAAAATGGTTTTATAAGGTTGCTGGCACCAGGTTTTATAAGGTTTCTGATTGTGATCGATATGTAACACCCTCCAATATCTGTCCGCCTCCAATTGTCTGCCCAATTTATTGTGTTTTATATATTGTCTTTTCTCTTATCTAAACATCACACCGAATGCCACATTTGCCGTTTATGTTTTTTTGTGAATGGCGAGGATTTTAAAAACATTTTCCCAAATCTACGTACGTCAACTATTAAAAAACTTTACCCAATGAGTCATTCAGCCTGTCTTACGTAGAAAATAAACACTGCTTGAGGAGGGGCGACCAATTCAATAAGAAGACAAAACATGTGGACCGGATAAAAGGCAAGCGGACCGCGAGAACCGCGGTACTTCAAGTCAGATCCTCGGACCAAGAGCCGAACTTCTCGCAGCTCGGCATTAAACCGATTATCGCGCAGGACCATGGAGCGGTCCAGCCTGTGGGCGAGCGTCGCCGTCTGCGCCGCGCTGCTGTCCGCCGCCGGTGCTGCTGAAACAATCGCCTCGGATCAGGAATTAGAAGTTGATACTAGAGCTTTAATGGATTTCTACCCAAAAAGTCCAAATCTGACTAACGAAAAGCAGCTTGTACGTTTTATTCTCGCCAAGCCGTATACTAAATATATGCTTTGATTCTACGTGAAAGTAAAACGCTTTTTTTCCATTAAGTGGTTTACTAAAATGTCTTTTTAAATCTAAGTATTGTTTATGATTTTAACAGCTTGGAGCGCTACAAGAAGTTCTGGAAAAACTACAGAGCCAACGCATTTCACCGTGGGAAAAGAAATTCGGACAGGTTCCCACGGTAAGAACATGAGCAAGAACAAATATTTAGGTTTTTTTTGCTAAACAGGTTGCACACACAGGTGTCATTCCAGATGTATACAGTTAACAGCTGCAGTCAACCGTAATAACGGAAAGATGTCCAGCAGAGGATACGGTTGATGACTAATGTAACAATTTTTCTTTCTTTGTCACATTGTTTCCCCTGCATCCCTCAGTGCCACGTGGGTGAGCAGTGCGCCGTGAGGAAGGGATCTCGCATCGGAAAGATGTGCGACTGTCCGCGGGGGGCCTTCTGCAATTTTTTCTTGCTTAAGTGTTTGTGAGAAAGCCTAAGCTGGAATACACTTTAATAGTATTTAAAAAATATATATATTCATCATTGTTTATATCAATATTTTAGGTTACATTAAAAAACATGGTTATACTGATGCTGACGCATTTGATATTGCAGCCGTCAGACGGCCAGCAGACTGAGATCGACTACTGAAAAAAACCTGTTTGTTAACAAAAATATACGTATTAAAACTATGTGATACCTTGTTTTGTAAAACAGTCTGTGTCGTCACTGAATTCATGTGAGTGAACAGAATTCGGTACAAGTTTTCCAACATAATATATAATAAACGGTGTACAGAGAGGGGGGGGGGTATTGGACGAGTGTTGAAATGATGGGAGTACACTAAAAATGCATATTCGTGAATAAGACAAAAATTTATGGTATTACTACAGTAGCCAACAATAGTAGAAACAAAATAAGGATAAAATATTTTATTTAAGATGACGTAACAGTTCGGTGAATTTGACACAAAGAAAATACAGTTGTTTTGATTTGCCAATTCAGAGAAGTTGGCGTATTACCAGTAACGGTCCCAGCCGATGTAGCGCCCTAGGCGACCATCACTGAGGGCGCCCTGTGTCCGAGGCAAAGTGAAATTGGCTGGCAAGTCGGCGTCCCCTCGGAAGTTGACCGGCCCTGCGTATTACATACTATTATTATTACACTGTAGGCAACGCAGCCTGTTTACATACAAGTATATATACTTCAAACAATCCAGTAACGGATGTTATCGTTATACAGATCATCTTTCAATCTTTATATATATATATATATTACAGATTTTAACGTTTTAAACGTCTGTTAATATCACTCATTTCGTGCTGCTCACTAAGAATCTGAAACATTTTTATCCGCACCGACTGTCTACGAAAGAGGCCTCATTAACGACTAGGGTTAATGACGACCAAGTAAATGCAATTACATGAAATTAAACATCATCGCTACTAGGCTTACTTTAAAAACTGTGCCTGACCTTCAGGACACTTATGAAATAAAAAAGTAAGACTTCAGAATTGTGGCATAGCCCATTTTGGAGAATGGGGTACATGTTTTTACTTAATTAGATACATTTTATGCAAATGTAATACAATATAAGGAGCTCCTTACTCAAACCTTAAATATTACCTTATTTATTTTCTGAATCTTAATAGTCACACCAAAAATAATCCAGAACTCAGGAGATGAACAGTCCTTTGTGCCATGGGTTTGATCCATCAACATTATGGGATCCTGCTCTTCCTGAGATGGGAATTTTTGAGAGCACCCATCTCAGAATATATCTGTACTATATGCCGATTGCATTTAACTCCATCAGAAGTAAACCAGACACCTGGTATAGGTACACTCTCAGAAAAATGGGTAAAAATTTGTACCTTTGTTTGTCACTGGGGCTGTGCCCTTGTAATTGCACCTTTTAAGGAACAGAAATGGACTCTGAGACACATCCCAAAGGTACAAACAACATTGATGTAGCATCAATGGTACACAAATGTTCCTCAGTGTCCATTTCTATATCTTAAAAGGTACAAGTACTTATAGCTAAGGGTACAATTGGCAGACCCTTGAGGGTAAACAGAAATGGTAAAAATTGTTACCCTATTTTTCCGAGTGTATGAATCGGTGTGTTAAAGTGAAGTGAAGTGAAGGTTCAGGGTGGTGGAAGTTTTGACAACAGATGTACCACATGTATAAATAATGACAGATAGTTGTGTTTCTTTGTTTCAGCTTGATGCAGTACTTGAAAAGGTGGAGGTTTTAGTGTGATG
>JAAGVU020000019.1:16407824-16431480 GCA_011763525.2 Mormyrus iriodes
GGATTCCCCCAGAGGAGCTGGACGAAGTGGCCGGGGAGAGGGAAGTCTGGGTTTCCCTGCTGAGACAGCTGCCCCCGTGACCCGACCTCGGATAAGCGGGAGATGATGGATGGAGCAGCAATACGCAGCCATACCTGACAGAGCAGCTGCTGAGTGGCCTGTCCAGAAAGGGCCTGATCTTCACAATCTTTTCTCTGGTAGCAGTGAGTTTTGCCAGAGTAAAAATGCTTTAAATTGTTTGCACTTACCAGTTGAGAAAAGCTTGGATGAGATCAGAGGTGGAGAGTTAATCAATACCGGAAAAGAGGAATTTTGGGCCATGATAACGCTCAGTAATCAAGTTCGAAAAGGTTGGAAAGGCCACTATGGAGTTAGTTTTACAGTTAACACGTGCTGTCAGGTTCTGTCCCTGCCATGTCTGTCATTTCCCCATTTGGCCAACAGGTGTCGCTGGCCAGCCTGTTTTCCCTGTGTTTCCTTATGGTTTAACACTCTGCTCCATTCCTTGTGTGTTCCCTTTCTATCCAGGCCAGCGAATGGGCTAAGTGAACGGCTGAGAACGATTCTTCCTTTCGGTCATGGGTTTGAGGCCAGATTCAATGATATTGGATAGTCACGTTATCTTGTATACGTGTATTTCTGAATTGGTTGTTTTTGTGTCTCGCTTCTTAGTTATCTTTACTTGTATCTAGTTTTGTAGTAATGTTCTGTACCCTTGTTCCTAGTATCTCTTAATGTTTGAATCTGTAGTGAATGTTTAATTACTCTTACCTGTTTTGTTACCCTTAGTTCCCAGTGTTTGGTTAATTGTCAATGGCCCATACCTGTTCCTTGGCTAGTCCTCATTCCTTGTGGATTTGTGTGCATGCCCTTGCCCTGTCCCTCTGTTGGTCATTGTGCGTTTGTCGCCTGGATGTGCTGTTAGTGGTTCCTCTGCATTTACCTTGTTTCTAGCCTGTGCTTCCTTTTCTGTGAATTCTAGACTTATCGTTTTTTTTTTTGTCTGCTTACTTTCATGTAGACCCTTTGTGCTCCTTTTGTCTCTTGCTACATGTGTAATAAAGTTCCCTGTGCTCACAAGCCACCAATTGGATTATCATTCACCATGCTAAATCCTTACAGGCGCTAACTGTCCCCTGTCCCTCGTTTAAACTGACGTATGACCAAAGAGGAGATAATGAATAATAACAACAAACAAAAACAGACTCCCATTTGCCTGGGGTGTTTATTCCAGCGTATGGCAGACATCCCAGCATAGGCATATTGATTTCAACGAGGCGGATGAGAGACAACTGGGGTGGGGGGTGCTGGCTAGGCTTGGGCGGTATTTCAGTAATAGCGCAACCTCCCCCCATCCCCCCAATCTGCTCTCTGCAAATTTCATTAGGAAATACTGGAGAAGCTTCGCTTTCTAAAACACGGTGTACTGCCTAGGGCTGTCTTAGTGTGTGTGTGTGTGGGGGGGGGTGATGCAGGCTGTAAAATTTGCCAAATGTGTGGGTAATGGCGGCTAAGTTTACAGCCGCTAAATAATGGGAGCTCCTTTCAATTTCAGTTTTAATTTCCGGGAGAGGTCGGATGTCTGTGCCGGTACGGTGGCTCGGTGGGCAGCACTGGGCCCACACGTCTTTTGGATTGTGGTGTCACCCCCCCGCCCCCACAGATTCTTCTGTGTGTTGGTGCTGCCATGTTTTCCCGTTTTTGTGGAGGATTTTCAAGCTAAATTTTCTCCTGGAGAGAAAAAACTCTTGGTTTAGGTAAACCGGCATCTCCCAATAACTAATGTTACATAAGCATGTACCCAGTGAGGGACTGAGACGCACGTGCCCCATGCTTCCTGCGACAAACTACCTGCTCGGCATGACGCGTTAAGTGATTATGGAAGATACATAAATAATCTTACTCAGAGCCGGAGTTAGAGAGCTCAGGGGCATCGGAAATGGGGGGGGGGAGGAACCACCCCCACCCAACTAAATACATAAAAATGTAATATAAAGCGTGTTGTATTATGAGTCCGTGTGTTACTGAGGCCAATTTGCTGCACATTCAGAGCATGATGACTAAACATATACTCAACGAAGACTGTAGTCCGGTCTCATTTTATCACATAGATCAGTTATGTTTTTTGTGAAACTGCACCCTAAACAGTGGTAGTCATATTTAACATGACAAAATCTTTAACATTATTTTTAAATCTTTCCTATATCTCTTTCTTTCACAAAGTGACTATTGCATGTGTGCCCACTGCAATTTTATGATGTATATTGCAACACCCCCTCCCCCCTCCCCAGGGCAAATTTGGGCCCCCCCCATTTTGAAACTCCCTCTGACATCACTGCATAGCCTAACATGGGCTGTTGCCCAGGACCCCCGGTTGTAAAGGTCCACAGTGTTTTTTGCATTTTAGGCTGTAGGTAGCTTGGGGGGCTCCTGTCCCCTACATTCACCCCTGATCTTACTTCCTGCACATCTGTACTAGACGTTAACACTTTCCCGAAGTATGACACCTCTTCCACCAGGGGGCGGCAAAGGGGCTTGTGTGATTTGTCAGAAGTGCTGATTCATGTAGGGGCACAACGTGGTCTGCAAAGCTGCAGCGCTCTGTGTACCATAGCAGGGGTCACAGCTATCAATTACAGCAGCAACAAATATTGCTGCGGCTCTGCCTTAGCTCAGCCAGCCGATAAATGTGAAGCTATTAATCAATGCTGTAGGAGTAGATATGCCTGTTATACATTTCTGTTTGCCATACTATGCACACACATCAGCAATGCAAAAAATTAAGCTGTGAACTGTGCTGTCAATCACCAATAAACTGAACCTGCATTGGCTAATTCATTGCAAAAGGTCACAGTAATCCAACCTGCCCTGGTTTTGGAAGCCTCCTTTCTCAACCATACAACTGGTGGTCTTGTTGTGTCAACTGTGCACCTGTCATTGTTAATAGTAGGGAGTTTGTAATCAAAAAGAACAAAATTATATAAAATGTCTTGCCAGTGGTCAGCTAGTATACCTAGTAAATTGTATACAATGTTTCTTCCAACTACCTGAATTTCTGTAGCTAAACGCTGCCTAGTGAAGACCCTGAATTGTTAGGTCTAGTTTGACATTCTCCTCCATTTTCCTTGCCCACTGGTCCCATCCCCCTGCTGTATAATGTAAGCAGAATATTACAGAGAACCTGTCTGTCACTGTGCAGATTGTGACTAACACAGTAATTCCTAACTAATTTGTACAGATACTGCTGAACATACAGATAAATACCAGGTTACTGCACTCAGTAAGTCAAGGAGATACGAAATATCTAAAATGTCAGTAACGATAAACATCTACCCAAGTAACAAAAGTAACAAATCCAAAAATTCTAAAAACACATTTTTTGCCTGTATTGCAGATGCAGTGCATCTGCAGAATGAGACAGCCGCACGATTTTTTACCTCCTGTTGGAGAACCTGATTGGCTGACAATGACATCAAACACCGGCATGGGCTCTCGGCCAATCAAGACCACTCTATTCGCACCACGTGTGAGCGTCCCTCCCATAGGTTCCACCCCGGTCTCTCCACGTTCACCGTACTCGTGGCAGCAGTTGTCATGGAAATAGATGTGTGCCCGGCGTCGGCTCCCGGTGCTGTTGCCATGGAGATACATTCCGAAGCTGAGGTTAAGGATGTGAAAGAGAGCGAAAGCATTGCGCGGCTGGATATCGAGGAACCGCAGGATCCCGATCAGCACCCTGGACAGCGGCGACGCCGTGGACCGCCGTTCTGCAAAGGAAATTATTACATGCTGATCGTTATCGGGGAGATCGCGACCGACCACCAGCTGCAGGCAGTGAGAGAGCACATTAAACAGGGTGAGTGAGCTCCCTGACATTTTAAAACGTGACTGCAATGCAATAAACAACTGGCAGGTATTACTGTCGGAACGACTACAGAAACACTGAATCCGTTCTGCCTGTCGTGTGAAATTCGGAAGTGGGCCTCCTGAGACCCTGTTCAGAGGGGCACTGCTGCAGAAAGGGGATGTCATTTCTCTGATGAAATAAATTAATATTTATTAAAGATTAAGATATACAAATATACAAAGTCTTATTGAGACGTCTAATGTTTAAAACAGATTTATTTATTTGTTTGTTTAATTGTTTATTTGGATTTCATGCAAACCACATTTCCATTACATTCCAGCTAAAAATTCACTTATATGTAACTGCAAGGTAAGTATGTTATTTAATGTGTGCGTTTGATAACACTTTATAAAGTTATGACTTTATCAATGTTTTTTTCTATGAGGAAAAATGATGTTGGATTGGAATCACCAATCCTGTTTAAATGCGGACTGCGACACATTTTATACGAAAGATGCATCGTGTAGCAGGTTATGTCAGGCGTTCGCTGCTAGGGCTGGGCAGGTTGAAATCTGATATCTGCATCTGATTTTAAGCATCCTTTGTAATTAAAACACATTGCACTTCAGAACAAAGTTGCGCCAATGTAAGCAGGACTAAATATTATGCTTGCGTCGCATTAATAGTTCTACTGACAACAGCACCGTCGTGGTACATTGTATGCGCATGAACTTATTTTGGAACAGGTGGAATTTATGCATCAGCCCATAGAAAGGTCGGGTTCCAAACCGTCCTATAAACATTATGTGCAACTGTAAGACATAAACAGCTGCGGTTGTATAGTCCATGAATTGTTTAGAACGTAGGTCACTATTGTGATGAGTGTGCAAGGGTGTTCTCTCTGACGTTTGCAATCGCACGGCATTCCATGTAATCAAGCCGTGCAAACTGGCAAAAAAATGACAAACTTTTCCTGCATCGCAGCTGGGGGCTTTTGGTTTCAAGCAGTGAGGGAGTGAAAATTCAGGGTGAAAAAGGGTGTTTCCATGAAAGGAAGCACCCTGTGACTCCAGACTGCAGAAGACCAGAGTGTGAGAACAGGGTGTTTTAGAAGTTCGTACACAAGAGTGATACCACCATAAAAAGGGGAAAAATCAATTTCTAATTTAATTCAGTATTGCACTGCAAAGTCTATGTCTGGCTAAGGCTGTCCTCTCAATACTGTTTGACAAGAAAGCATATTATTATATTATATAAGTTTACATAAATATATTATATAAGAATATTATATAGATTATGTAAACCAAGAATGTGACACAGTAAATGATTATGTATTTATTCATATCTCAAGACAGTAAATGTCTACAATCACAGGATTTATGAGCGAAATCATTAGGCAAACATGCCAAGTTTATGTAAACTTTTTGGGTGTTTGGCATCCAGTTTAATGGCTTATGGTAAAACCAAAGACACACATTACAGATGCGGTGTGCGCCTCTGTGCCCCACTTCTAGAGCCCTTCCCCCGTCCTCCTGCTCCTGCCCACTGCTGCTGGTTTCATTTTAACATCAGCTGCTGCTCTGACCTCGTAATAGTTGCATATTGCCACAAACTTTAACGAGGACAATTTAGCACCCTTGCAGCTCCCCACCCCAAGATCCACCCACACCCCCCAACAGCCCACTCATGTGTCCCAGTGCATCAAGCCCAGCTGCTCATTGGCTGGCATTCAGCCACATTCCCTCTGTGGTGCCTTGATCATTACCCAATGCACATGCTGACCGCCCACTCACACTGCACAGTCATGTCTCAGGGGAGCCCCTCTATATCTAATGGATTCTCATTAGAATTCACTAAGGCCTTACAACAGCAACAGCATCCAAGAGTGTAATAAACACATAAGTCACTATGGAAATGTTTACAACCATTGTTTAGGCTGATTTATAGTGCAAATTTAAACCACTTTTGACATCATAATATGGATAACTTTCCCTTTAGTGAGTACTCTGACTTAAATTATTCGCTTTACTTATGGATTTCAAGTTCACAACATATAAAATGTATACAAAGAGAATGGCTGTTTTCACTGTAGCACAGGTTAGCTTGCAGGATAAAAGCTTAAGGCTGCATTTTGAATTGCTTAAATGAAAAACAAACTGAAAGGTTGTGTGGTGCTGAATTTAACTCAGACTTTTCATCACACCCTTTACAGCTTGCAGAGATACACACACACACACACACACACACACATAAACAGACCTGTACTCATATCTCTGTGGGGATTGTCCATTCATTTCTATGGGCAAAACCCTAATCCCAGCAATGACAACCTTAACCGCTACCCAGCCCTATCCCTAACCATAAATAACCAAACAAAATATAAGACATTTGGCATTTTTAGTTTTTTTGATTTTCACAGATCTTTATAAAATTGAATTTCCGCTTCTGGGCACCGAAAAAATGGTCCCCACAACATCAAAATAACAGGATTTTATCACATTGTGGGGACATTTGGTGTCCACAATGTAAGGTATATCTGCACCACACACACACACACACACACACACATACACGTTCATTACAACTCCAGCTGTGCCTGTGATCATGGCTTCCTCTCTGCTGGCTCTGTGACTCCTGCAGGAATCCGTTCCTGGGACGTCAGCCTTGCTTCCTGTGACCTGGACCAGCAATTGCAGCTGTTTGTGACGCGGCATTCTGCCCAGTTCTCCGCAGAGGTCAGAGGTGAGTCACCCTGGGTTATCAGTCCATTGCTGTGAAACACAGACTGACAATAAAGTGTGTCTTTAAACTGCATTATCATTGACATGCCTCCATACGCCGATAGCTTTGTGAGAAACACAGAAGCCTATGATGATTCCTGTCTCAGCAGCTCTGGTGACTATACAGTGTGTATGATCAGGTTATGAGGCCTCAGAGGTCAAGTGACATCGAGGACGTGGTACCAACAAGCTAGCCAGCTGTGAGACAATGTTTTTGGGCAACAGGATCCTCAGAGAACATTCTTGGATATTGGTGGGTCTGCTTGAGTCTTCTGTCCCTCTCAATGCTCAGAGACTGTCCAGGGTTGCTAATGATACTTACCACAAAAGTCACAAAGTACACTGTCCTATTTAAAAATACCTCGGTGCATTAAAAATAATAAGAAAAGTAACACCTGAGGTGGGGGTGTAGGTGTGCACCGCATCAGATCTCAGCTGTTTTGTCCCCAGCTGTCTGCAACCAGGACCTGTGAAGGGCATGATGTTAGGAGATCAGACCGCATTGACTTGGGGCCCTGGAGTCACGTGAACAAGACCCCTCCCCCTCCCCGCCCCCCAGTTGTATGGCTTCTCATATTGTGTCACCTCTTTGGGACAGGGTTGGCACCAAGCCACACATCACACCAGGCGGACAGCACCACGGACTGGGCCCCCATGATCAGGCTGTGCAGCAGAGTGCAAACATGGACCAGAGGCAATAGCAAGAAACCTTTATTTAAAAAAAAATAGCGTATAAAAACAAGTCTTAAGGAAAAGCAAATGTGCGTTATCTTAAAAGATCCGAAAAGCAGTAGGCAGCACGGGTGCATGTTTATCATGGGCCCAGCACTGGTGTTCGGTGTGATGTCAGCATGGCAGTGACTCAGCTCTGCATACAAACGCCTCCCACATCCCCTCACAGAGCTTACACCATGCTACTCTACTCGTCTTTGCTCATAATCTCTAAATCACACTGTAAATGCAGCTGGAAAGGGGACTTAAAGAGGAGGGAGAGTGTGCCAGGATGAACGAGGCACAGGTCTGAGAACTGCTCCGCTGAGGAGAACTGAATGTGCAGGAGTTACGCATCTGCAGGTCCGTATGGCACCGGCACAGAACTAGTCACGGGTTAACGTTTCAGCACCGGACTGCTGAAGTCATACCTGCCAACACTCCTGATTTTCCTGGATTTTTCCAAATCTTCCACCCCTCCTCTAGCAGTACTCCCGATTTACTATTCTGTCGACTCTAACTCCCAATTTTCCGCAACCAGGCTTTTATGATTGTCAGAGCAGAACCACCCCACCCCCCCGCCCCGCTCGGCAAATTATATCATCGAAGGCAAAATCTCCCTATTTTTAACAGCCTAATGTTGGCAGTTATGGCTGAGATGCGGGAACAGGGTTTGCACACAGTTAAGTCCTCTATGTGCAGTGATCTCTGGACAACATGTTCCTGTCAGTGCCCCCAGAGGCTGACAGAGGTACAACAGCCCAGACAGAGTCTCCAAGCTAACATACGGTGTCTGCTATTTGCCATCGTCACAAGCCACCTCTGTCATGGCACTATTTCAGATTAAAAACAAAAAAATGAATTTAAAAATCTAATCTTCTGAATCTCTGATTTATTCATAGCTTGTGTTGCCTACATACTAAGATTGCAAATTGCATCAGTAATTGAAATAGATATTGTCATGCAAATATTAAATTTATGGCAGTTTCTGTCTTTGAATGTTCCAGCTTGATATATTTTCATTTTCTGGAAACATTTAGAAGTTTTTTAATGTTTTGATTTAGGGATTTTTGAAGGAACTCTGGTGTGCCTGGTTTTGCTAGGAGAAGAGTAGGTATGGGTATGTTTCAGACCTGCACAGAACCAAGAGAAATGGAGAGAATCATGCTGGGGAAAGGGACAGTCCAGCAGAGGGATGTCGTTTGCCGGCCCACACTGCCTTCTGCAGGCCAAACAGTCTTACAATGTCCTTCCCTCCCTTAATCCTTTGTAGATGTATTTCACAGATACCGGTAGTAGGTCAATGATGAGTAAATCCATTTATGCTCTATAGTAGAGAGAAAATAGATACTGAGCAAGTTTTTTCAAATTCTCTGGAATTACATCCTTCTACCAATGGCAGGAAGCCCATTGGACATTTTGTACTACAACAAATACATGAATTTGTAGCTCACACTTGCCTGAATGTTAGCAGCTGGACATTGCAGTGCCCTGGTTTTTCCATACAGTTGGCAGGTTTCACACAGATTTGGGATTAGTTACTATTTCACATAAATTGTGTATTAGTCACTGTCTCGCACAGATTTGGGATTAGTTCATGTTCCACATAGATTTGGGATTAGTCACCATTTCATATAGAGTGGAGATTAGTCGTGATTTTACATGGGTTTGGGGTTACTTGCTGTTTCACATGGATTCAAGATTAGTTATCATTTCACATGGATTCGGGATTAGTCACCATCTCACACAGATCTGGGATTAGTCACTGTCACAGATAGATTGGGGATTAGTTGCTGTTTCACACAGATTCGGGATTCATTGCTGTCTCAGATAGATTGGGGATTGGTTACCGGCTCAAGATGATTTGGGATTAATTGCAGTTTCACACAGGTTAGGGATTAGTTATCGTTAAATGTTTCATGTGATGTACTGATGTAGTGTATTGCTGATAAATGTCTTCCATGCCGCTACAAAAATGTGAAGGGTTTTCAAAGGAACATTTTTACCGTTTCTTTTTTTAGTGAAAACTTTTTCTTTTTTGCCCAGCTGCAGTTTTCATCCAGTCAGTAGCGTCAGTGTTAAGATGTAGGTGGCGCTGTTTCAGAGGTACTCTGTTGCTTTCTCTGCATTTCTCTCTAATGATGCTCAGAATTGCATTGTCCATTTAACAGGAGGCGAAATTAAGTCAACAATTTCTACCTTCATTCTAATAAAACTACTGAACACAAACATTTAGTCTGTGAAAATACATGTACTTAGCAGCCAGACTCGTCCAAAGCGACATACATCTGAGAATCAGAGAGCAGGGTCAATCTGTTTCCCTGGACTCATTGGGTTTAAGGGTCCAAGGGTGAAATCCCTCTGCCCACCTTGGAATTTGAACAGGAAACCTTCTAATTACCGCACAGGTCCTGGCAACTGAACATTAAGTTAAAAGGAGAATGTTACACAAAATCTCAGTAAAATGGTGATAGAAAAATTCATAGTACAGCTTAAGTTACTGTGCCGTTTTTCTAAATTCAGCAACATAATGAGCTGAAATGTCGCCCGCATCCATGTGCTGCCCCTTTGCCCCTCATCTGTCCTAATGGCTTTTGTTCCCATCATTTATGACGTTGTTACTTCTTAATAAGTGGAAGGATAAATTTTTTCATTTTATATTTTACAAGGAATGCTCAGGCATGCTGCAATGCGTTCTTATCGACTGATATTGCTAACAATGGCTAACGACTAACCTCAATAGAACTGGTTTTGCTAAATGGCTTTCTGACTTGTTGTACCGGAATCTGGTTAACTGGAGCATTACATGGAGCATTAACCCCCCCCCCCCACCCCTGCTGCTACGCAGTGCAGTAAAACATTCCCTCCTTATATTTTGCACAGTCTGTGCTGAGTGAAGCTGAAATGTATCAAGCGCTGTCGGCCGCAGAGATACTCTCTGAACAGGCCCGATTTCACTATGACCAAACATGACAAACGCAGCACTGCCAGCCTCCCGCTTGCAGGCAGGATGTAAACAGGCTTTGTTTGCTGTGAAAGTTACTCATAACTGATGATTCAGTGAATTATTCACAGTTTTACTCTGTCAGATACACTAAGAGCTCTGGCTTTGAAACTGATCTAACAGACAAATCTGTTTATCTCAAACTACAAGCACTGTTTCCTTAAACACATTAGCACTCCGTAGAAATCTTGCAAAATGCATCTCAGGCTGTCTAAACATTCAAGCTTTGGCCAAGAGTGATGTTAAGACCCACCCTTCGTATGGTTCACAGACCCTTTGCTATTGGCTACGAATGTACACAGACTGCGTCAGGTGGAAAAACAGCAACTTCTATAAAACGGCATCAGTCACTTGGCCCCGCCTGACTGAGTGACTCCTACCACTGTCTTCTGTGCTTCTGTGAAATCTTGTTATAAACACATAAACACACCAGCCTTTATTACCTTTATTGGTAATTTGCTTTGATGATGATTTCATGCAACCTAACATGTTTCCCGGCTTACACAGATGGACATTCGACAGCACAGGACAGTCAGCCCCCCAAAGGAAAAAAAACATCCACATGGACCTAAACTAGAAACTTCTATGGTGCCAACATCCGTATTATCTGCTTGATTCTGTCTCTGACACCATAAAGTCGGGTGTGGTGGGGTTAGTGCAGGGGCCCCAAAAAATTTGGAACAAAATTGGATTGGTCTGGGTTGGGGGCCCAATATGATATGCTTTGGGGGTCCAAAATTTCTAGTGGTACCCCTGCTGGCAGCTAATTAATCAAATCAGGCAAGGGACAATCAAGTAATCAAGCTTGCTTGTCCAGTTCAGCCAAACAGTTGACAAATAGTACAACAGATTGATACATATATTGAATGAATATTCCAGTTTTCCAGTTTTGTTCTGAGTTCTTTAAAATGTAGATGTAGTTTTGTAAAAAAGATTAAGTTGTGATTTTAAACTTGATACACAAACATAAGCATTGAATCAGTGTATTTGCTTTCATAAATGAATCAAGGCTGCTCTTTGCCACACCAGGGGCTGACTGCAGTACAGCACAGGCACACTCCACGCAGAGATACAATTCCAGAGGTCTGAAGAGCAGCGCCACAATGTCTGACCACACGGCTGTCTTGTGGAAGCGTGAGCTACACACAGCCAGCCTTGTGACCTTGATAAGCCTGAAATCCAGTCCGACCATCCATCTTCTGTAACCACTTATCCGATTTGGGGTCCGGAGCCTATCCTGAAGGCTGTGGGCACAAGGCAGGGAACAACCCAGGATGGGGCACCAGCCCATCACAGGGCACACGTACACCTACAGGCAATTTGGCAACTCCAGTCAGCCTCAGTGGACTATGGGGGGAAACCAGAGTACCCAGAGGAAACCCCACAACAACACAGGGAGTGCATGCAAACTTCACATACATGGAACCCTGGCAGAGACTTGAACCCTAGTCCCAGAGGTGTGAGGTAATTGTGCTAACCACTGTAATCCAGTCATTTTTAAATAGTTTTACAATATTATCAGATTATGGAATGAAGGTAATGAATGAATGAATAGTATTTCTAGCTTGACACGACATCTGCCCATTAACAATGGTAGGTTAAAAAATGTCTACTGGGAACTGGTCGAGGATGTTAACTGCAGTTTACAGTGCATCAGCATATACATATATTACATATATGTCAGCGGGAATATAGAAATGCAGCCTTTCATCATTATTAAACTGCATGAATTTAAGAGGGAAAACGGATAGCAGTAGCATAGAGGAAATGACGATTAGCAAAAACGTAACATGGGCGGATGGCAGGAACTAGGCAGCACAGCACCCTCTAGTGGGTGACATCTGCAAGTGAGTCTGCCTCTTCATTTCCACGGCCCATGTGTCAGAAAACAGCTGATAACTTTAAAACGCTCATTCACAAAGCTCCCAGCAATGAGATCAGTGTCAGAATAAGACAAGATTAGAGGTCCAGAGGTCTGGGATCTTCTTCCAGACTGGATGAGACTAAATAAATGCTATTATTAAATAATATTGTAAAAAGTGCTGGTAGACATTTTTTTTAAAAGCCTCAAATTTAAATGAAATACGGTTATGGTGATGTCACAGTATGGCTGCTGTTCGCAGTGCTTACACTGGGTGAAAGTAAAGTATCTGAATGTATTAGAGAGGAGCTTTCTGTCTGTTTAGTGACATCATTTGTGTTGCTTTTGCTACGCTAAAGGTCATTCCTATGGTAACGGGAGAATGTAACAGAAGGTCACCTACCAATGAGCACGTAGCCGGTACCTGTCAGAGAGGCAGTTGTCAGCCGGAAGTAGATATGTTAAATGTGTCTGTCATTCTTCTCTTGCCTGGGCCTTGGCCAGCACTGTGGCCATGAACCACAAATGCAGAAGGGAGAAGAATTGACTGTCTGCACCGTATCGGCATGAAATGGGCTGGAGAAGCTCCCTCATTGTGGGGCAGGGCCACATTTTTGGCCTTCACATTATTCCATGCCACTCTCTGTCAGATGTTTGCTTCAGCAGGGAGGTGAAGAGGTTTGGGTTCAGAGACAAGAGGAACCACCTGGACCTGAAGGTCTGGAGGGCAGTACCATCACCCACTACAGCCTGGGCTTTGCTACACTAACAAAAGCCCCTGACTGCAGTTCTAGTCTGGTGGATATTGAGAGGTAAACCGGCCATCATAAGCTGTAATGACCCGACCATTCCTTCTGGGAGAGGTCCAAGTCTGGAGATTGGAAATTAATATGCCTCCCTGACCATCGTTCATCGTTATTGCTAATATTAGTAAACTGAAATGTTATTTTAATGCTCTAACAAGTGAATCCTAATTAATTGTCACTGGAATTAAAAATATATATATTTCATATTTAACATGATACATTTTTTTATAATAAAGGATGCTAATACTGTTTTCTGACTGTATCCGGTGCTCGCAACTACATGTGACCTGAGGAGTGGCTACATTCAGTTGGTAGGTCAGTTACATGCATTATTGAGGCTTATTAATAATTGAGAGCATGGTATTGATCCTGGTCCCTGCACTGAGTGTGAAAGTGTCTGCGTGAGTATAATGTAAATGGCCCCAGCACTGTGTGTGTCAGCTCAGTGTAAAAAGGGCTGCATGTGTACTGGGGGCAGGGACACAAAACAAAGTCCTTTTTTTTTTTTTACCTCATCAACTTTTTACAAAATGGTGGAAGTGCCAAAACTCTCCCTGCCTCCTCTTTCAAACTAACATGCATGTGCTGGGATTTTAGGTTGCTGTGGGATGCAGCTGGAATCTGCCCTGAAGGCGTCTTTTTGAGCAGGGCTGCTCTGTGAGGGAGCCCAGGGACCAGAGGAACAGTACAGGATGGAGGACTTGGGTGTGCGGAGTAGAGGGAGGAGGCAGAGGGGCTCATTGATGGGCTCGAGGCTGGAGGTCAGGGACCAGCTATCCCCACAAGGCTGAGCGGCAGCTCTGGGGAACATGACACTCTCCCTTCAGCCAAGTCACGTGACCAGAGTCACCTGCTGTTTGAGTCATGGCAAAATAACTGGGATTTTTTCAGATGCATGAGAGGGGTGGATCTGTCTAGGGGGAACGGATATGGCAGCATGTGTTTACAGCCTGAATCTCAGTCCAGCTTCGGGAAAGATTGTTCTGGATGTTGTGTGGAGGAGATGTAGCTCTAATAGAGTTTTGGTGATACACTGTAAAGAAATAGATATTTAAAAACGTCCTGCTTCCTGTTCATGTTGATGGGTTGAGCCTCGAAACGTGTAAACTTTCTTAAAAACTGAGTCTTGTTATGTAGCCAAGGATTTGAGCCTTTGCTTTGTCATCTGGCTGACTGGGGATTCCATGATTAGCCTCGCTTCACTGTGGGAGGGCCCAGCGAGGTCAACCAAGGGTTTTTAGGTTCCAGCCAGTGATGGACAGATGGTTTCTCCGATCAGAGCGAGCTCCTCCGCTTGGTGCAGTGTTGTGTGTGGCAAGCAGGCTGGGACGGTGGGGCACTGGAGGAGCCTGCTAGCTGTCTCTGAGGTGTCCAGAAAGCAGCTCAGGCTCAGGAACAAAAAAAGTCCAAAACAGCACCAACGTGCATAAATTTGGGCAAAGTTTAAGTGAAAAATACAGTTTGAAAGTGTGATATTCGTACTAGCAGGGAAAACAAACACAAATCTAGGGCTTCATCTGTGGAGTGAAAATGAACTATCGCCAGTGAACAAAGATAAGAGCACTTCAATTTGAGTTTGAATTGCTAAAGCAGTCACGTTACTGTAAATCTGACATGTAAATCACTCTGGCGTTATTGTAACAGTCACCCCTGTACATTATTCTCTGTAACAGTGCCTCACTGCCAAGTAAAACATTAAAATATGTAACTTGCGATTTTGTAAGATGCTATTTTGACGTTCGGCCCCACCCCACAGCTGCTGGAACACAGACAACTGGTCTCAAAGACCCGGGTAGCCCCTCCGTTTTTTTGCCCTGCCTTGCTCTCCACACACCCACTATCATTTTGAATCTGTTCATCACAGGGCGGAAAATGTCTGGCATCTGCCTTACGGAACTAATATAAGAATTACACTGGGAGAAACTGAGCTATGGCTTTCCCCCTAAAATACACCATTTTTCATCCTTCATCTAAAAATGACCCCAGAGTGGTAGGATGATGTCACTTCCTCTGTAAAAAGGAGGAAGTGATCAGGTGTTCGGCATTAAGGGAACAGAGTTCGTAAGTGTGGAGGACTGTCAGTGAAAGGCAAGAATGTTAGAGAAGTTACATGTAAAAGCATCGCATTGGTCCAGAACATATTTATTACACTACAGAAATGTTTCCTGTGCAGAATAAAGGCATATAAATCTACCTATGGGGCACTTCGTGACAACAGCATATGCATCAGAGTGGTGAACACTGTTCACTGGTCATGTGACACATTGCATGTAAAAATCAGGTGGGCTTCACTGTGAAGCAGAGCCCATCCCCCATTATTATTAAAGGCTGGGTATAGTGCAGTATGGATCATCTGTGCAGTATTTTGGCTCTTATGTCCTCCCTTTGGGCTTGACTGGCCTTCATATGGTGTCAATGTGTCACTATTTAATCACCATCTGGGGAGGGAGCAGCTAATGTTGTTTTAGCGGAGATGAGAACAAAGCTCTTATTTATCATCTGTTATTTCTGATTCAACCTATCTATACATTTTAGCAATAATTTTACTATGCTTACGTTTTATATATGAAAAATGAGATATCGCTGTGTTTGCCTATAAGATACCAATACATTGATTTTTTTCATTAATAGATGTGTTGATTTTAATATTTGAATATTCCAGCGCAGTGATTCACTGTCAGGCCTACACATTTGCCAAAACGTTTACGCTTTGCGCTTGCATAAGAGTAGCTCAGTTACTGCCAACAGCACTACAATAACCGCGTAGCATAAGGGGTTCATTTCTTCACCTCTGTCCTGCATTCTAAATTCAGGGAAATTCTCGAATGAGTAAATATCGATGGACATAGCAAATAGCTATATTGACGGACATAAAGATATAATTCGGGATTCGGTCATATTCGAGATGTATAAATGTTATGCTAGATAGGCAGAATATGTCCCAAGAGCTCGATCGAAGACGAGTGGGTCATTACATGTGGGTTTTACACCTGACTGTGTCACCCAGATAAATGCGATCGGTTTGCAGGTATTTGCTTCTGTCTTCTGGACTGGCAGGGTTTCGGGAAACCGGGGTGGGTGGGTGAGTCTTTAGATGCGAGTCTGATGGGGTTAACTGGCGCAGAGCGTCAGCGCGGCCCCTCCCAGAAGCGCAGCTGGGATCCGGCCGCAGACGGCGCTCCACCGCGGCGCTGCCTGCGCATCCCGGTCCGTCCGTGCGACCATCGGGGGCTGCGACCTTCCGGGGCCCCGCCCTCCCCCGGCGAGAGGCTGACGCCATCCGAGCATCTCACGGGTCTCTCCCAGCCTCCGACCGCGCGTTAGGAAGGCGTCTCGCCATCACTCCCGGTACGTACCGAGGCACCGGCGGCTCACCGCGCCGCGCCGCGCTGCGATCGTGACAGTCGGCGACATTATCTCTGTCGCGGGGCTGCATTACCTTGGTGTGACGAATTATGCGCGTTTTGCTGTTTCTCCTGCAATTTTTTAGCTGTCAGTTCGTCGGGAAGAGCGTGATGGCAGGTGGAGCGTCATCCGTGCCAATTTCTGTAGCCAATTCGCTGCATATTCAATATACCATTGCCCATGTTTTTTAAAATTTATTATATGTTGATTATTTTCGCATCGACACGTGTTGTTTTGCTGCGTTTAGTAGAAGATACGATTTGTTTTTGGGTTAAACGTGGAATTGCATCATGGTGCAACTATTAATCAAATAATCAGACAGCTAGGCAAGCTTATCTGACGTCCACCGAGATATGGTTTTAACTTAGACTACTGGTTTTTGATTGTGATATAAATGAACTAGCTTAAGGTTGTAATAAGTGATGATGATATGGAGTAAAAGCGTCGGACAGGGTTACGTATACCGAAAAGCGAGTGAATATAACCTTTATAGCGACAGGAGTCACCAGATGGTTGTAAGGACGTGATCCGGACAGAGAGGTAAAGGAAACGCGTCTCGCCTGTAATATTGGGTCTCAGTCAGTCCTGTGACACCTTTTGTGTGAAAGGGGCTCTTCCACTGTACCCGAGGGGCAGTTAGATTAGCCTGGGGTACATGACCTCATTTTAAATATGTTCTTTCCATGAAGTCCCAGTGAGGGAACCGGCAAGCCAAGCTCGCATAAATCACTGTATCGATCAGTCATATCCGCAGGCGTGTAAAATGTGGATAATGTCATAAGACAGAGATACCTGAGATATCTGTCAGTTGAGTATTTGCTTGGGGTAATTGGCATTTTATGAGGTAGCACTTTCTGCTCTTGACCATAATCAATTTGTGTAGTGCTGTTTCTGTATCGGAATTATAATATTAATAAAACACTGTATGCTGTATAAAAACGCAGTTTCTGTGCGAATAGGCCTACATATAGGCCTAATGTTTTTTAACAATATATAAGCTCTTTGTGATAGTCCAATTAACCTATTTGCTATTTAAGTTTCCGATCAGCATTGTTTCATTTGAACGATATTCCGGGAAAGAAAAAAGTAATGTTATAGTGTAAAAATTATAATGTGCGTTTTGAATGTCAGGGTAATATGAAAGGAGGTCATTGGTTTGTTTGTCTTGGTTAATATTTTTCCTATGAAATGAAACAATGCAGAGCCAGTTGTCAGCTGCGGATCATATTCGACTCTCAGTGACAGGAAACACGCACACACACATTTCTGTGCCTTTTGGAAATGTGGGAATTACTGGCATGTTATGCACACCGCTATTGCTGTACCAAACATCTCTAAAAATAGGAAGTTCAGCTGTTACGAGCTACCTACAATAGGCTTAAATATCCTGTAACTGATGTGGGTAGATTTTAGAACCAAATTTTCTCTCTGTGGAGTCAACTGAAATATTATCTATAATATTCAATGCATATAAAAGTAAAATCTTCCAAAAAAAATCTTTTTATTCAGTGAATAACGTCACAGATATGCTAAACCCCTGTCAGATATCCTTAGAACCTATTTTTTTCCCCCTCTGGAAGCCCATGCTTGAAATTTGCATCTTTTGTATCCACTTGGGATCCCAGCACAGCAGCACAACCTTGACGAAGTGCGTAGATGTAACACATGCGTAGTGGAAGGGTGTTGCTTCCCACGTCTGACGGCGCCTTTGTGAAAGGCGGTCACCCTGACGTACCGTGGGTGGGGATCTTCATCTGGGGGAGGTGCTATGGACAGATTGTGGGCTGAATGTTATAGATGGGGAATGGAGGGATTGTGGGTAGGACTCTGTAGGTCTGGGGGTTGACAGAACTAGGCGTATACATCAAGCCATTAGGATGGAGGAATAGAGGAATTCTTTGTCACATGACTTATATATACGGTTAAATACATAATATAACAATGCTTGCCATACAAAGCTCATATATCTCAGGGCTAATTTTATTGATCGCCTACATATGGAGGGATGTAGCTGACAGTGCTGCACCTTTTTACAGTCACTCCTCTCCGCTGAGCACTCAGGTAATATTTGAGCTGTAGAATCTATCTGCATAGTGTATACTCTAAGCTGACTACTCAGATGAGCTGGCATCTGTTCTGTGAGCAATGCCTTTGAAAAGCAGAACATTTGTGTGCAGCAGGTGTTTTCTCTCTCCAGCGATAAACCTGACACCGTAACACAGACATATTCTGCATGGCTTAGATTATATGGACCAGCCTGATTATCCACCACATTTCAGTGTGATTACTTCTACTGTACTTGCATTCTATCTCCTAAAACTATTGAATTAATTGAGCCCGTAATACAAAACAACCAGTAAGCGTTAGCCAAAATAGCCCTCGCATGAACTACCCGAAACCACAAGTAAGCCCACACCCTCACCCTGGCCACTCCTGTCATCCTACTCCAAAGGCAGGGACTGAGTTTCTGGTCCTTTTTCACACTGTCATCATTTTGACAATATAATTATTAATATTACACTGCACTACTTTAACGAATGCTTCCTGCTTGCATTATGCTACATAAGCGAGAATAGAAGGCAATATATTTGTAGTGACTCCTGTGACATCATGTGTAGCTGGGGTTTTCAAAAGCCACTCTAAGTTTTACTGTACTTTCCATTTATCTGATTGCACCGGTGTTTCTTTAGGCATGCATTTATTGATAAATAAATAATGATTTCTAAATGCTACTTTCTGCATTTATATGCATCTTTTGACTGACAGATTTTTTAATCGGTATTGTTCTTTTTAATTTGAAGACCCCCCTCCACCCCCAGTCAGAGGTTTCACCTCTGACTTAAATGTATCCCGATTTTGCACTCCTGACATCCTGATGGACGGTCATTGATTAAGTGGTAACTGCACGGTTCTAATTACACGGCATCTTTCCCATTAAATGTGCTCAGCTGACCACTGGGAATGAATTGCTGATGGAGCCCCAGTCTGGAGGCTGTGAAGCAATGTTTTCAGACATGTAATGTGAGCATGGGCAGGCGTGCTCCAGGCGTCAGCAGTCTGGCCTCGGGCCTGATTGCTGTTTCTAAGCCACACCCAGAGGCAAGTGGAACTACTTCATGAAAATGTTTGGTTGTATCTAAGGTATCAAACCTCCAATTCGTAATCATCTGCTGCACAGCCAACTTACACCTTACCTCTGTTCCCAGTGACATATTTCCAGCTGCTAGCTACAGATTGTGAAGTCTACTAGTACAACTGGTAACACTTAACTTGAAGGGGCACAAATACTATGCTATTACTTATGTATTAATAAACAACAAACTAAGTGTTAGTTACATGTTGAACTCATGTTTGTTAATCATTGATGGATTGTGGCAAATCTTTTATCTCAAGCAATTGCTATATTTGTTACTATATCTGTTAATTCTATAAATCTTTGTGATCTACTGCAGGAAATACTGAAGGAACTACTAAGGAACTATTGAAGGAACGAGTCCTGAGTAACACAAGCGAAATACTGATCTCATGTTTGTTCATCATTAATGAATCATGACACATCTTTTATCTCCAGTAGTGACTATATTTGTTCATGATTTATACTTCAGTACTAACTGAGTTGTTACTAAGTATTTGTGCCCCCTCAAGTACCGTGAGTAAGTGTGTACTGTGAAACTTAAACCTCCCTAACTGAGCATAACAGATACAGGAACCAGCAGCATCACCATGGCGACTGATCCCATCTGACTCCAGATCCCCTGGGCAGCTTTAGGGCCCTCCAGCAGCAAAGCTCCGAGTTCATTACCGGCCCAGACTGCAGCCTGCTCTTCTGGTGTGACGATGGCACTGCAGTTAAATGCTTCTGTGGCCTATTCATTGCCTGCCTTCTTGACTCTTCTCACCCAATGAATATTCACTGGCAGCTGCCCACAGGTCTGACTTACTGTCCTGTTTGGATTTCATCCAGTTTAGTCACAGCTCCTTCTCCCTCTTGAGTCTCATCAGGAGCTTTGGAATTAAATGTCTCGCTAACACTTTCTATGAATGCCATGTGTATAAGAATCTATGAACACATTCACTACACATTTTAACACATTCATAAAGCATTATAAACATGGCTGTAAATATTAATTTTAAAAGGGAAAACACATTATAGCCACGTTTATTATGCATTATGAACTCTTCGTGAAGCTCTCCTCTATAATGCACTATAGATATCTTCATAATACAGTACAAAGCATCCTTAATTCTTATACTGACCATTATAATGCATTATGAAAGAATTTATAGTGCATTATAGATGAGAGTTTTATTGGAGCTTATGAAGTATTATAATTAACACTATAATGCCTTATGACTGTCAATAGAAGATGCTGTAATGCTTTATTAATTCTTATACCGATCATTATAATGCATTATGAAGGTGTCTATAGTGCATTATAGATGAGAGTTTTATTGGAGCTTATGAAGTATTATAATTAACACTATAATGCCTTATGACTGTCAATAGAAGATGCTGTAATGCTTTATTCATTCTTATACTGACCATTATAATGTATTATGAAGGTATCTATAGTGCATTATAGATGAGGGCTTTAAGTAAAGTGTTACTACTGTCTCTTCAAGTAAAGATTCGGCATATACCTCCATACGTACATCGGCAATTCCAGCTGGGCCAGCAAAGAACAGGAGATGGCCAGGCCCAGTTGACATGACACCCTTAGGCGTGACCTCAATTAGTAGTGAAGCTTGATCGAGATTAGAAGCGGAAGCTGATAGTCCTTCCCAGCTCATGTGACCTGGATTACAGGAGGAGAAAAAACTGGGACACTATCTTTGTGAGAAGGCATGAAGCCGAGACATTTCAGCAGTAGGGGAACATGAGGCAACAGATTCAGAAATACCACAGGGTCTGTAACATTGTGTCTGACTGATCTCAGAACAATCTAACTCTTTAACATGGGAGGAATACTACTCTGTGATATTTGTTAGATATTTAATTATAATATTATTGGCCAGTTAATTACTCATCTCATCCATGTGCTTAGTTACTTGGTTATTTATCATGATACTATTAATTGGACTAATATTATTAATAGTAGAATAATTAGGCTGTACATTTATAATATTTTGTAAGGATGGCAGACCCGAGTTACAATGCAGCTCCTACAAAAATATCTTTCAAATTTTGAAAAATTTACCTGGATTGTCAGCCGCTTGTGAGCTGCTGTTCGGTAGCTGTTAGGCGCACAGAGCTGTCATGTTGGAGTTTATAGATATTCTCTAAAAGTCCTGAGCAGGAAACACATGGAGGAACATGCCAGCAGTAAAACAAGTCAGACTTCCGGCGTGTGCTGTATGCCACACAGGCTAGTGTGCAGTGTCAGCCCAGAGAGCAGAGCTGCTCACACACATTATGGCTTCTGTGTCAAGCCGAGTGAAATGCTGTCAAAACCACGTACGTATATATCAGGGCTGCCAGCTCTCACGTGTCCGGCGTGACACTCGCGCTTTTAGACCCTCACGCAAGAAATCTTACGGCATATCTATATTATTCCATTACAAACCTAAAATTAGCTACATCAGAAGCGTTGGGGTAGTTTGCAAACCCCTCAGACTATTTACAAGGTAATAAAACTCTTACATACATGTAAATGCGTTAAACTTTGTATCCTTTATATCTTAGTTATGTAAATAGGTCTGTTTTAGGGGAATTCATTTTTGCCTTTTATAAAACTTTGGGCCCTATTTTTCTCCTGCAGCATGAAGACAGTGTCTTTGCTTGCATGAGCCTGACGCATTTGTCATTTTCCTGTTCAGTGTCCACATTTTTATATTCCTTGGACATTAAAGATTTTCGTGTGAGCTCTGCCTTCATTAGCCGGGCGCTCACGAGAGTTATGAGGGCATTTTAAAATGCTAACATCCTTCCGAAAATTCCAAGATAGGCTGGCTGTGTAAAAACCAAATTTGGCATTTAATAGCGTATTTCTCTTTTATACAGTGAAAATTTGAATGTAACTTTCTATGCATCCACGGACATTAATAAGAGTTTGATAAAATACTTATTTAGTTAATTTTCCTGGTCCCACATTCAGTAATGAAAATCCATCTCACGGCACACTCAGCTGCCAATGACCTTTGCTTTGGCTTAATTCTGCTGTTGCCGTAGACGGTCTCCTCGCGGGCCTTCGCATCGCGCACGAGCACAAGCAGATTGGCTGTCTCTGCAGAGAAGCGTTCTTTTCTGCTACCTGACAAGTCTGCCATTATAATAGCAATCCAGCAGGGTGTAAGCCCGCCTGGCTTTTAAAGGGAGATGGTGCTCTGATTGGTTTATATCATGTCACGCCCTAAACACACCCATGACTAATGATGAGAATTAATACAACCGTGTTGGACCATGCATTTGACGCATTAAACTATCAAAAGTGGGTTGGCCACGGCCGAAAGGAACCTGCCCCGTGCGCTTCAGGTTGTTAAAATAGGGCCCTTTGTGTCTAATTGTAAACATCATTTTATCCCATTGGAGATACATTTTTAGTGAGTAACCAGGAAAAATGTAGCCGTATGAGTGAATGTGTATGGTGGCATTCATTAAGGTACTCATTAATGCAGTAATTTGTCTGCAAAGGAGGTAGCTTACTAATTAATGCAAAAAAAGGGGCTCAGTAATGTATGCCTAATTAGACAAATAGGTAACTAAATCAAATTACAGAATAAAGACAGGGGCAGCGTCAAAGACATGTAAACAGCAGCTAATTCACAGTGCTCAGCTCTCTCTCCCGAGCTGCTCTTTAATGGGTGCATGAGGAGGTGAAAATCAGCCGTCTCTTGGCGTCGAGTGGCGTGTAAATGAATCTTTTCCTTTCATTTGTGTGACCTGGCGTTCAGCAGAAGTGAATGGTCAGAGGTCTGTGCTTTTTCCGGGGAGAAAATTGAGTTGTTCTAGAGCTAGGCGTGCAGGAACGGTCCGAGCGATGGCAGGATAAGCAGCCTTCTGAGCGATGGCCTCACTCAGAGCCATTCCGGTGGGTGCAGGGATTCCAAGAGGTAAATATGTATCAAAATGGAATATGCAGCCTATGGCATCAACCCTGACACAGAAACGGAGCTGCCTCATTTAGTTTGACGGCGCCATTGATTTAATTTTGCAGCTGCTGTGAGGGAGCTAGATACTTGTAATGGGTGCTCTATCTTCGGCCCCTTCGGTAGGGGGGGGGGGGTCCTCTCAGTTCATTTCAC
>JAAGVU020000019.1:16432190-16446681 GCA_011763525.2 Mormyrus iriodes
AACTTAGCTCCTGGGATCATTGGAACACGCAAACCCCTCCACCACGATAAGGTGTCGGCTCCAGGAGAGGCAGACCATTATAATGCATTATAAAGGTATCTATAGTGCATTATAGATGAGAGCTTCATAAAGCATTCGTAATGCATAATAAACATGGTAATAATGTGTTATGCCTTTTTATAAATGTTTATAGCCATGTTTCTAATGCTTTATGAATGCATTATAACATGTTATGAATGTGTTCATAGATTCTTATAGACTTGGCATTCACAGAAAGTGTTACAACATATTTATTATAAGGTGATCCATCCAGTTATCCTAGAAATGGCACAAGTTAGTGTGCGTGAGACAACTATGCCTTCGATGATTAGCCCAAATGATAGGGCTGTCCAGGGAATACAGTGCTGTTGTTTCCGACAGCAGTACCGGTCCTAGCCGATGTGGTGCCCTAGGCGAGCATCAGCGCCGGTGCCCCCCGTCCGAGGCAAAGTGAAATTAGCCGGCAAGTCGCCCCCCCCTCAGAAGTTGGCGCCCTAGGCGGCCGCCTATGTGACCTATAGGATTGGCCAGCCCTGCCCCCCAAGTAGCAGGTAAAGGCTAATTAGATGGAGGAGGGGGGCGGCATTGGAACCTTTTCTGTTTTGCTGACTGACCGTACTCTTGACAAAGTAACATTTTGAGCATTCAGCATTCCTGGCTGAACCAAAGTTATAGATCCACTCCTCACTCAGGGCCTTCGACCAGGGCTGGGCGGAGCTCTGAAAGATGTGACTGTCAGCCCTCCTCATTAAATTGCAGGGAGGCTCCTCAACGTGTCCTTGAGATCAAATAGATGACAGAGGTCAGCTGATAAAGTACATGTCCTCAGTCCCCAGGGAGGTTTTTGAAAGGCATGACCAATGAGTATATTTCACTGTCTTTCTTTTTTTCCTCTGTCATTGACAGCTTTATGTTTTTGGCTTCAGGCTGTGCAGGTGTTAATATGCTCGCTGATGTTATTTAGCTACAAAGGAAATGCTCACAAAAATTATACCGGTCCCATACTCCACCTCGATATGAGAATGTGGGGGAAGGCTAATCCAACTCTATGGATTTTGCCCACAACGTGGAGTCATAACTCAGCAAAAGGGCCCATCTGGGGGCTTTAAAACATGCCAACAGGATTGTTTTAATGAGAATGTAACCTCAGGCACAGCTGTAGGTGTCTCAGACATAAGTGAGAACCTCTCTGTGCGATCTCAGGCTTTCTCACATTGGACAGATCACAGGCATAGGTTGTATGAATGAGCTTCACCCATCTAACAGGCTGGTCTTTCTTGTTACTCACCAAGTAAAAAGTGATTCCTTCCATTCTATTTCGGCATCCTGGAGAGCCTGATGCTGCTCAAATCACCATAGTGCTCCTGGGGTTGCCCTGGTGCATTCATCATGCTTTACTCTTGGGAATTACCCACACTGGGGGTAGTTAGCAAAGGCACACTATAACTCATTAACACCTCACTGTGCAGCTTACATCTGCAGGCAGTACAGGCTCTGTGACTCAGATGGGTGGAGTCACAGCAAGGAGGAGTCACGGCTGGGTGCAGTAAATCTCAACCGGAAAATGGGCCCAGGTTAAATGCAGCTACAGGGTTGGGGGAGTCCCAGCTGGATGATTTCCCCACAGAAGAGGCCCTCTCTTTTTTCCCTTGTTTTTACTCTAGTCTTTCACTATTCAGGTTCCCTGAAGGCTATGGAGAGAATGACCTTCTCCCCGTGGGCCAGACTGCTCTGATTTTTGCAGTTAAACATAGTTCACTGGCATATCAAGCTTAATTTAGTTTGTCTGGTTGGGATGTGGGTGCTACAGGCCTGTCAGCTGATGCTCTAGCAGCATGCTGCTCTCCACAGGCGTGGAGCGAGCTGTTTTCTGCCCTCACAGAAATGCTGCAATGCGTCTGACAGCACGGAGACTGGGTCAGTGTGACGGGGCTGGCGGCAACCGTCCCTATGGCAACCACCAATGACAGGGTTGCATTCTTTAGCTGGTAAGAGGCGGTGCTGTTGCAGGAACTGTGTGCGGAGCTGACTGAGCTGGTGCAGTCTGCAAACGAGATCTCTCTAAATGGCAATGGATGACCTGCTAAAATACAAGGAGCAGATATAGACTTTAGGACGACGCATTGGACAGCATCTGCAGTGTGTTAATTTAGATGTTGCTTGGAAAGAGAACTACAACTGCCAAGTGTTTGTGCAGAATGGACTGAATTCTGGCAGAAATCTTCGAAAAGCCAGCTGGGTTGGAAATAAGTGAATAATGACTTTATATTGGTCCATGTAATGCCAGCCATATTGATTCTCCTGTATGAACTTGTCTCTTAACTGGCAATGTGAACAGTGAAGAGACAGAAGATGCCTTGTGATGGCTGACAGGACACAGGTTCTGTCGCTCTCCATGTTGATCTCAAAGGCCTCCCCATGGTATAGCAGCACAGTCAGTCCAAGGAGTCATCATAGAAGGCATGGTGTGTCCAACACTGATGATGTCATTTCTCACGTCCCAAGAGAAGGTCTTCAGTTCCATCAGGCTGTGGCGCATTAGTCACACTGGTTCGATACTGTGTACTCTCTCCCTGGGCAGTGGATTTGGGAGCTCACTAATCACAGAGCTTCAGCGTCACCACCAATCTTCAGAGCCATGGAGACCTGCTGTGACTTTATTCTGTTTCAGAATAAGTTATTGAAACTCGTTATAAAATACCTCCCTTTGTCATAGCAGTACGATCTGTCCCGGACATAAAACGGTCCCCCTCTAAACATACATGACACATACTATCAGAAAGAGTAAAAAGGCAAACTCCACCTTAGTCTACCCACTGTCTTACTCCGTGTTCATTCTTTTCCATGTGCTCTTGACTTACTATATCCTTAACTACAGTGATTGTGTAGAACATATTCTGTCATCTGTGATGCACATTGACCTTCAAGTCAATTTTTTTCTCTCTGGAGTTATTTCAATCTAATCAGCTGATGGAGAGTGCAGATGCAAAGATCACACAAAGTAAATATCATTAAACACTCTGGAACAGTTAGCTGTGACACAGGCATCGCGCTGGAATTTAACCTCATGTGCTATCATGCGTTATGGTATTAAAAGCACGAAAATGAAAAGCTTGTCTTCACATGCCGTTTAAGAGAGAGATGTGTTGACAAGCACTGTGGCTCGTTTGGCAGCCACTTGGCCTCTTTTTGAAACGCTAACATAAGCAGACGCTTCTGACAGTGTGAGAATGCTGTGCTGTTTTCTGAAGCTTACATACATATAGCTATTCAGTGTAAAATCCTAATTCCAGACAGTGCAGGACACATGGCACCCCCCGCCCCCGGATGGCTGACATTTTAAATTGCATGGTTTTTGGACTGTAGGATGAAACCTGGAGCAAACACAGAACACATAAGATCAAATAGAATATATATATATATGGGTGTATATAATTAATTAATTAATAAACCCTTGTTTGTCTTGGAATTGCAAATGGATCGCCACCTCCTTTCTCCGCCTGCACCATGCCTCGCGCCCGTAACGGCTAACTAAGTTAGCAAGGTATCAACCCTAAACAAGAAAGCTTATGAGGCAGTTGACCCCAAAGCCCGTTGGCTATTTTCACAGGTTACTGGTGGTGAAACCCACTGGTGGGATTCAGGTCCAGAATGTCCTGGTCCTTGATCCAAGTATTCCACCTTGCTGTACTCTTTTCAGATACTGGATATTGCTGTGGACGGCTGCCATTGATAATGCTGGGTGTTAAAGGGAGAGCAGGTGGGTTTTTAGCAAGGAGGCGTGGAAGATAGGAGAGATTCTCATTGCCATGTGTTGCCAATTTAAGGTGAACAAACAAGGCAGTTCTAAACATACTTAGATCTGGCTATATAATCTACCCAATCCAATTCAATACACTCTAATATTAGTCTTCAGGAACCAAGCAAGCTACTGATTTAAAAGTTCTACTTGTCTTTTGAGTGGTGATGATGAAAGACAGATTGTGGACTCCACGCATACACAAAACCCCTTCCATACTCATGAGGTGAGTAGTGGCCCTCACTCAGTGACTAGATCGTCAGGGATCCTGTACCGATGAAATCTAATGCAATAGAACTTCAGCCGCTTCCATTGTCGAGAATAGCTTGGGTAATAGAATTAGTCTGCAGGCTTTTGAAAATCGATCCACTGATGTGAGCATCACCATGTGGTCTGTAGAGGAAAGCAAGTCCGTAATAAATCAAAGGCAATGTGATACCATAGCTGGTATGGCATAGGAAGGGGTTGTAAGGACCCAGTTGGTGGGTGGCAAAAGCTGGCCAGGACAAAGGATTTTGTGTCCCTTTTCCACTCTGATTATCAAAAATGGGCCTGAATCAGCGACTGGGTGCACTTGGATGCACTGAAAATCTAAAGGCTTTAAGCTACTCAGGCTGAGAACCTCTGTGTTACTTTAAGACACATAATTTGTTATTTGGCACATTTTGTGGAGGTGGATTATCCTGGTTTGCCTGTTTAATAATTGCAACCGCAGGCTGAGACACTAGATAAACATGGTAATAATTTGCCTCCTCCTTAGGGGTTCAGATAATGGTGCATCCAGGATAAGGGAATAGCCTTAGTATTTTTTAAAACTAATTTCTGTCATCAAAAATTGCAATAGGAAAACTTGAAAAGAAGAGGTCCTGGCAATGGTTTAACCATTTGGCTTTTTCAGAGATTAAAGACTTTTTTGATTGGTAAGGACTTGGAAATGGTGGTTTGTGCCTTCAAGTCTCTATTCTTCCAAGGCTGACTTCATTCTAGAACATCTGTGGTTCCTAATATTGTAGTTTCTGTATGCTGGGAAACATTGAAACAAAATAAAGCATGTGGGTCTAAGTTAGGCCTTTGAGATAAGACTGCCTCATTGCTGATCAACCTCCATTACAAAGGGTTAAGGATCAGAATGTTTAAAAATCAGAGCAGACGTGAACTGTCTTTTGAGCACCTCAGATGTCTTCAGAGTATGTGTGGACCAGGTCATCTTTAAGGAGAACAATTGTAGGAGTGAATGAAACATGCAGAAACTATAAAGAATATTGTACTTTATTTACTGAAGTAGGGCTGGTCTGTAAAAGAAACTGATTCAATGCATAATATACATTTCTCAGTTACATAACGTAATTCTAGCTTTGCCTGATGGATCCTATCTGGGGAATAGAGGTATATTATGACATGTTCAGCACATCTTTCAGAACATACTGACAAATTTCTGGAAAATGGTGGGGGCATTCACCAGACTAAATGGTACTACAAGGTGCTCATAGTAGCCACTGACAGAGTCTTTTTTTGTGTGTGACTGTCTTTGTATTTCTTGCAGGCCAAAGAACTTTACATCATAAAGGAGATGCCCTTGAAACAGTTGTCTTAGTAAACCCATCAGAAGATACGGTTGTGTGTGAGGTATGTTACATTGCTGGAAATCTTCAGTGAAATTACTAGTTAATTAAAGTGCACAGGACCATTTAATAAACATCAAGATGCACCCCCGAGTTCACTATCTTATCCCTCTCAACTCTTACCACCAACCTAGGTCCATTCCCTCATCTGTGATTCATCTGCTCACAAGTTACTGATTCTGAGCGGCCAGAGCTCAGACTGCACCGGTGACCTCATCTTACAAAGTGGAGCGTTCACGTTTCAGCGCTTCTCTGACATATTTTCTTATCTTGGGGTGAGAAAAAAAACTGAAATGTATATATTTTAGGTAATACTGATGTGCTTTTGCTCTAAGCTTAGCCAGAATGTAGCCTCTAAATCGGAAGCACTGTAAGAAGTGATAATTATATGCATCCCTAAGAGCAGTGTGAAATGAGTGTCATTTCAATTCAATTGAAATGTAGACAACAATACAAGGGAAATTCTTGGAATTGTATGCTGGACTGATTCTGTATTTTTTTTTCCTCCTCTCATTCCGCCTTGAAGGTTAGTGGCCTACTGACTAGCAAAGACCCAGAGAGGCGGGCCCAGCTCACACTGTCCTGTCAGGGAGAGGGGAGCTGGGGCTCGCTAAGGCAACACAGCGCACTCATCCCAGAGTTCTTGGATTACAGACTGAACCCGGAACCAGTGTTGCCAGAGATGGAGGGCGTAACTGAGTTCACAGAGTATATCTCTGAGACAGTGGACGTCCCATCAGCCTTCGACCTCCTAGAGCCACCCACATCAGGGGGGTTCCTTAAGCTGTCCAAGCCATGCTGCTACATCTTCCCTGGAGGACGAGGAGACTCTGCGTTGTTTGCTGTAAATGGCTTTAACATTTTGATAGACGGAGGTTCTGAACGGAAGTCCTGCTTCTGGAAGCTTGTCAGACACCTGGACCGCATTGACTCCATTCTACTCACCCACATTGGTGCAGACAATCTTCCAGGGATCAATGGACTCCTCCAGAGAAAGGTAGCAGAGAAGGATGAGGAGCACTCTCAAGGTTCTACTACCTATAGGGACTGGATGAAGAATCTGATCTCACCAGAGCTAGGGGTGGTGTTCTTCAATGTACCAGAGAAGCTGCGAATGTCTGAGTCAACATTAAAGGTGAAAAAGAGCATTGAAGAGGCTTCACTCACACTTCAATACCTCACTAAACTGGGGATTAAGCCCGAACCTCTCTTCAGAGTGGTCAGCAATACGATTGAGCCCATTACACTTTTCCACAAAATGGGTGTAGGTAGACTAGACATGTACATTTTGAACCCTGTGAAGGACAGCAAGGAAATGCAGTTCCTCATGCAGAAATGGGCAGGGAATAGTAAGGCAAAAACTGGCATCGTGCTTCCCACTGGGAAGGAGGCAGAAATATCTGTTCCCTACTTGACATCTGTCACTGCTCTTGTCGTGTGGCTCCCTGCCTGCCCCACAGAAAAAATTGTTAGAGTCTTGTTTCCTGGCAATGCACCACAAAACAAAATCTTTGAGGGACTTGAAAAGCTGAAGCATTTGGATTTTTTGAGATACCCAGTAGCCACTCAGAAGGACCTATCTTCTGTGGCTCCTTTACCAGTAATAAAGCAGACAAAAGTTAAGCACAGGACCGATAGCAGAGAAAGCCTTAAGTCATCTCCTAAGATACATTCCAAGGTCATTAAGAAAGAAGCTGAAGAGGGTGCATCAGAAACCAAGAGTGACTCTGCCAAGGAGAACAAAATCGAAAAGAAAGAGAAGAAATTCAAAGAGTCTGATAAAACGACGAAACCCCTGAAAACATCTGACCCAGTAAAGCTGGAAAAGAGGAAGCTGCTGAAGGAGAAATCGATTAAAAAGCCAACTAAGGAGAGGGTGTCTAAGATAGATGAGAAGAAGGAAAAAGAGAAAAAGGAGATCAAGAAGGAAAGGCGTGAAGTTAAGAGAGATGAAACAAATAAAAAGGATGAGAAAAAAGATGTCAAGGTAAAGGAAGAGAAAAAGAAGGATGCGGCTAAGACTGAGCTTAGGAAGCTCACCAAACCTGATCTAAAACCCTTCACCCCAGAAGTCAGGAAGACTCTGCACAAGGCTAAGGGTCACACAAAACCCAAGACCGATAAGACCAAAGGTAAACCAGTTCAGGAACAAGCCACTGATCAAACATTAACAGCTGGCACAACCGCTGAAGAGACTCCATCACTAACAGAAATGCCAGCCACAGTGGAGAGTTATTCCATTGTCTCCTCTCCAGAAGATCTGACCAGGGACTTTGAGGAACTTAAAAGAGATGAAATTTCAAAAGAGGAAGCTGAATCAATCTGTGATAAGGCTCTTGTAAATGACGCTGTAATTTCAAGCCTTCCTATGGATACTGAAAAAGAACAGATTGTCCCTCAGTCTGATTTCACACATGTGGCGGAATTCCTATCTGAGGCAAAGCAGCCTTCAGATCAACAGGGGCAACCATCAAAAAATGAAGAGAAATGTGAGAATGAGGATGCCGACATGAAGTTTGAGAAAATAAAGAGTGATATGAAGATAGGGGAACCAGAGGAAAGTGTCAGGGAGGGTGAGGCAGATGACGTGAAATTGGGGAAAATAAGTGAGGATAAAGAAATGAAAAAATATGAGTTTCAAACAACCAGAGAGGAAGAGGAGCCACTGAAGATGGCTAAACTGGAGGAACATTTAGAAGACAAGACGAATATAATTGGCAGCGCAGAAGCTGAAAAGACAGAGAATCTAAATATAAGTGATAAAAAGGAAGAAGATGAGGGGGATTTTGACAAAGTCTGGAATATTCCTCCTCCTCCAGAGGAGCAATATGGAGCCAGACAGGAAGACGAAACTATGTATCTACCCAACATAGGCAGTGTGACAACTGCAGGAGACCATGTTTCCTTTATACAGGATGAAACAATTCCAGGATATTCTGAAACTGAACAGACTCTTTCCGACGAGGAAATTCATGAGGAGACTGAAGACAGAATACCTCACCTGCACTATGAAATGAGCACCTATGACATTTCTGTTCCTGATCAACCAGGTTCCTATGATGCCATCCATGGCATGAGAGAGATTAAAGCAACAGCTCTGCCCATGGCAGGAAATTTATCAGCAAAGAGTTTCATGGGAGGTCCAGATCCTGCATTAGCAATGTACCCTACCAGCATTCTTGCAGCACCCCTAGCAGAAGAGGAGCATGTCTCTTTGGCCACTTCCATCACAGAATGTGATAAGCTGTCATCTTTTGCTACCTCTGTTGCTGAGGATCAGTCTGTGGCATCTGTAACAGCAACTCAAACAGAAACTGAAACCGGTAAAAGCTCCTCGCTTCTGGATGTGGTCAACAGCATTCCATCATCTGCCCACACCGAGGCTACACAGGGAAAAGACTACCTACACTCAGCAGGGACTATTTCTCCCACTTCCTCCTTAGAGGAGGATAAATGTTTTAAATCACCACCTACTGAGGAATATCAACCCTTTGTGCATGGAACAGAGAATGGAGGAAATACCATACATGTGCATGATGAGGAGGATGAAGAGGAGGAGGAAGATGAAGACCAAACTCCTAATGTAGACATTCCACTTAGCAAGCTCCAAGAAGGCTATGCATCCCCACTGTTGTTTAACAATACTGAGAGAGGTCTTGAACCCCCTGTGTCATCCATGACACAACCAGTTGCGGTAACTGCAGCTAATTTAAAATCTGTTTCTTCTCCAGTTGACATTCAGGCTTCTCTTTCCAAAGCTGATGCTATGGTAATTTCCTCAAGGATATCTCCTCCACCCTCCTTTGCCTCACCCATCAAAGAGTCCATTCCTTTCCCAGAGACTGAGGAAAGATGCCTCAGCCCAGAGGACAGCACCATGAAAATGGCCTCCCCATCACAGTCTGGACCAACCAGTCCAGGTCACATATCTTTCCAGAAGTTCCCTGAAGGGGAGAAGATTAAATCACCTTTCGAGCAACGGCACACAAAGCAGGAGACAGAATGTGAACGACGGGTCACTACAACATATGAGAGTGGTGATCGCGATGGAAAGACAGTCCAGAGCCTACAGGAATATGACCAGTACAAGCATGTACCACTTCCAGATGTGAACAAAGGACTAGAATTGGAAAAAGACACAAAGCAGCCACCTATTGCACAAGAACAGGAGACAGACAGAGCCACAAGGTCTGATACAGAAGTGAAAGCATCACATTCTCTACCAAAGAGCCCTGTAAGAGAAAGGGTAATATTTACAGAAAGTGATGACGAGACAGAAGGGGGAGACTATGAGAATCTCAGAGTGTACGGTAAAACTAAATACACCGAGGAAAGAGAGTGCCGATTCCTAGATGAGGATGACATTCTTGAGACTAAGGGGTCCACCAAAGACAGAAATATGGGAGAAGCAGAAAAAAGGCAAGAAGACAAGAGCTTTGCTACTTCTTACATGCAACCCACAATGGATACCTCTTTAAGAGGTAAAGAACGTGAAACTCAGGATTTGTACTCAGATGAGGAAGAGGAAGTTATATGCACCGGTGGAGCAGGGTCCAGACCATTATCACTAGAGTCCAACAAATTAGATTTGCCAACATATGAATCCTCATCAAACCTTTATTCCCAGAGTGCCCTAACAGGTCAGCTAGACCATTGTGGTGATTCGTCACTTAAGGAAAGATCACTTCATGCTGATCATAAAGAACCGTTTACATACATGCTTGGACATTCAGCAGAACAAGAGCAAGACAGTAATTTGCTTAAAAGAGCAGAGACCACATCAGAAACTGCACACAGCCATTCTACTTCATATACTTTGACCAGTGATAAAGTACCTATTGATTTAGAAATCTCACGTATGGAAAAAAACGACAGTGCAGGGACCGTCCAACCTACATTACCGTTTTCAGATAAAAAGGAAGATCGCGCCAAAGAAACGACGTGTGATACTGCGAAAGTCGACGAGAAATCAGGGAACGGGGCAAAGCTTGAAAAAGAGAATGACCGAAAAACTGCATCACACTTTTCATGTTTTCACCAAGAAACAGACACTAAACAAAAATCTCCAGGCAAAGATGATTATAACCTTTTGCAGCAGGGTGACAGTGAATTCAAATATTGTCCGGATGAAAAGCCAGTCACAAAGGGTTATGGATTTGGTTTTAAGGAGGATCTCCACTACCCAGGTGGACATGATCTGTCAAAAGGTACAGAGGACAACAAGACACTTACGCAATCAGATATCATGGGAAAAACTGAAAGTTCAGCTGGATTTTCTGTGTCATGTTCTCCCAGAGAAGAGGCTGTGCCAGTTAGCAGGGATTATTTATACTCATCACTCTTACCAGAGACTAAGAAGGGTGTTCATTTAAGTCCTTGTGCCTTCCTTGAACAAAAAGATGGTTCATTCAAGCGAGAAGAGTCTAAACAGCTAGTCAGACAAGATACTCCGTATGTAGCTGTCGAGAGCTTTATGTATACAGAGATGTATAAAGATAAAACAGCTGGAAAAATCGATTCATACTCATTTGCCCTAAGTGATAAGCAGGTGCACCCTGATGATTTGCCCACAAACCTAGACAAAATGAAAACAGTAGACAGCCCACTAGCGCAACAACAAGTAAAAAATGAGATGTCATCAAAGGCTGGAAAATTATTCTCTGGCATGGACAGCAAAAAAGAATTGTCATCATCAACTTGGGAGCAATGTAATTTGGAGTCTCAGCCTTCTTTGGGTGCTTTACAGAAGTGTGGTGTCAGTGAGAATCAATCCAGAGAGGATGAAATCGTGAAAGGAAAGGAAATCACTGAGTCGGAGAAAGAGAAAGGATATCCGCTTGGTACTGATGTCATGAGTTCTACAAGTCAGATTTCTCTTGGGAAAAAAGACCTCTTTACTTCCAACCCACAATTTGACAGCCAAGCCAGTAAACCGTCCGACAGTAAGCCCTCAGAACGGCATTTTGGTGTTCATACATCTGAGTACTCATGTTCAAGCCAGTCCATGATGCACCACTTTAAGAAAGAAGAAGCCCAAATCAGTGGAGACATGAGATTAATAATGGGTGAAGGTGAAGAAGATGAGGATGACGATGAAGAAGAAAGGACAGGCGAAGACGGTGAAGCCAGTGACTCCGATGTCGAAAAAGGCTCCAAAGAGAGATCTGAGAAGGAATCTGTAAGCCTGTGTGGTAAATCCGCGGAAATAACACACCCAGCAATGAAAAAAGATGATAATAGGCAGACTTTCATCTGCAAGCCTGAACACAGCTTTGACCTTCAACCAAAACCTTCCTCATCAGGGCTTTTTGGGTCCGATGATGACAGCAGTGTGAAACACAGAAAAGCTGAAGATTTTAAAGACAAAAGTAGAGCTGATACTGGTTCTCTCTTCACTGGAAGCTACACTGAATTGGGATCCTCGGGATTTAAAGAGAGGTCAGAATACGTTTTGTATGGAGACAGCAAAGAATCCGATCTTGGCAGTCAGTTAGGGATCAAAGACCAGGAAAGTTGCGGCCCTACAGAAAAGCTGTACCACAGCGAGAAAGATGCTGAGTCTGAAAAGCAGAAGACACCTGACAGTAGGAAAGGAGGGGACATTGACCCCCTGGGTTTTACCTACACCACCACTTTTTCCACAGCGTACTCTTCCTCTTCGTCTTACAGTTACTCCTCCTCTACCCCAGTCTCTCTTTCAACCAGTCGTCAATTTGGAGAGGAGCTAGAGACACCTGCCACTGTCTCAGACTCATTCAAGCTAGATTATGACAGTGCTGGTTTGGACTATTCTTCTTTCAAAGACGAACACTCCCCTGTGATGGATTCTCCATTTTCAAGTTCTGGGGGTTTAATGAAAGACGAATACCTGGAGGTGTCCGAAAGGCTGATGACTGCTACCACAACTGCAGAGTCCACTTCCAGCCTCACTAAATTCTCACCACTTAGTCCTTTTGAGGAAGTGAAAGCTTTCCCACCTACCACTGCTGTTTCAGATGACAAAAAAGAGAGTTCAAGCACCGTAAGGGAGAAGGGACGACATACTGACATCTTCTATCATCCTGAGTGGACTGATGATTCCAGGTTTTGTGGTGGTGCTGGAGACCCTTACTCCTACTTGTTGCAGTCTTCAGGGATGGAATCAGCACAGGCGTTTCATGATGATTCATTGGTGAAGCCAGAAGGTTTGGATAATAAATATATTTCGGAGGAGGCCGGAGATAAGAGCAAAGAAACACCTACATTCGAAAAGCAACAATTCACTGTTTCATGCCCAAAAGAATGCCCTGATGTGCTGACATCAACTTCCCCCCATCATCCAATGTCATATGCATCTCCCTCACAACAGTTCATGCAATCATCAGCAGCAAATGGGCCCACAGAGGTTAGCTTAAGCCCACCTGTAGCTCCCTCTGCAACAGCCCAGAGGCCCAATGTTAAGGAATCAGGTCTGTGTGAAGCAAGGAGGACTGTGGAGGAGCAAGAAAAGGAGACAGAAATGAGAGGCAGATTTGAGGCAGAGGCACAGAAGCTGCCTGGAGCGTGTCCAGGGGCTCACACAATGCATTATAAAGAGGAAGGTGAAGCCAAGGACAAACACCAAGAGCTAGATTGTCCACCTCGCCCTCTAACCTTGGCATCAACCAATCAGACTTTTCATTCCTCCTTCTTCCCAGAAGCACTGAGCAAATCAGGAAAGGATACTGCCATTCCTCAGGATGACTGTTCAGGGGCTTCTTCTTACAGCTATTCGACCTCCACTGTTTATTCATCCTGCGAATACAAACACCGCAAAGGAGAGATATCACCATCCTTTATTAATCCAAGTCCACATGGATTTTCCAGTGATGATGAAGAGGAAGATCCTGGGAGCCACCATTCACAGGGACATGATAACCGAAAGAGCACTTCTATGATGAAGTCCTGTACACAGGAAGGCCACCATGTCCCCAGTGTTTTTGGAGATGGCAGTGGACCTCAACATCTTCCTGGCACTATGGCAGCTGGCATAGGCTTAGCTGGGGAGGAGACTCCACCCACTTCTGTAAGCGAATCCTTGCCCTCCCAGTCAGACTCTGATGTGCCACCTGAGACTGAAGAATGCCCGTCGATTACTGCTGAAGGCAACCTAGACTCAGATGAAGACACTGAACATCTGCCAGTAGATAGATTGTCTTCAGTTACTGGTGGAGGAAATCCCCATTCACCCTCACAAAGATCCTCTCAAAGGGTTCAGGATCCCCCACCTGTACCCCTGAAGGACCCCTTACCCCATCCACCACACCCAGATGTATGCATGGTGGACCCAGAGGTTTTGTTTAATCAGCAGAATTGTACAGACAAGTTGCTCAAAAAGGACCTAAAGACGAACAAAGGCTTAAGAAGGTCACTTGGAAAGCCAAAGTCTGCTTCCCCAGTTCGTAAAACTGAAACAAAGGCTAAGAGATCACTCACCCCTATCAAACAAGTTTCTAAGGATTCTTTGCCACGTTCATCTTCACTGAAAAAACAAGATTCAGAAAAGAAATCAAAACCATCCAGAACACATGATAGTCAAGGATCCAGAGGCGAGGACAAGGACGAGACATACAGGTCTAGCCATAGTTCAGGAAAAGGAATGGTCAATGGTGTGAAAAACAGCACAGGTGGGAGCAACAAGTTATACTGGTAACACTTTAAGCTGTCAACTACAAAGCATTATAGATACCTTCATAATGCATTATAATCATCAGTATAAGAATTAATAAAGCATTACAGCATCTTCTATTGACAGACATGAGGCACTATAGTGTTGATTATAATACTTGATAAGCTCCAATGAAGCTTTCATCTATAATGCATTATAGATACCTTCATAATGCATTATAATGGTTGGCATAAGACAAGCTTTATGAAGATATTTGTAGTGCATTATATACGAGAGCTTTGTAAAGCATTCATAATGCATAACACCAAAGATGGTGGAATTAGTACAGGATTGTTTTTTTACTCAGTTTGTTAATACCCCTACCAGGGGTGAGGCCCTTCTTGA
>JAAGVU020000019.1:16446716-16458923 GCA_011763525.2 Mormyrus iriodes
TAACACACATGGCTATAATTTGTTGTCTTTGTATAGATATTTATAGCCATGTTTATAATGCTTTATGAATGCATTATAATGTGCTATGAATGTGTTCATAGATTTCTATTGACATGGCATTCATAGACACAAGTGGTGATTCTAAGAAATCTATTCCTTGCATCCTAGGTTCAAGCTCTCAGAAAATGGCTTCTGGTTTGTCCTCTGCCTCACCCATTTACGTGGACCTGGCCTACATCCCTAATCACTGCAGTGGCAAGAACGTGGACCAAGAATTTTTCAAGCGTGTGCGCTCCGCTTATTACGTAGTGACCGGAAACGACGCTAGCTGCGGAGAGCCAAGCCGCAGCGTTCTGGACGCACTGCTGGATGGCAAGGCCCAGTGGGGCACCAACCTCCAGGTAGGAGCTCAGCTGTAATTATTTCAGTACTTTTTTGTTACTTTGTTGTATTTTCACTGCTGGTTTTTAATGTTATTTTAAAAGTCATTGGTCATGTCTTGGCCAATACACTACAGTTAAAAGATATTGTAACCAATGGCTTTTGTTGTGATTAAGACTCCCCAGACGTGCTTACTTTCCTTGTGAAACTTTCTTGCAATGCCTTTTGCATGGAAAATCACACAATGACCTTTAACCTCTGTACACAGGTGACATTGATCCCCACCCATGACACAGAGGTGACCCGTGAGTGGTACCAGCAAACCCATGAGAGGCAGCAGGATCTCAACATTATGGTTCTAGCCAGCAGCAGTACAGTTGTCATGCAAGACGAGTCATTTCCTGCCTGTAAGATTGAGTTTTGAGCTCCTTACAACCTCCTTGTTTTCGGGCTCATTCATGATTCTCCATCCCTGTTACTGGCATCTCCACAGCCGGTGGACAGAGACTCACATACTGTTTAGCCAAGCAAAACCAGTTCAAAACCACTCCATATATATTTTCATAATGAAGGTCATGTGTGATATAATACATATTTCCCACCTGATTCCTAATTATTGCCATATCTTAGTTTCTGACAGATAGTTGATGTACACAGATTACATGGTTTGGAGGATTTAACAAACAGGAAGAGATCACAGCTTAACTCTCTGAGGTATGAGAGGCCATTCCAAGGTGGTGGGGCCAGCAAAAAACAGTTAATATGCACATAATTCTGTAACGAACAGCACAAATCACAATTCACTAATGTAGATCCTGAAATAGCACCCCTGCATCTACTATCTTTCAATAGAAAGTCAGCCACAATGTTTCCCCTATACCTGTTACCCTTGTTAGCAAAATATTGTTATTCAAGTATCTTCAAAGTCATTTGAAAGTAAGTTCATATCATATCTATATACCCACAAGCCAAAGCTGAACCCTGGACATACCCATTAACAAAGTTAAGGGGAAAGTTTAGCTTTGGGGTGGGGAGAATAATTATAAACCGAAAACCTTAAAAGACAGACTGAAACTATTAAATGAACCACGGTTTTGACTAAATGCTTAACAAAAGGTCCCTTGACTGCAGCTTTTTATATGGTGAAGCTGGAATGAAATAGTGCCGCGTATTGCAAGTTGCAAAGTGTTTAATGAGTAGTCTTGGTTTGTGGTTCAGTATAAAAATAGATGTAATTATTATATTGATAAATGTTTAGAGTCAGCAATTTGGTTCTCATGTATGTAGTACATTGTAGTTTTAGGCAGGTAGTTAGAAATGAGGTCAGTTTTTAAAAGTAATAGACAAGAAAATAGTACAAACTAAATAAACATTTCTGTTGTATGGAGTTTTGCCCAGATTCTCATACTCATACTACATAAATACTGCAAATCTGTTCCCTCCCGGCTTTACTGAATGGAGTGTGTGTTTTGTTCTGCTTGGCTCTTTCTGCAGGTTGCTGTGCTCTTATTTTTGTTTTCCTTCGGTTGAAATTAAAGACTATTTGAAATACACTAATAGTTAGGCTAAATGCTTGTGTTTTAACGTTGAGCTACAGGTTTCACATATGCTGCGTCCAAAATCGCATACTTGTTTGCTATGTAGTATGCAGAATACAGTATGCCAGGTGAGCAGTATGTCTGAATCCTCAGTATGGATGAGGCAGTAGGCGAATCGTATCCGGATGACATACTGCATTCTGTGAAATTCTGAAGTGTTTAAGGGATGGATGCTATGCTATACTACAAGGCAACTGAAGTGGTGAAGATCGTCAAAAATTTCTTGTAAATTTTTCATAGTTTTTAATAGTTTTTAACTTTCACTGGGGTCAAGCTACATCATTGGTGAATATCTGTGTCAGGTAATGTGCAAGATGGTGACCACAGTACATCTGAGTGCGTGCATACTGTTCTCATGCATGCATACATACAGTACGTACTTCATTAATGGTCGAGTAGTAGGCTTCGAACGAAATTCAGTGTGTACTGTTAGTATGTGATTTTCGACGCATCCGTTTTGTCCCTGACCTGGCATTTATTCAGATGATTATACACAATGGAGCTTCTTCGATAGCTTCAGAAGCTGCATTTAGCCTACAACCAACTAAATGTTTCTATAAAATATGCGTAAAACAGAAGATGAACAATGACTACTGTGGTAAAGTGGTATTGTAAGGATGTGTTAGGCAAATTTTACTTAAGGATGACCCGCTTGTTTACGCTATGTTTCCCACTGTCCAATCAGTGGATCTGCTGCCTCCTCTACATTTCCCACTGTCCAATCGGTGGACCTGCTACCTCCTCTACATTTTCCACTGTCCAATCAATGGACCAGTACTCTCCTCTGCATTTCCTAATGCCGAATAATTAATGTGATAATTCACGCCGCGTTAGATGGTCGGAACGCGCTCAGCTGTGTGCTTGGGGAGCAAAGGAAGAGGGCCAGGGTACAGAGCCCCGCAAACTGATCCAAGATCAGCTGAGGGTAACAGTCACCAAACACTGCTCAGTACCATGTGCGTTTAGTGGGTCTCGGTCATCATGTGTCCAGGGCACCACATGGGTGGAAAGGGGAATAAATGATGAAAAGTTACATCATAGTAACTATGCCGAATAATTGAATAATGTTCAGCTTCTGTTAACAGCCACACTGTATTGGCCAAGCTGGATTGTATTAAAGTGTATAAAACTGTCTATGATATTGGATGTTTTAATTTTTTGTGATCACAGCGTATATAAATTAGGAAAATCTGTGTTTGCTGTGGTGGATTGGACCCCTCCAGCAGAGCATGATTCAGCCCAGTTGATTTATAAATGATAGTTTCACTTCTTGAATTTGACATGGAGCATTAATGAATTTCTGTATGAATGGCAGATGTCCCTTGTAGCAGTCGAGAGGCTCCTTAAGCCAATGGTCACAAAAGGTCACAGGAAATTTAAATAAAGATAATGTACACTTAACGCTTTACCTAGCAAAAGGCTGGTTTTTCTTGGCTGGGGCTGAATGAAAGCCTACAACAGTAATCTGCAAGTGTAGTAATTAAAAAAGCACATGTTGTAGGGACCATATTAACTGCTTTAACAGTGAACTGTTAGCAATTATACTGTCTGAAAAGCGTGTGTGGAAGTTATGTACAAGCAAGTTAATGTGTCTGAAATATTACTGCCAATGTAGTAAATGTAAATATGCTTAATTAGGCCTTGCTGTTAGCCTTGAGGGTGGATAAATGTACATTTCGAGGGGCTATTCATAACTAGCTTAGGTAACACATATGCATTGTATTCAAAATATTTTTAATTGTTTTTTATTTTAAGTATCTCTTGTATAATTGAAGTTTTAGTGTTTATGTTTGTGGTTGTAAAACATGCTACATTTTTAAAGTTAATTACTGAGTTATTTTACATATTTTTAAATTCTATTCCCGCACCTTTTTTTTAATTTTTGCACTCAGATTTTATTATGAGAATGAGTTATCAAGGTGCCTCTTCCACAGAGAGAGAGAGAGAGAGTTCTTGTAAATGTCCTTCTTTTGTCATGTATTTTATAGTAGTTGTGTGAACTGACTTTCTCTCTCAACTAATGCAATAGATTCAGTGAGGATACGTATCGAGCATGCTTGTATGTTGAGAGTGGCTGTGGACGAGCGCTGCAGGGGTAGCCAGCGGCTGATGGTGGCCTCTCCTTGGTCTTTTATGGACTTAGTGACACTGGTTTTGGATTTGTGTGCAGATAAATAATATGTGCTGCTGTAATGCATGCTGAGATGTGGTGCAAGCGACCGAAAGAGTGCTAGAATCTTGTTCAGGGAGGACTGGAGGCTGTCGATTTTCTGCACCCGCCCAGCTCGGGCGTTATGCCCTCTTCCTGTCCCCGCCCACCTCAGTGACAATACCTCCGGTTCTCTCTTCTCATCGGTATAAAAGTTATTGACTTTGTTCACGCTTTAAGTTGCGTTCCGGACCTGTGTTTGGTGGTTATGCCAGAGAGCATCCTCTTTGCAAGATACCAAAAACAATCACTACATGTAGCTCCATCTCTGTGCCCAGACAGCACCCACAGTATCCCCATTCACAGCCACAGTGCCCAAGATAAAGCTGGTTATTTTCCCATTTCAGGGGCAAAAGCTCTCACTTGAAATGACATTTTTGAATGTAGAGGTGTAATTCTGAAATATGCTGTTAATGGAACAAGAGGCACGTGACTCGACGTGTCCAACACAGGAATAAGACACGTGACCCACACTGTGAGTTGGAGCTTTAGTTGTATGAGTGTAATCAGTGAGGAAATGTGACTCACACACTTTGTGGAAGCGCAGGACCTGAGAGAGTAACATTAGCATATCTTTAAGGCTGATGCTTGGTACGTGGCTATTATGGATTATCTCCCCAATACCCCAAGCATAAAAGGCCCCTGTTACTTTAGATTTTTTTTTTAAATATCTAAAAGATATCTACATACTTGCCCTTGTAAAACACTTTCCACAACTGTAAAAGTTTATAGACTGAAACAGATGTATATACTTTTTAAGAAAATGCATTAACCTTTAAGGTGACTGCGTTTCTTTTTAGAAGATTTAAATTGTCCTCCTGAATTTTTCCAAAAAAAAAGAGAGAAAACAATTAAAACAACACAGTGGCAGTCTCCTGCGTGAAGCCAGCTCCAAGCCACGATGGATCCCTCAAGTCATTTTCTTCCAGAAGGTTCTGCTCGTTCATGCATGTGATCACATGAATTATAGTCATGTATGTAATAGCTAAAGAGAAAGTTCAACTAAATATATATATTTTTAATGGTCTTGGTGGTACCAAAATGGCATGTGTGACCCAGTAGTGCATCTGTCCCCCCAGCGGTGTACTTCACAAGGCACTGTGATAGCTAATCTGTCCTGTGCTGTATAATCCTAGTTCATATGTTTGTTTGTGTGCAAAGCTCTGTATCAATTTAAATATAAAATATATAACTATATAATATATAACTACTTATCATTAAGTCAGTTAAAAAGTAAATAAAGTATACTTATTGAAACTTGGGAATGCTTTTTGTTTTGGCTTTTGAGTTGCATGCTGGTGAAGGTTGTGGATCTTTGACCCACCGTTTATTTACTTGTTCATTGCTATCGAAACTGAAGGCGAACAATGTTTTGTACACTGCAAAGGTGCACATCTGTCTCTTCAGGTGACAGAAAGGGTCTTTCAGATGTGTACAAATATCAAAAAAATCCCCCCTGATTCTCCACAGGTAATGTCATTCATTAATATTCACTGTCTTTGCTCTAACTGTGGGCCCCAACCAAAATGAGGAAAGGCTCTTAATAAAGAGCTAGTAAAGGCAGGTGCAGTACTGAGTGAGGGAGGGGGAGCAGGTAACAGGGCTTGCAGTAGGATTAGGGGATTCTGGTGTTTTGCATGGCTTAAATAAAGAGTAGATTCTTACCATATTCCTCTGCCCTGTTTTTCTCACATCTGTCTGTTGAGCCTGGTCCAGAGGGAAATGTGTTTCTATGGCAACAGACTGAAGCTCTTAATATGCCATGAGATGCAATTATAATGCAGGGACGGCGAGGAACCATTTCTTAGAAACAGTGAGGTTTAAATGAGGCCGCGGGTGCGATGACAGAAGCTCGCACATCTCACTCAGGGTTTGCATATCTGCAAAACAGCACCGGCCGTGTTCACACAGCTCGCGGTTTGCTCCCTTCTCTGACTGCATGCCCTCAACCTGTGCCCTCAGTTCCCACAGGCCAGCTGCACTCAGCCCGTGGCACAAATGCAACTGATGGGACTCGAGATCTTACATGAACATCCCACATTTAATCTAATGACATAAGAGATCGAGGTCCCTTCCCAAGCTTCTGTCCGCTTAATTTCAGAAGGGGGCAGGGGAGATGGGGAACGGTCCTCATAGAGCCACAGGAAGGAGAGCAGTCCGAATCAACAGAGTCCTGGTTTATTAATAATATCTTTATTTAAAAGCATGAAAACTAGATTCATCAGGATTACACCAATTAAACCTACAATCGAATTTTTTCAATATGCCAAAAAATTCAATCCCCTGTGCAAACAGTAATGATGTCAAAACGACAAACGTATACATTCATTAACAAGGCTGCAGTGTTTACTAGTTAATATGGTGCATACACAACCGGACCAAGCAGTCGTAGACGGAAGTCCCAGGGTTTAATATTTAAAGACATGAACCAAATTAATAAACACTACAGAGGAAAAATATATTAAAAAAAACAACCAAAGTACATTACATTAAGTGTCACGCACTCACTTTAAGATAACTGGTTGTACACGTTTCGTCAGATTCCTAGATTTCCAAGCTCAGACACTGTCAGGCAGGTGACCAGAGACTTGCGCTGAATCACACTTCACAGCTGGTTGATTTAAAATTTACTCAAACCTTAAATTGCACAAGACTGTAAAAATCTACCCATAGAAGTCGTCTCACCCACAGCAGCTTGTCCTACTGCGGATAACCTAAAAACTTAATACCATGTATAAAAACTCAGACACAACACACTGCACCAAATCTTATTCTTTATTGCGTCTCCCCTGCTGAATAACATTTAACAGTGTCGGCTACAGACAGCAATCTCCTTGTACTGACACGGGCGTGGCCCTTATTGACTATTTATCGAACATTTTCCATATCAACTGATGTCACAGCATGTTATTTTCCAGTCATAGCTACTAACGTACAGTACTCACGCATACACACACAAGCAGAGAAACAGCACTAACCAGTACAAAGAAACACTGCAAGAAAAAAAGTTACTAATGAAATAAACATAAGATTTAAAACAGTTTAAATGTTTAAAAATATATATAAATCAGGAAGACTGTATGGTGCCATATACAGTTTAATGTGATTTCTTCATATATTCTCTGGTCATTGTATCTGCATTCAGGAGGCCTTTTGTGACAAAGGGTCAGTTCTCCCCAGTGGCCGCCAACTCTGCTTCACCATCATTAAGTAAAAACGAGTGGTGGCTGGGCACTCAGCTGTTCTCTCATTTCCCAACCAACAGTTTCCAGTTTTGTACCAATTTGTGACCGTCCCTGCTCTTCAGCAAGTGGCCACAGGGACAAGGGAACGTCACAACGGACCGCCCCCTGTACACAGTGTGGGTGCATCGAGAGCACGCGAGAGAGCTAGCAGTCATGTAGCAAGTAGCTGGCACCTCATATCAGGGGAGGCACTTATGGGAGATGGTACCAAAGGAACCAAGGGGAACCTGATATGCAATATGAACATACTTAGTGATATTCACCTCTTTTGGTTCCACGGCCCTTGGGTAAGATACAGGTACTGCACTATCAAACAAAATCACTATTGCGCCAGTGAGGGATTAATCAGTGGTATGACATTTTGCATCAGTAGGATTTGCTCTAACCCCTGTTAGGCAGTGTAGCCCAGGGTTAAACAACCACATGAATTACTGAATTACAGAAAAGTATGTTAACCGGCTGAGCCCCTCAGGACTCCTAGGAGAGGATTATTTCCAGTCTTTCGCTTTGATGTCAGAGAGCGTTTGGAAAGAGTCGCCGTCTTTCACCCTCCCCCCCGCTCTCCCCACCGCCGAGCCCCAAACACATGCATTACGCCAGTCTCTGTAATTCCTGCATCAGGTATCCCACAAAGCGTTCCCGTGCTCTCCAGCTTCCCCATGGTGACAGGAGCCTGAGCATAGTCTTCAAGATTGTCCATCCAGAACCTCTGCGCAGAGTACAAACCCGGCAACTTGTAGGATGGCTTGGCCCAACCGGTGCTGAGTCAGGGACGACTGCATTCTTGAGTCCATGAAGCCCGTCTGAAAGTGGCTGGTGGGAGAAGCTACCACTGACTAGTAGTCTACTGTGGCAGCACAGCTTCAGGCAATAGTGCATTTGGCTGAGCTATGACTGACTTGGCTATCCAGGGCCTCTCCTCACCACTTTGGGTGATGTGGGGAGCTGGAGTATGTGGCTGTTTTCCTGGCTGAACACACTACTGGAGGGTCCACTACTGATTGCAAGCACAACCAGGGACAAACATCATGGACAGTACCAGTCGACGCGATTACAAACTAAGCTGTTGTTAAAACCTTAGCCGTGGAATGACTTTCAGACAACAACAGCTTTAAACTGCAGCTCCACAGGACAAGTGCACTGGCCTTTACTGATGTGCCCATATGATCTTCTGTCTGCTAAGAGATCCTCCACTAGATCCATTAAGGATTAGCAGGCCCAAGTCCTGCCGTACGGGAGTCCGACTCGCAGCAAAGCGAGGCCAAGGAGGTCAGCGCTCTCTGGGGGATGTAGGTGTGCGCAGCTGGCTGGCTCTGAGAATCCAACATGGCTGACAGTGCTGCAAAGAGGATGAGATAGCCACAGGTCACAGAGTTTACAGATGTTTAAACATTCAACAGTGAAATGCCTTCTTTACAGAATGGCTATGTTATAATAGAGTAGATAGCTGAGGGTGGTGCAGAAGTGTCTGCGTGATTTAAGATGTTACCTTTACTGGCTCTGGAGTGAGAATCGCCACCACTCTCGCACACAGCAGTCAGGAACTCATCCATCTGCTTGAGAGACAATGAGTTGTGCAGCGTTTCCAGTGGATAGATGGAAGGGACCATGGAGCAGCCCTCGAACCCTGTGGCAGGGCAGAGAGACTAATGGAGAGATCAGAATGACCTAAGAGAGACACAACAGGTCCGTAAACGGGGCCAGTATCTCGCACTGCTGTCACATTCACACGTAGGTCATCCATAAACACAGCAGGTATTTAACATCAGGCTTCCCGGCACCTCGGTAAAACAAAAGGCTGAGTTTGTGACACATCCCAAGGCCTCTGGTAAGTACATAAGAACTGGCACCCAGCTCCACAACCAGGGATACAACAATGAAGATACAACCAGTTGATATAGTTGATGTATAACAGGAAGACAACCAGTCAGTACAGTTGTACATACAAGGCAGTCTGCTAATTTTGTGCTTTCCGTAAGTAGACACCTCTGATCATCAAATCAATCCAATTCAATGGAGTCCCTGTAAACTCTGGACCCTACGTCTTATGGTCCATATTTTCTGTTCATAACAAAATTGACGGAAGGCAGATGTGAAGCTGCTATGCAGTGTCATGCAGAGGTCAAGGTTAGTTTCAACTCTGGTAGTACAGCAAGAAAATGCATAAAGCTTACACAGACCACCAAAACTATTCAGTAAAGACAGATGTCCCTGTTAATCACAACATTTTCACAAAGCTACATACACACACACAAAAAACACTCACATACACTCAAAACCAGGTCAAGACCACTTATATGTGCAACAGCTCCCCATCTGGTATAGGAAGTGCTTTGCATACGCATGAATGTGATACGCATGAAACATGACCTGGTCTCGGGAACCGCAGACAGCAGGTGTGACATCCCAGAACTTCTATGCATCATAGTTGCCCACTTGTGCACGTGTTCCAGCCAACTTATGGGCACAAAAGCACTGCACTACCAGGTCATTTGCTTGTTCACGTCATTCACTCCTCACACACCCTGTCATGCACGCTTATCCAGCGCAATTTAAGCTGTAGTCATTTAACACCCCCATCTCATACATCATGGGGAACACAGCACTGCCAGTCAAACGAGTTGTCATTCCCATCGAAGAACATTGAAAAGGCGGCCATCCGATACAAAATCGAAACACAATCCAGAGACTGTTGGAAGAAAAACCCCCAAGAGGTCTTCACATTTTCCATTGCTCAGCCTTGGAGTGGGTGAACTTCTCCAGAACTCACTCCCTGCAGCACACAATGAAGGTCAGGAGAATAATTTTAAACTAAGATCAAATTGGTGCATCGACAGCGAATACGTCTCCTCCCTCCTCAGAGGCCAGGAGTTTTACCTCTGCCCCAGCTACGTGTTGCATTCTCTAAACTTTTGTTTTCACTCACAGACCAAAAACATGGGTTTGGCAGACTGGCGTTTCCGAACCGAACTGACAAGCCCTGTGCCTTCCTGGCATAGGCTCCAAGCCTACCACACACCTGCACTGAATAAACAGTAACGGAAGATGGCTGAAAGCAACAAAACCCTTCTGAGGTAGTAAGGCGAACCATACAGACCTTCGGGGGGGGGAGGGGGGGGGAGTCCTGGCTGGAGTTCAGCCAGTTTTGGAAGAGGCACAGGTGGTAGGAGCACCGCTTGAAGGTAGAGGGCCAGCACCCTGTCTGGGGCAGCCAGGCGCCCCTTGGCCCGGTTGCCAGGGAACCATCGCCACCATGACAGGGCAACATGGGGTTCCTCCTCAGTTGCCAAAGAGGAAACAGAGAGCGGAGGTCAATACAGGGATGTAGGGAAAGGCTGGAACAACGAGACAGAAGCGAGAGAGGGAGAGGAATGGTACGAAGGAAGAGTATGAGGAAAACGGGGGGGGTAGTATTAGCAAAATGCAGAGGAAAAAGTACTCTGATGTCTACGTGCCAGTGTCAAAACTACCACCAGGAGCACAGCAGTGGGCCAGTATCGGGTCCCACTAACATAATACCAGTAAAGCAAAGCAGTCACCTAGTTTCTTGTGCATAATGCATGTAAATGCTGGGAGCCGAAACCTTCATGAGGACATTGCCTGCTCATAGTGGTCTAACAAGATCCACAGGCCTCAACCGAACGGTCCACCTATGACATTTAATTTTTAAAACTATAGCCTTTTTTAAGCATGGGGAGGGCCTACCCAGTGGCTGGGGACCGTACACGGAGCGAAGGCTGGACCGCCGCACTAATAAACATGGCTGTTAGAGAATCTACCTGCTCTGCCTGCTCCTGAGGCAGAAGGCAACATTCTGGGTTCCCGATATGGAAAACAGTCTTCAGGAAGGACCGAGGTGAAACCAGTCAACATGACATCCACTGTCCGCTACCTTAACATGACACTATAAGGTTATAAACACAGCCTGTTTTTTCCTTTGCTTTTTTGTATTACTGATACACCTGTTTGTTATAAAGACTAATTATAACCGTGCCATTCAAAGCGAAATATCCTGGATTATACCAGTTAGCTATTTCCCCTATAAGCTGGCACCAAGTACACAGAACTAAAAGGACCTGACAACAGCATAACAACATTAGCTATCTCACATATTAACAAACTTATGAGACCTTTCTCTTTGCCTCCATCCAGCTTAGAGAGGGCTTTGTTAACTGCGGCAGTGGGGTCATATCAGTGTGACCTGCATGTAGATTTGCATGCCTCATCACCAAGACTGTCATGCTACAGTAAACAGACTAAAAATGCAAGGGAGCCCTCATCAGTTTGGGCTGCAGCTCATACTTCATTCACAGCTGAAACATGTAGTCTCTCTGTGCCGTTAAGTTACAGTGTAGCACTAATACCTGCATTCTATTTATTGGCTTGCAGGGAATTTAGCAAAAGTACAGGGTCATTTTCTGTGAGCTATAAACCAGCTATCAGATGCTGTGTTTCACACATCACACAGAAAGTGGGGCTGACACACACACAGACAGAACTGTAACCCCTACCCAGCCCTAACCTTAACCATAAGTAACCAAACAAAATAAACTAAAATCGTTAAATGTCTTGTGATTGCAGATGCATATTTTTATAAAAGTGTTTCCCCTTGCGGGGACAGAAGAAAATGGTCCCCACAACATCACAATAACAGGTTTTTACCACATTGTGGGGATATTTGGTCCCCACAATGTAATATATACATGACCACACACACACACACACACACACACACACACACACACACACACACACACACACACACACACACACA
>JAAGVU020000019.1:16460246-16471604 GCA_011763525.2 Mormyrus iriodes
CCAGCACATGACCGATGAGGAAGATCCCATTGACTAAGACTTTTCCAACATTTGTACTTGCTTGCTCGAGTATGATATACAAAGTTGATTTTGCATCTTCATGCTAATTAAAAAAAAAAAAAAAAAAATACTGCATAACATACATGCATGTGACCAAAGTAATTAAAAGGTAAAAATCAACCAACAGGCACCAATTCAGACTCACTATTTCACTATCAGCAGTGAGTAGTGGAGAGTGTCCATCATCCACTTCCATTTTCATTGATATATTTATCCAAACGCACTTCACAAAAAAAAGTGGCATCTTCATGGGAACCATAATTTCTGTCTCAAGAAGGAAAGCAAATGGAATTAGCGGGAGCAGCTTTCAGTGACCATCGCTGACTGAGAGGGCAGAGGAGATCCCAGGACAGGGTCTATACAAGACTCCCAGACATGTGAGGTGTACACACACACACACACACACACACACACACACACACACACACACACACACAATCAACAAGGTGTGAGTTCTGCTTTAGAAGGTAAGTGAGCAGGCAGGCAGGTAGAGATGTTAGGAAGAGATGTGGAGGAAAGAACAGGACCATACATGTGAAAGAGGGAAATACCATCAGCTGGATGTTTTGCATATTTGCCACTGATAAAATCGCTTTCATAACAGGAAATAAAACATGAAAAAGGTCATTACTGCCAGCATCTCGGCCATGATGCAGCTGTCCGGAGGGGCTGAGCAAGAGTACAAATCCAGGAGGTACGAGTCCAATTTCCTCAATCGAGCAGGAAGTCACACAATAACACAATAAGCTTCAAGAGAACCAGGTTAGAAGGATTTAAAAGGTGACCAGCCCACAGCGACAGTTCAAATAGCATCAGTAAAGCAGGTAAATGGTTCTCTGACTTACTGTAACTTCATCAGAACTAGTAGCTCAACTGAAAAATCCTTAAAACACCACAACAGAATGACTTTTTTGGGCAAGAATGAGCTGAATCCACCTTCAAAAGGAAGATTAAAGTAGCAGCAGAGGGACAGTCCTGCCCACTTGCCCTGTTCATCTTCTCCAAGCTCCAAGCCCACCCTGCATGCTTTGGGGGGGGGGGGAGCATGAGGTACACAGCCTACCAAAATCTAAAATCAATTCCTAAGTCACTTGTCTCTTTGAAGAAAGAGGCTTTAAAATACCAAAAAATGGAAAAAAAACAAACTCCGGGACCTTCTTCCCATCAACTACTGTCAAGATAAGGAAAACAAAAAAATTTGAAAAACAAAAATTACCCAAATCTTCATCACAGAAGTATCGATAAAATACGAAGAGGCAGCCTCGTGCGGGTTCATAGATGCGCGGAGGCAGCCTCGTGCGGGTTCATAGATGCGCGGAGGCAGCCTCGTGCGGGTTCATAGATGCGCGGAGGCAGCCTCGTGCGGGTTCATAAATACACAAGAACACATTGGATGGCATTCCAGGATGTTCAGCCACGGAAAAGCCTGTGTCCCTGCTACTACAGCAATATCTAGTGGACGATGGAGCTGTGAATTCTGAAAGAGTGGATCATGATAAATGCTAGGATAGCGAAGGTCATTTCCTATCTACAAAAATAAAGCCACGAATGTAATCGTCCAAAAAGCGGCTGTGCATCGATGCCAGTATCAGGTACCTGTGCTAGCAGCAGTTAGCCACTTCCCCATGCCAGCTCATACCACTCTGCTTTACAATGCCAGGTAACGTGTAAGCTTTCACGTGCTGCTTTCTACATACTGCTACAAAAAGCAAGTTATAACCAGAGCAGATGTTCATTTTAGCTTTCCAAGGTTAAGCACACTGTAAATAAATACATCCAGGAAATGGTTAGACAAAAAAAGGGTATCTAGGGCCCCCTAGTGGCTGTGTCCATAATTGTAGCTAATGAAATCTTGGGGAAAAATGACTCTGTAGAGAACATTTGAAGCCAGGTTCTTAATAAAACACAGCTGGTTTCACTGTAGCTCATTTTAAAAGTAATCAGCAAACGATTGTGGAATGCTATGACAGGCCTCAGCCTAATACAAAGAAGGAGGTAAAAATTAATCTTAATACTTTAATCTTAATACTTTAAGGGGGCTTCAGATCTACACAGTCAAAAAGGGGTCATTTACAGCCATTCGGGGGAGATCTGTTGCCTTCGTAGTTTCCTCTGTTCACCTCAGTGAGACACAAGTGAGCTTTCGAGGGACTGCCCCCCCAGCCAAGTGCATGAGGGAGGAGCTCTGTGCAGCTCACAACACCCCACCCTTCCCTTGCCACATAATTACATTGGCAATTCACAACTGCTCCTGAACATAAATCGCCAAGACAACAGTCTCTTTACCTCCACAGCAACGGGATTCAGAGATCAAGGACACCTACCATCCTCGTGGCCCTGGCTGCCAGAGAAGAGTTTTTTGCAGTGTGTGCAAGCGTAGTCCCGCAGGTCAGGGGCGCTCGAGGAGCCCCCCAGGACGGTGGTGCTAAAGATTCCAGTGCACTGGGGGCCTGTTCAGAAGAACCACGGGGCAGGGGGGCAGGGGGGGTGTTAGCTACCACCACAGATCAAGCAGTTATTCAGAAAACGTCACAGGTTTCTAAGCCACGATGCATCCTGTCATGCTCAGCCAGGTGGAGCCACAGCGGTCCTCAGGGTCCTGACTACAGTGCTAAAAAGTCATGCAGTCACAACAGGCGACTGTAGCAAAAAACCGCAGAAACAGTGCATGCACATGCCGAAGAACAAAATATGCTAAAACACCCTTTAGCATATGACTTTAGCCTTGAGCGCCTCTTCACATAATGCTGACACAGAGCATTTGTCCTGGTAGGGGACTGTGATAGCTAAATATAAATAACATCCCTAAAGAATGTCCCCCCCAATGGCAGACCGCACGCCTGGGAATATAATGCTCCCCAATGCCATGCCTGCTTGTCCTCTGTGAACAAAACATTTTCCTTGGCACACGCTAGCATTTTTATACAAATTTTAACAGCTTGTTAAAATGACGTGAATTATAAATACCACTCTTGCGTTAACAGGTTGCTAGGCAACATCAAGCTGTTCGGATGCTTTTGCTTGGATCTATTTCCGTTACAGCCCCGACATTTTTCCGCGGCAGCCGGATGGAACGCTGGAGTCGCCATGAGGGGCAGACCACCCTCTGACCTTCCACCCGTGTCACCGGGAGCCACATTTTTTTTTATAAGCCGCAGAGCCATTGGAGGCCAACTTCCTGTGACCTCAGACGGGATCAATAACTGAGAGGAGTGTGACATCAGGAGCAAGAAACCTGACACCAACCTAATCCACTCTGCTTTATCTCCGGGGACGGCTGGGAGCAGGAGGGGAAGAATCTGTAGCTGCTGGCCTTTGAGGATGCATCCGAAAGTACCTGGGGAAATGCGGGCATGGTAGTGGTTAACTGATACAAGTACAACCGCTCCCTGTTTAGCGACTACCTCAGCTAGCAGCCTTTCGCAAATATGATGAAAAAAATAAATTTTATGACCAAATGCGCGCATTTACAAGTAAAATTTCATATGCCTGACAAACGGATGCTGGAGTGAGCGAGATCTTTAAAGTACAAAATGTTGAATAAATCCATTTCATAATGGATAGAAGACATTGAATTTGGAATGCTGAAGTAAAATCATAAGCACAGTCATGGTCACGCCTAGGCTAATGTGAGTTTCACTTTGCTTATCGACCTGGTCGTTGGAACGGAACTTGTCGTTAAACGAGGAGTGGTTGTAGTTACGTTATGATCATTCTAACACCTGATTACTGACGGACCGTAGCTGTGGTCATGAGTGTACCACACCCTACCCTGGCCACACCCTAGTACCTCCACGGAGCCGGCCTTGCGGTTGCGAATGAGCGGCGAGCGTCTCCGAACAGCGGCCGGTTCAGTGAGTAGCATGGCACGGTCCGGCTCATCGCGTGACAGGTCCTCCAGGCTGCCAGGGTCAGTATTCTTCTGGGGCAAGAGCAACAGGGCAGCAGGGCTGTGTCAGCGTGATACCCCCTCACCAGCCACAGCCCTATTCCCGAGATCCAGAACCACACTCACCTCGGCAGAGGCGGGCCGGAAACCTGAGCCCATTGGGGCATTTTCTTCATCCTCGCACCCCTTAACTCCAGGACTGAAGTGCAACTCCACATGGAAGCGCTCCTCAGAGAAGGGGTCCTACAAGTAACACAGGGCTTAGTAACAGGCACCACAAAGCAGCTCGACAGGAGTGGTGGAGGTTAGGGAAATTACCTTGTTGTTGTCCTCGTATAGCATAATGACTATTTGGGTCATATAGTTCAGTTCTGAGACCGCGCTCAGGTAATCCATGGCCCTCCTCCATTGCTGGTCCTTCTCCTCCTGCTCAAGACACAAGCATAGTCCAAAAGAAGTCCAAACACACCTTGCAATGGCACCATCTAGTGGACAAATTTAGCTTTGCTTTAGTGGTGCCAGCCTCTAGCACTTTATTAAGTTTCTTTACTTAGACTGTAAAATTAGCACAAACATTGAAATGTTGTTGTGTAGTGCACGGCTCAGCAGGTTAGGATGCTGTAATCAGAAGATCGCCGGTTCAAATCTCAGGGTCGGCAAAGTGATTTCACCATTGGCATGCCCCTTAATCTCCAAAGGCTCCCAGGACTGTACGACCCTGCCTTCTCAAAAAAAAGCTTCTGCTGAATAGAAATTTTGACACCCCAGAGCTTACGTCAAGCAGGCCTCCGAAGCGGAAGATGCTGAGGAGGGAATGGACGTGACTCTCGCTGGTGAAGTACAGCCTCGTCCGAACGTGCCGTCCCGGTGACATCACCCCACGGGAATACCTGCCCCGAAACATGGCCATGGAGTGCAGGCACATCTGCAGAGCGAAGCACTGACAGCGCACATCGCTAACACAGTAACGCCGTGACTGCGCTCTTCACGCCAGAGGGCGTGGACTCACAGTGGGTGCAGCTTGTTGACCGACTCGTCCTCGTGAGTCCTCTGCAGGTCCAGCTGGATCTTCTTCACCAGTGGGAGGCAGTAGGCATAGGCGATGTCCAGCTTCTCGTCCTTGTGAATGCCGTATTCCTGGTATGACGAGTGAGGAATGAGGCTAATGCGAGCGAGCCAAGGCAGTGGGGGCTGGGAGAGAACGGGGGGCCCCAAATGCTGGGATTCACCTGAGGGATGATAATGTCAGCCAGAGCCCGGGACAGATGAAACAGCTCGTGCATGTCCTCCAGACCCAGGGAGCCATTGTGCTGCACGTCGTACTTCACACAGTCGTAGATGTCCGGGATCTTGCTGATCTCGTAGCGGCCACTTTTCGTCCGGAAGTCCCGCTCCAGCTTGGACCAGCGCTGAAGCATCAGTTCCAAGGTCTCGCTGTGGTACAGCTGCAGGTCTGTAGGGGGCATGTCTGAGTCAGCTGGGCCTGACTGAGCATTAAGAGTTTGCTAGAAAAGTCAGTGACAGAAGCGTCCGAGAGAAAAATAAAAACTCACTCATGGAAAGCAGGAACTATCCATGTGTGCGTGTGAGTGTAATGCCCAGGGGCAGACCTGCAGATTTGGGGTCCTCAAGTCTTCTGCGGATCTGGGTGGTTAGGTTCTGGATAAGGGCGTAGACCTTGTCACAAGTCTTCACGGGATTCCCCACCACCTTCATGGAGTTAACCAAGGAAGGACTGCTGGTCGGGGCAAGCTGTACACAGATCCACACCGACACACATACAGGTCACTCTTACCAGTTAAACAACAGAGCTTTGTCAAAATTCAGAGGTCATGATTGGAGGCTTACTGAAAAGGCAGTGACAGGCCAGATGAACAGAAGTACTGATAAAATGCAGGCAATGAATGATCTTTTAATAAAATCATGCATCAATTCACACATAATTAAAGGGTGGCTTTTAGGAAAAAATACCACCAGAACAATTAAATTATTAGGGCCTGTAATTCACCTTCCCAAACACCAGAAGCTATTTCGGAATTAGGAGCATCCACGCAGCTTTTATATAACCAGTTTCACAAATTGTCTTCAAGCAGACATAAGTGCTTCAGAATGACCGCACTGGGCCAGCCTTGGACCTTCTGATGGAGCAGGGTCGGGTTACCCGGTTGAAGTCGTCCTCGCTGAAGTCCTTGTCCTGCTGCATGATCTCATGCAGACGGGCCTTGACGCGCCGCTGGCAGCCCGTCAGGGAGTCGCTGTCACTGTCCAGGAGCCCGTTCATGTTGGCGCTCTTTACCATCTGCACCAGAATGGGTGTGAGCTCCCCCTCCAGGGCTAGCAGGCCCTGGCACCCGCAGAAAGCATGTAACCAAACACACATACACGATAATGTAAGCACACACAGACTATGTGGAAGTACCAATACTGAGAAAGTCAAGAATAATTCAGGATGGGGTGCCAATCCTTCACAGTGTGCACATATACGCTCGCGCGCATTGACAGATTTTTATAAAACTGACTTTCCACTTGTAGGGACCAAAAAATGGTCGCCACAAGATCATAACAACATGATTTTTTTTTTTTATCACATTGTTAGGTCATTTGGTCCCCATGATGTAATATATACATGCCCACACACACACACCATTCAGACACACATTTAAACCTATGTACAATTTGTCAACACCAATTCAACCTAGCATTTTTTTGGACTGTGGGGGGAAACTGGAATAAACTCCACAACGACACGGGAAGAACACGCAAACTCCACACATACAGCCGAGATGGAGAGCAGAGGTAGGAGGTAACCACTGTGCTGCCCTAAAAATTATTCCAAAAGTTCATCTAAACTAATCTAATCTATGTACCGCTGTATTATGGGTAAGGCTAGGGCATCGCAGGGAAGCTCTGACCTTGGCAAAGGCGGCCGCGGTCATCTGAACCCTGCCCTCATCGGAGGCGTAGATCTTGAGGTCATGCCGGTAGGTGCTGTGCAGGCGGAGGAGACCACAGCCAGGGAAGCCAGCATAGTCCCCTAAGGGAGACAGCACAGCGTCAGGTCAAACCGGACACAGATGCCAGGCACCCTCTAAATCTATACAATCTCACAGCAGCACCACCGCTCACAGCAGCACCACCACTGTATGGAAAAGTACTAGTGACTCCAACCTGTAAAAGAAACCTCGTAACATCAATGAGCCCTTCGAGGGACAGCACGTAAAAGGGCTGATTAAAATGAAACAAGAATTTATAGGTCAATGGCAGTACAAAAAAAATCATTCATATAAAATAGTTTGAGAAACAATTCATTCAAGCATGGACCAGTTCAGAAGTTCAATGTAAATTTAGGAGAGAAGTTTCTAGACCTTTGACATACAACAGGATTGGCTGCAACCCAATAGCTGAAAACATTTGGGTGCCAAATCAGTGCTCACGGCATCTCCCCACTGTCAAGCCCCCTTGCCAGTTTATCTTGTCCTGATGGACTGGGAGGGCACTGATCAAACTATGTTAAACTGGGAGCTGCAGATTGAGCAATGACTTGTGCAGAGTTTCTGCTAACAGCCCTGACCATGGGGGTCCTGCGACCCGTGGAGATCCCAGTCACCAGCCACGGGTTTAATCAGGACTGAGTTCAGAGACACCAGACCACAGGAATAATGGACAGGAGAAAATTAAATGTAGTACAAATTAATAGCTTAATCCTGTTTCCAAAATTACACCTAAAAAAACTATACTAATGATGAAACAACTGTAAACATTCAAATTATCATAATGTTACAAAGTTAAATACCAGAAAGGGGTCATGGACCTTTTCCAAGGCTGAATGAGAGTCACTGTACTTTAGACCTCTGGATTGTTACCATGAAAGGATTCCAAAAACATCAATTTGGAGGAAACTGTCCTTCTTCATGATAGAACTGATCAAGCATTAGTATTAGATCAATGAGATTAATCCACTACAGCAGAATTCAAATTAAAATTAGAGGCATGCATCCCCACTCCTAATTTTAGAACATTGTCCTAATTCTTCACCGCCTTGTCATTCAAACTAGCCTCTGTAGTACAGTTGGGAGACATAAACGATATATCGATTTTTCACCATATAAAATTTAAACAATAAGAAACTTCAATAAACTGACAAAGGAACATTGCATGACAGCACACAACAGCCTATTACATAACAGACACGAACCCAATTCCAACCAATCATATGGAACGGACAGCCTACACCCAACAAGCTCATCGCAAGGTTGCCTGAGTTAGCGGAGAACATCACAGGTTACTGTTTTGATAACATCGTAGCAGAGATAAGCACTCCCTCAGAGGAAGCTTAAGGGGCACATCTTTTAATAAAGGAAATATTGTAGACAAACAAAGTAAAAAGACATTGGTTGTGTGGCGATGCTTTTCGCAGTTTAAAGACTGACATGCAACAAACCGGTGCTGAGTACTGTAAATGCTGCCGAAAGAATACTGTACACTGCAAAAAATGCCCTTCCTAATGGAACAAACTCTTTCAGTTTTGAGATAAGATGGCCTAAAACTAGAAAAATCTGCTAGTGCAGTGAGAAAATTGCGCTTGGTAAGATTTCCCAAAATAAGACAATATGCCTAAGGCAAGCAAGTTAATCTTATTCATAAGATGTTGTTAGTCAGTTTATTAATGAAATTAGAATTTTGTCTAAGAAAACACTTCCTTAGATTTTCATTTTTTGCAGTGTAAATTCCAAAGACTTGTGCCAACTAAAATTGGAAATACTGCACACTTATTTCACCACTTGAAGCATCGCCATTCAGCAGAGCATACAGAATGCAAGCTATTACAGTACAGACACCAGAAATTAGAATTTCCACTTTCAATCTGAAGAAAAACGGGACAAATCGCATACCAAGGAAATGTAAAGCAAAACCATAGCCAAGCAAATAAATAACGACTCGAATTGTATTGTGAAAATGATCAATATGGACTGATAAGAAAAAAGTTGATGTGATAAAATATTTTGCCATTTGCCAAAGCCCTACTCTGGAGTTACAAAGGAACCTGTTCATATTCTCTGTGTGGCTGCTGCATCTCCCTGTGGCCACGATGAGCCTCTGACCCTCATCTCCCATGCCACAAATCGCGTCATTGCTCAGTCGAGGGCTGTTCCTGCTATAGTATCTCCAAGAAACATCCCTCACTTGGAAACACTCCCTGATCCCCAAACTCTATGAGACAAGGACTTGTGAAACAAACTGGGGTTCAACATCAGCGGTTTACCACCAGCTAACCCTATCCATAATATGGCTGCAACAAGAAATGGAGCTAGCTAGCCCTAACCATGGAACTTGCTAACCACCAACAGACACAGGATGCATTTATTTTTAATAATCATTGTTTTTTTTCCCAGGAGTTTCTGACCATTTTGTTGCAAATGACAGTATCGGGAGTGTTTTGTGGTTCTGTGTGCATTTAAGGATAAATGTTGTTGAGGATCCTCAGAATTGGGGAGGTATTAAACATGTTAGGACCAACGCAAGGAGTGAGCTTAGTGCAGCAAGCGAGTGGGGGCTCCATAATCCTTCTTACCACAGCCAATAGGGGACTCACAACCCAGGGACCTGCGGCTACCATCTGGTTAACGAAATGCAGAAGAGAATTAACAGAACACTTGCAACTGGGACATACAGTTTAAACAGTTGATTTAGCTGGAAACAAGATAAACATAAGAATCAGTGCTGGGAAAGACCTTTATCTCATCAGGCAGCTTGCAAGTGAAGCAGACATTAAAAATAGTGTGCGGAAAACATGCAATTCTGAGTTTTCCTCGTCTACGTTTTAACCGTAAAAGTCACTTTAAAAGGATCAAAGTTTGTAGCCTAGTTTAGCAAATTAACAAAATATAGCACAAATTTGCACTTCCCACTGAAAATGTAATTGATTCACCATTGCAAGTGTAATGGAAAATTAGCCGACATTCCTACATTATGCATGCAGAAGGAGAAAAATGAATGCATAAATTTCAGGTAATCATGAACGCAGTGAGTCCTCCCAGCCACAAGGGGAGCAGTGACACCACAGACAGTGCAAATGAAAAAAGAAAAGGGAGCAGCACCACATGTCATTCAGAAAATAGACTTTGGCACGGCTGCTGCTGTACTTATGGTTTATTTACTATAGATGTAAGCAGCCAAGGCATTTGGGCGCCTTCTCCAGCTGCCCAGCGTGTGACTGAAGTCTGAAGCTCCTCTCTGGAGGACGTCCCTTACTGGCTTGAAGCCACACCGAGACGAATGTCCTGTTTACGGGCTCGACTTCTATTTATATGAGGGTGGAAAATGGAAAGTCATTTTTAGAAAGCAATCTGTAAGTAGATCGATTGGTTCCTCCTGACAGGCTGAAATGAAAGTGGCACAGTGGGTTGGTCTGTTACCTCACGGGATTTGCTACAACCCAGACTGACTGATGGAGTAACAATAACGAATGTGTGGATACTATAATAAAATAAAATTATAATATTATAATGTAATAATAATCTGTAAATGTATATATAGCATTCAAAAACGAGTAATCCTACAGTTTTACACTGGAACAGGCCAAATACTAAAGCACAGAAAATACGATAAACATCAGGACAGAGTGAATGACAAATGGAGAGACCCTCACAATTTTACACCAAGACGGGGAGAATACCAGAATTAAAGATAAACATAGACCAAGAGAGCACCAATACAGTGCCATTAAGAACATGATGACGATGGCAGATGGCCTGTACTCGGCGAGCAGGTGATGTGCACATGTCCAGTATGCTACCTTGTCCTCCAGGGTACATGCAGCGGAAAGCCCTGCCCAGCTCCTCAGCTTGCACCCGGCCCGCTGGGGTCAGCTCTCCGCCCCACTTCAACACCAACAGGAGCGACGGGTCCTCTTTACGGCAGTCTGGGGGGAAGCAAACTCACATATAAGCCCAAACTTCTGTCTGAGTAGAAGCCGGCTCAGCCCCAACCCCCATACAGCTCAGGACGACACTTGACCTTTGTCCCTCGCACTTTATGCACTACTGTACTTCACCTGCCCCTTATAGTGGACATTACTTCCTCTTACTACCTCTTTTCCTAGAATCTGTTGTATACAAACTGTGCAGATATACAGACACATTTGCACTGCTTGTTTGTTTCCCTCCTCCATATTCTCTCTCATTTTTAATTTATTAATATTGTGTTGCACTGCTGGGAGATGCTGCTCCGTCTCATTCTACAGTGACAAAAAAAAAAGTTCCTGATTCTTGTAGATTCACTCATTTTAATGTTACCCAACTACACTACCGTTCAGAAGTTTGGGGTCACTCTGAAATGTCCTTATTTTTGAAAGAAAAACACAGTTTTTTTCAATGAAGATAACTTGAAACTAATCAGAAATACACGCT
>JAAGVU020000019.1:16471704-16490463 GCA_011763525.2 Mormyrus iriodes
CATTTTCCAACTCATGTGGTAAATAAAAGTGTGACTTTTCATGGAAAACACAAAATTGTCTGGGTGACCCCAAACTTCTGAACGGTAGTGTACATCCAAATTAGAGCCGTCACCATTAATTGATTACTCGGTTTTAAAGGAAAAAAAGCATCAATTAAAATTCGCCCTCCCAATTACTCGGCAGTATGGTGGCAGGAAGACACAGCACCGCATTAAAGGATCCAAATAAAGAGCGAAAGCCTCAGTTGTCAGAGTACTTCACATTAAAAGTGGATGAATATGCAGTCGTCCGTCTGTATTGCAAAGCAGAACTTATATATCACCACAGCAGGACTGCAATGCAACATCTCTGCGACATCCACTGGCTCACCCAATAGCGCGTGGTTAGCCACAGACAGCTATAAACTGCATGCCCTTTAGCCTCTTTAAATTTATGTTCTATAAATCTTGTATCTAAAGATAATTGCTGCCAAGACAAAAGCTAGCCCTCACGCTTAGCCACATCATCTTACAATACAATAATACAGTACATATCCAGATGATTACACAGATACACACATATTTATGTTATATATATTAACAAGAGTGTATAACAATTTTGTGAATGTATTGTGTTTATTGAGTAGGGCTGAATGATATTTGAAAAACACAGATATTTCAAATATTTACGACAAATATTTCGATAGTTATAAAAGAACAGCCAAAAAGAAATTATCTACCAATAGAGTCTGTCAAATACAGACAATTATCTTCACCCTTGTTACTGGAATCAGACAGTGTGGAAATTTCACTAAAATGTCTTCAAATGTCTTCTTTTACAAGAACTGCAATATTAAATCGCAAAACTATTTCCAATATTACGCAGCCCTAGTTGTCACAGCGTCTTCTTTGCACAGGTCTCCAATCTGTAAGAGTAATAAAATCCAGAGACTTGGAGGTTTATGTCCAAGATATCCATACTTTACCTTCCTCCTCACTGGAGGTTTTGGGCTGTCCATGTGGCAGGTAGGTGAGCTGCACTTTCCGGTTAATTCCTGAGAAATGGCCATACCTGGACAGAGCACAGGGAATGTGAATGAACACTTCATAATCATTTATCATTTATCTACAGCTAAAGCGACTGCAAAACCAGCCTACACTGCCAATAGCTGTTGAATGCCCATAAAATATAATGCTCATTTCAGCTTCAATATCCAACTGCAAAAATCACCTTAAATGCCACATCTCGCCATTTCCCCACCTTAAATGCCACATCTCGCCATTTCCCCACCTTAAATGCCACACCCTGCCACTCTCCACCTTAAATGCCACACCTTGCCACTCTCCACCTTAAATGCCACACCCTGCAGAACCCCACCTCAAATGCCACTCCCTGCTAAGGATTCCTCTGAGTCGCCCCCTGGCTCTTGCAGGTGTTAAGTCACGTTGCTGTCCCAGAGAGCAGGTGTGACAGTGACCTTTCTGAACGTCATCCCAGACGGCCTCACGTGCCACATGGACCCAAAGCTAATTATCTGGCAGTAGCGCTCGTGAAAGATAACACCACTGTGTCCCACCATGGAATCGCCTGCCTAAAGCACAGCATTCTGTGTTTACCACATATGGGCTGGGCATTCTTTTTGCAGTCAAAATCCCCTGTGCATTCCTGGTACATGTGACCACATCGTGCCATGTGCGGAGAGAAAATGCACAGTCAGGACAGCTGCATGACCAAGGTGAGAGACAGGGGTGGACAAAGCACTCCCAAGCAGGCAAGTCTCTAGAGAGATCCAGGTTTGAAAGGAGAGGTCTGCAGTTACAGTGTCAGTAGGGGTGCAGACGCAACTGGACGTTAATTCAGTTGCGCTTGTTAGAGAACCAATAATGAAAAAACATAAAACCTTTTACTCCTGTCAAAAACAACAGGCGTAAGAAGTGCGTACTGGTAGTCATTCACACTGGATTCCCTTCAGAGAGAGAGAAGGAGAGAGAGATATACAACAGTCAGTCGCGGTCTGTGAGGAGGGGACAGTAGCTGGGAGGCAGGGACGCCTCAGGTGATTGGAGATACTCATCCAGAGACAGGGTCACCATCTTGTCACGGAAGGCCGCTGGAAGATAGGGCCTCACACTACTAATCTGACTTAGAGGGAACATTTCACTCTCTTTTCAGTACATTAAGACATTTGAGAAAGGGACAGACTAGTAAAACTAGTACTAACAGATCTAGCTATGGAAGCAGGCACAGGCATTAAGCCCAATGCGTCAGGGAACAAGAGGAGGGCAAAACTGATCTTGCCTGTAGGGAACACGGAATGAAGACAAAAGAATACCATGGATGTTCAAAAACAGTTCTGGGAGGAAGTCCAACCAAAGAAAATGAACAACAGCGGGACAGAGAGAGCCCGTACATCACGTAAACATAACTCATTAGCACATACTGCATACCAATTATACGTCTTTCTGAGAAAGGTAACCAGGCTCTATCACAACTCAGTGCTGCCAGCGCTACAAATAAATTGTGTTCACTCGACACCATCTGAGAGCTACTCACATCTCCAGAACCGTCCTCAGCTGCTCCAGTTTGGACTTCTTCTCCTCAATCTCACAGTCATTGTGTTGCCCCAGTTCTGCCAGCAGCTGCCGGGCAATGTCCAACAGCTCCTGATGGGGCGGTCCACAGGAACGGAGAGATTAGAATGCTGCTGCGTCTGTAAAGCTCTCCTCATCTGAACACACCACCCAAGCAATGCCAGGATTCGGCATATAAGTGCCACCCTGGGGATGCCAGCGACGAGGCAGGGGCACCTGCAGCTGCTTTGGCTTCTTCAGCTTCAGCTTGCCCGTTTTGTAACCTCCGTATCTCTCAAACAAGTCGAAGAACCTGAGGAAACAGAGGACAGCAAACAGCGGAGTGATTGATTAACATGGGCTGTACTGTAGAGATCTTGCAAATATAAAGTGGACGCATGAATTGACATGTTAGGATGCCTGCGCTTTGCAGGGCACGCACTCACACTATGGCCAACCGAGAGGGACCAATTCACCGAAATCAATGTTTTTGGGCAGCTGGAGGAAACCGGAGTTCCCTGAGGAAACTCGAGTAAACACACAAAGAACTCCACACACATTCTGTCAAAATGCCGTTCCATGTAATAAAGTGCTTCTTTAATTAAGAAAGCTTAAGACGATTACTGGTGATTCCCTCCAAAACTGCCTGAATACTTAGTACACACCAAACTCACATTGGGTTCCTCACTTCCATCTTCATCTTCTGCTTTGGCGTCCGGTCGCCGTGTCGTATTACCGCGATCACACAGCGCAACTCCATCCTGCGGCAAGGAAAACGATTGGCGTTCGAAGAACTGAGCATCATATCTGCACAGCGCAGAATCCCAAAAGACTAGACACTGTGTGTGGGGGGCCTCGCTTCGCGTGACAAGCTGAGCCTTCAGTGAACTATAAGTATAACTAAAGTGTGGCTGGGTATTCTTATGGTTACTGGGAGGTAGTAAAACTATGGGGTACAGTTCATGTAATTTCCTCATCTGTCAACCTCCTGTCCTGCTCCGTACCGCATACGGGAAACTTCCTTTTCCCTTGGAGTAAGCCTTGAAAATCGCTTGAAGTCTAAGTACAGACTTAACCACAGTTAAGCTTTTGCCCAACGAAACTTGGTTGACAGCTTGTCATGCATGAAGGTCCCTTTGCTTGCCATGCTAAGCAAACTACCGATGCTAGCGCTACTAGGGGAACGTTACACAGCCCGTAACTGGGAAGGGATACGAATCATTTTGGGAAGGCTGGGGAGATGTGCCGCATGACCCACATGGTTCCAGAGGTGGTGGGAACGATGGGAATGTCTTCAGCTTCAGTCGGGATGGACCAGGGGATGTGAAACTGCGGCGCCAGCTCCCGCATCACGATGTTCCTGAAATGACCCAAAGGCTATGACTCTCTGCTCTGTGCGGGTGTCATGAACGGATAAACCGGCCCGCTTCACACACCCCAGGATTTTGGCACAATCGTCGTAGTACTTCATCGAGTTCTTCACGAAGCTGAACCCATTGACGTCGCAGACGAATGAGTGGCCATTTGCACGAAGGAGGTCGAACCCACACACGGTTTGCTGGAAGGACGGAGGATCAGTCATAGCTCGCATAGCCATACAACCAACTACAAACAAACACAGAAGATCAACAGCGCTACACGCTTACGGCACGATATAAGAGCCACAGAGGACGGCAGGACTCACCTTGAATGCCAGACAGACCTTACGAGCCACCAACTTCTCCATGGCGGTGAGCATCACAGGGTAGCGGACCTCTTTACCTTCGCTGTCTCGCTCTACCTTGCCGTCCAGGGCAGGAGACTTCCGTGCCTCTGCATGGGCGTAGTCAGGGCTCACTGTGTACACCTACACCCAAACGCACACCCCGTGTGTCACAATGCGCACAGAACATGACCTGTGCGCCTCTTCCAGCGCAGCAAATCGAGGCAATGCGGTGTGCTCGCCCCCAGCTAGTACCTTGACATCTGTACCGTCGGTGGGCATGAACTCTTCGTAGATATAAGATCCCGTCTTGCGAACGCTGCTCTCCGGGGAGTACACACTACTGCGGCTCCCAATCTGTGGGGAGTGCCAGGGCTCTGTCAAACTGCACGCTTTCACCAGGTTACAAAGCTGTTTTTACAATAGCGCTTGTCATGTAATGTAACTAGTTGGACTGAAGCAGGCTCACCCTCATAGCTCTTTCAAAGTTACAAATGGTTCAGCTAATCCCTAGATAACTGTGTAAACATACGACACACTTCTTAAATCCAGCATTAAGCCCTTCTCAAGTGAAGAGAAACCCTAGTCCTTCCACACGCTTGGAAAACAGTTGCTTGTATCGCTATAGTGACTATGTTGTCCTGCTTAGCAAGCTAGCATGTTGCTACCATGGGTTTGCAATTACAATTACAAGGTGTAAATGAAGACACGTTTCTCTCAGAGCGACTGCTACTCGAAGGGGAGATTAAATATAACACTAGAACTCTTCCCTGCCTTGAGGCCGTCTTAAGGGACTATCCATTTCCACACTCGCAGTATAGCTGTCACAGAAATCACCATGACACCTTTCCTCATGGGATACAGACAGCATAGAAAAGAGAGATCGAGAACCTTCCGGAAGAGGCGCTGGCTACCCCCGCCAGCAGAGGTAGGGTAGTAGATGTACACATTGTGGTCTTCGGCACAGACTGGCTTTTCCACAAAGGGTTTCTGGAACACCTCTCCGTTGACCTCCACGTGGTCCTCGCCCTCCACCAGGCTGCACTCTGAGAAGAAACCATAATCATACGCCAAATTAAATACAGCTCTGGGACTTGGACGGCTCAAGCGCTCTGCTGGCACACTCTCAGAGGACAGAGGGGCACCAGACTCGGCTCTGTTCCTTCATTATTTAGTATGTTTGTCATCACAGGGAGCACATAAACCTGGATACTATTACTGAAGCAGACGCAGCGCATTTGGGACCCGAGTCCGAATTGTTCCACACATTTTCGGTCACAGAATAAAACCCTGATTAGGACTACTAACTGAAGAGAGCCTCGCCCCCACCACCCACCCTCTGGTCTGTCAGGGTCCCGGTTCAGCACAGCGTAACGCGGCAAGTCGATGCCTTCCTCCCTCAAGATCCGATACACCTCCCTCCTGAAAAGCAGACATGACAATTTACCTCCCAGAAGAGGACAAGCAGACTGGTGAAGCTAGGGTCAAAATGGTAACAACCTTCCTTTCACTGTACAAGATACAGTTAATAAAAAAAATGGATTACAATGTGTAAATAAAATCTAAAGAAAATCTGCACTTTGCAATAAGCCAGAATTCAAATCAGCAGTCAAACACATGTTACAGACAATGACTGAAGAATGTCGGTACGCCAGTGATTCCTAATGTACTCCTTTTTTATAATACCTTCTGGACCAGAACACCACTGAATTGCAATGCAGGTGTGACTCACCTGTCTTGTATAAAATACTGCATGTTCAAGTCATTGATAAGAAGTGGGTTTCTCAGCTTGGCGTAACTCACTGCCTTGTCTAGAGGAAATCCTGAAATCACACACAAACAAATGCAAATGTACATGTCCCTTACAACAAGCAGAGTGAAATTAAACGCTGGCTTTTCCATAAACCCATACGCATAAAAATCAGGTGGCGCCCCTAGTGTTAAGTGCACTACAGACATAATATGGATATAACCTGGTACAATAATCGACAAGCAAAGCTGACCCCACGGCCAGGAGCATGACCTTGAGAAACTACCTTTGGAGTGAAAGGAGACCAGACAGTCACAGAGGGGCCACTGCTCCACCGGCTCGTTCAGGATCACATCCTCGGGGAAGATGACCACCGTGATGTACTCGAACTTGCAGAGTCGCTCCAGAATCTGGGTCATGGCCTTGGATTTGGACTTCTTCATCATGGAGCAGATTCCCACCACAATTTGCCTCTCGGGAGGCTGGGGGGACACCGAGTGCAAGGCGTATCCTTTGAAACCACTCATTCCGCCACTCGTGCTACGCTGCTCCACCGGAACCCGTCCTCCTCCCTGTAACGCACGGATTCCAATCTGCCGCAGAGCCTCGCACGGGTATAAAAGCGAACGTGGCCTTGTTAATATCTCCAGTTATTTTTAGAACTAAGAACATTTCAGCTAAAGCTCCTTTTAGTCGTCTACGCCAAATGACATTATTCCCCCCCCTTCTATTTATAATTCTGTTTTGCCTGCAGACGAACAGCATAACACAAACGAGCGGCCGGCCTGGCCAGGCACCCCCTTCCCGCCAGCGGCGTGCTCACAGAGTCTGCCTCATCGTTGTCCTCTGGCAGCTCCACGTCAGTCCTCATTCCGCTGTCCCCCAGGCCCGTGTACTCATCCTCCTCACAGCCAATGAAGAAGGTGGGAGTGGCATGCCGGCTCCCAGGACAGCGAGGCCTGGGCATCACAGCCCTCCGTGTGGACCCTTGCTGTCCGGCTGTGCCATTGCATGCCAGAACACCACCAATGCGTCACCGGGGTGACTAGGGGCACTGAAAACTACCTATGAACCCTAGAAGTAGATCTACACAATCCTAGTTTCCTCCAGGATGATCTACACAATGCCAGCAGCCACTACAATGGTTTGCATAACTTTACCTAGGCCTTGCCATGACCAAACATCTACGGTAGAGGAGTCACAATTCAGGAAACACCTTGACTCCTGCAAGGAAAAACACATTAAAGTTCAAGTTAATTCCTTGTGCAAGCTCAAGACCAGTCTATCATGTCCTTTAACTCTCCACCACCGTGAACTAGCAAAGGCAAATCTGCTGAACCTGTAAGCAGACCAGATCAAAAGGGATGTTAGATGTCTGGGATCAGCAGTGGGTGGGAAACCAGCTCCATACTCACAGGGTGACCCGGTGCCGCCCCAATGCAGCTGGGACGCAGGGGGCCACACGACAGCTCCCCGGACAGAACATCAAGCTATACAGCTGCCCAAAATAACTCATCTCTGTCACTGAGGTGATGAAAGATTGAAGCAAGCAGAAGGTGACCAGTGCAGCCGATGTACAAATCAAGGGCCCCGACAGATCATTAAAATGATGAGCAAACATTTACACCCCAAATGATAGTCTGGCTGACTAGGAAATGAAGACAAGCAAATTTTGCTTCATAAGTGCCTACATCTTGGCTTAAAGACAATAGATCCATCTCATTTTGGTAAAGCCAGGACACACACTATCCTATAAGTACAAACTCAACTGTAAGATGTTAAAACACTCAGCCTTTCTGGAAAAATATTTACCAAGTGTTTCCTTTCCTGTTAATTTTAAGCGGGAGGGTTATGTGAGAAATATATCCTTACAGCACAATAGCCTGCCGAACACATCCATAAGAAACCCATGCTTTCTGTTGACATAGAAATGGAGACTGAGGAGAAGGATTTCATTGGTCAGTTGAAAGTCACTCATCTGTCATGCAGTGGTTAACCATGATTTACTCCTCTCACTCAGCCCAGTGTCCAGAGAACCATCATCAGATACTTATCTGCAGACTAACAGTAGGGGTAAAGGAAATATCTGGGCGAGTATGAAGAGTGTTTGATTGGAGGTCTTGTTGACACAGCAGATCAGCCTCACTTATTGTATTGCAGCAGAGACGACTAACAGAATGTGGGACAGCTGGGTGAGATTAGCAGATACACAGCATGATTAGCTGCTTGGGGGTCAACAGGCCCCGCGCTATTGGAACTTTATCACCGAAAACAAAAACTGTGCAGTTGTTGCATAACTTTCGCTTTACGTAACTATCTAAACCTTAAGACAGCTAAGGTGTTTGGGATCAAAGAACTCATGCTCTGGAATTAGTGAGCAAGAGACAGTAATGTGAGTGATGGGGAACGGACCGAGCAGCTGTTTCTCTGGAGACGCACAGATTCCCACCCCAAAACAACAGAACTATAAGACAACAAGAAACCAAAAAAAAATACCTTGGTGCTGAGAATCCCAAAGATAGCAGAGCCCACGCCCAAGCCTAAGCTTGGGGGGAGGTGGGGGCATTACACTGGGCTGGGAGGTGGGGGGTATTACACTTGGCTTGTTTCCTGGAGCTGAATTGCTTTTTTTTGGTATCAGGTGACCACTGTTCAAAATGGGAGTTGAACTAATGACAGACTTCTGCTCCCATATGACAGACCTGTCCCCTGCCATAAACTGCATTCAGAAAACAACAGCAGCCTAACTCATCTCCACAGCAACACATCAGTACAAACCCTTAAAAACACAACTTTTCATCCTACTTATGTATGAAACATCCATCCATCTCTTAACTGTTCATCCTGAGTAGTGGGGCCTTAAGCCTACCCCAGGCAGCAGAGGGCACAGTGGGACATAGCGTGGATGGGATGCCAGGCTATCACAGGGCACAAACATACACACAATCACACACACTATGAGAAAGTTAGATACGCTAATTAGGTGAAGTGCACATCTTTGGGCTAAGGCAGGAAACCAGAGAGCCCTGAGGAAATCTAGGCGACATGGGGCGACCACACAAATTGCATACAAACTGAACAGAGGCAGGATTTAACACTCCCAACCCTAGAGGCGTGATGCAATAGTGCTACCCACCGAGGCACTGTACATCAACAACATTTTTAATGAACTACTTTCCCTCCATTATTTTCCATTTAGATAGAGATACTTCAGTGAAACATGTAACTAAATGCACCAAAATCATCACCAGGAAAAGTGGCTTTGAGTTGGATGGATGTAACTAATACATGGCTTAAAGATGAAATAAGAGCAGTTACACAAGGATTTAAACATGACCTGAACATCCTCAAGTTTCTTAATTAAAGATACTGAGGGTTCTTTAACATTCCACACTGCCACCTAGCGAGAGAGTGCACCATGGCATCTATGTCACAGGTCGTACAGTAAACCGGAGATTTGGGCAATGCTCTTAAACTTGTCATTCGGCTAATGAGGTAATGACAGTCTGTTTAATCCGAAAAGAAATTACTACCAAGCCCAATAACGAGGGTTTTAAATATATGTTGCCAACTTGCATCACTTCTATAATCGTAATTAGGAAGTTAACATTGACCCAGCAGAGTTCCTTATTGGGGTTTCGATTCAGAGCTTTTCCATTACGCCTGAAGTGGGCGACGGGCTAAAAATAACTACAGTAGTCAGTATTTGCGTGTAAACGTTATGTTTCTTGGATAGGAAAGACAAAACTGCGTAAATAATACGAGAGGTCAAAGAGCAGAATGAGCCGCCTGCACACTTTGCTCGGAACACTGGCTGGGCTGAGCGGCCGGATGTGTCGAAGACCCAAATAAACATTAAAATCGCTCATAAACAGTGATGGCTGTCATCTGGGGAGCAAATGAGAAAATCAAAGCGATGCTTATCTGTCTCCTTCATGCTTGGGTAAACGCTCAGTAACTGAGCTGACTAACTTCAATCACTTATTATAAATGTCTAATTAATTGTGACAGCTGCATTAATTATCTGCTTAAAGTACGCAATGGTGTGCAGAGAAAACGGAACAATTATTCATGCTAAGTGATTCCCAGGGAAATCTAATTTATCTACAAAGGAGCCAATTACGGCAGAACACAAAGTCAGCCTGGATACTTACACAAGCAGCAGACTGTCCTGGCGCCCGTCCGCTTCCTCACTCCGAGACACATCGGCGGCGCGGCTGCGCTCTAACCCCATTTGAGGAGCGCTGACCATAGGGGGCGTGTCACTTCGATTGGCGTCAGTTTGAGCCAATGGGGAGTTCGCTAGCAGCCGAGAGGGCGTCACCCTGCCCTGGCCCGTTAACCAATATCCACTGAGCGGAACGAAATTTCTGGCAGGCCGTCAAACTTCTGCTCAGCTGAGGGAACGGGGAGACCTCTAGCCGTCAGTGGCAGTAATGCAGACGGGCCGTCCAAGAAGTATGTCACTGGCAAAAAAAGTTTTACAGAAGCTCACGGCACTTCATTTTTAAACCTTTTTATTTACATTATAAATTGTAAAGCAGCTGGACTTGACGTACCTGCATTCTCTATAAGTGTGTATGCCAGATATAATACCGTTATTTCACAGCGTTGCGGAGGGCATTGTTCGCTTTTGAATTGTTTGACATAAGACACACTGTACAATATGCAAAAGCGAAAATCTGCCGACGACAGGAAATCCAGAACAGCGTGAACTGTTTTTGGTACAATGAAAACTGGCCGATAACTACCAAGAAGTTCAGCTGGTAGTTTGGGAAGTCACCACAGCCTTGGCACAGGGGGGCTCGCAGACAAGTACTGCGCAAGACTGAAGGTAATGTAGGCCTTTTCATGCAGGCCTATTCATATCACTTCAGTACCGAAAAGCACAGACAGATTTCAGCACTGTTGCCCAAGTTGGTATTTTTATGACAGCACATGCCTGAAGCAGAGGAAATATTTTCTTTCCTTCAGTTCCCACTGAAATCAGTCGCTTTGACTTGACTGCCAACCACACCCCTCCCATCTGGCTACATGGTCTCTGCCAAGACCACGTCAGGTCACATGTCAGAGTGCAGGAGCCATCGCTAAGACTGCTGTCTACAGAGCCTACAGGGCAGTCTGGGCTGCTAGTAAATAATTAGTTAGCTTCCTGCAGGAATCCTGTGTCATTACCAGTGATTACCTCAGGCGTGTCAAACTCACTTACTGGCAGGTCAAGCTTTTGTACAAAGATCCTTCCTCAATTATTTAATTACTTCCATCATTTAGATATAATTTTGTGAAGTGTCTTTACAGTCCTCCAACACAAAGTAAAGAGCCCATGTCGTATACCTTAATTTGTACAGTGTTACTGTACCATTATTATGAAGTCTTGAAAATGAGAACCATACAGTGAAATATCTCTGTAGTAAAAGTGAAAAGTGAAGTAAAAAATGAAAACAGATTGTAGGTTTGTCCCATTTGTCCCACTTAAGGGGAAGCACGCTGAGATGCTACACACTGTGGCGACACATGTTGACATAAGATGCAAAGTGTGCAAGTGTATGTGAAGAGCCTAAGTGCACGGGGATTTCATCGAAGCATTGGGACACACTTAATATGTGAAGAGACACGTGACAACTATGCTGTCATTTGTGTTGGTTGTGTTTGGGGTTGTCATTTACTGTAATTCTAGGCTATGTAAACATTTGTTATACAACTTTGTGCACTTAAATTGAAACTTCTCTGGAGGCATGTTGGATCCGGATTAGCCGGCAGACTTCCTTGTGTTCAATGTAAAACATAGATCGCTACCATGTCATATTAGCCAAAGTGTAGATAAGGTGCACGTCAAGTGAGCTGCACTTGGCTTATTCGAAGAATGGGACACCCTTGAATACTTGCACTAAGCACTTGTAAGTGCATACCAAGTGTGGTAGTGTGTAAGTGTGGACTAAGTGAGGCAAATGGGACAGAGCCTTTAGGTACGTTCTTCATAAGAGCAGGACGTCCCCTCTGACACTCTACCTTACTTCCTGTGGCCTGCTTGCCATTTCTGCACATTGCTGGTGGTGATGCATGCAGACAGGCATAGTAGATATATTTAAAGGGCTCTCTAATGCACGGTAAATGGAGCCTAGGCATGTACAGGGGCTGTACGAGGCGCCCAAATGAAAGGTTCAGCCAGGGAAACCCTCACTGGCCAGGGCAGCATCGTTTACAGCTATCTGCATATATGCTAAACATTGAATGTTCTTGTTATGTCTTGTAAAAGCACCACCAAGGCAAATTCCTTGTATGGAAATATACTTGGCTAATAAAAAGGATTCTGATTCTGATCAAATGAATATCACTGCGGTTTGACCCACATAGAAATGCTTTCAAGTCCCTCTTGATTTCAAGTGGGGGACAACACTTTTCCCTGAGTATCAACTGCACCCACAAGCCCCCCCCTACCAATTTTAGTTATATATAGTATATATCTGGGTGTAATTTAATTCTTTCACTGTTGCTGGCAAAGCTTTTTGACTTTCTATCTGACTGTAATGGTTTATTGAACATACTGTCCTCATCTTTTTCACATCCTGTTCTTGGTGAGGGTCACAGCGGTATCATGATATGCAGATCAGGCCAAAGCTCATCATGACGCCGTGTGGGATCCCCAGGTCAGCTGGGAGATATAGTCCCCCGGGGCTCGCGCTCAATGGGACGTGCTGGTAACAGCCTGCCAGGTGGCATCTTTATAAGACTCCCAAATCATCGCATCTGCCTCCTCTCGAACCGAAAGAGCGGTGGCTCTTCTATTCTGAGGTCCCTCTGTGACTCATGCTTCTTGAGCTTTGATTGGTTTGATTAGCTACATCCAGAGATCCAATAAATCTAATTTAAAATGATAAATACCCATATGCCAGCCCGCATTCTTATACAAGTTTAGCTGCTTTCAAGGAGGAGCATTTTGCTGTGCTCTTCATGCAAACCACGCTAATGCTGCCCACCTCACCACCACTGGCTGGGAGCCCATCACCTTGAAGCTGTACAGTTCTGTGTTAATATTTATCATGTAGCCTCTTTTGTAGCACATTCTGCTTTTTCAGATACTACAATACATGGATTTCTTGGTACAATATGATAACTACACTGCCCTTCTATAATGCTAGTCAATCATAAAAAAGGCCACCGAAAAGATGAGTAAGGAGATAGGATACTAAAATATGTATTTCCTTCACAGTTAACATACCTGGTGAAGAATTATTTCAGTTCTGAGACTGGAGTGTGAAACCAGGGGGCTGGATGGATTGAAGTTGTTAAATTGGTCATTTACTTATGATATGCACACAATGTACTCTGATACTCTGTCTTATTCTATGCATTTGCCACAGTGAGCTTCTTGAAATGGATATTCAGTCACTTCTTTCCGAGGGGTAATTGAGATGCTGCGAGTGGTGCGGTTCCAGCTAAAGCAGGGAGAACAATACAAATCCCTACAGGGATCGGAAGACCTTTAAGGTGGGAAGGATGAGAACATGGCCCTGGACCCATAACATCACAGGTGCAGCCTTCAATCTGCCATCCTACACAGGCCAGCATGGAGAACAGACTCATTGATGGACTTTGGCTTTGACTACAGTTTACACCTGGGAGGGGGGGTGGTCAGTCAATTGACTTTTGACCCCCAGAGGTTTTTTTCCTCTCCACTTGGGAGTTTTTACTGTTTTTGTATTATTCTGTCTTAAAGATGTTGTAATGCACCACAACACACCCATGTTAAGTGCCTTGGGGCAACTCTGTTGGGAAAGGCACTATATAAAAATAAACTGAAGAAGCTCGCCACACAAGGCTGAGGACAGCAATGAACTGGGCAGCACAGAGTGAAGGGGAACCAGGAGTCGAAAGAGGCTTGTGCGCGCACACACGCACGCACGCACGCACACACTTATCAGCACCTGTACTCAGATTAGGATACATACAGAAGCTGTTTCGTATCTAATATGCACCTTTGTCTATCTTCGCTTGCCTGTGGTTTGAACACTTAATGAGTTTTCCCTCAATAGAGCAATGGGCTAACCTGCAGAACCTTAGGCTTAGACCAGCAAGACGGAAGAAAAAGCAGCAGCAGATGTGGAGATATAACTAGCAATTACACTGGCTGTAAACCGCGCTGAATATCCACAGCAGATCAGCAGGGAATGAAGCCCCCGCTGTGTTCATCTGACACCGCATGTTTGATGCTTCTGCTCCATCAGCGCGTCAGGGACGTCCCCGGGCACGGCCTCAGGGAGAATAACACAACCATTCATGAGTCTGACGGCAGTTCCACAGCACCCACCGATGGCTCATTGGGGTCTTGTAAAAATAAGCACGGTGTTTAACAAAAAACAAAAGAGAAACAAAATAAACAAAACAACTTTATTCAGAAATTCAAGAGGAAAAACCTCAATTATACTTTAACAATAAATTTGCATTTGGAAGGGAGAAAGAAAGAAGAAAAAAAAAAAAAGATCGACATCTTAAAACAGAGCAAAACAGGACAACAAGAGACGACCCAAAGCGACAGAAGAGTTAGTGTGTTGGTGGCATGCCTTCAAAGAGGTGCAGACAGACATGGCAATCGTCTCAGATTCTCTTACAGTGGATGAGACTATCTGCGCCCTCGGCCTGCGGGTACGAACGTTTAGAACTGCTACCAGCCAACAAGAGGCTCCAACACGCTCTGCTGGCCACTTTCTCTCCACTCATTGCCCACGGTTTGCGCTAATCCATCCCTGGGACACGGGGAGTCTCCGGCCATGAGGCACAAGTGTTATAGTGCACAAGGCCAGCACCTTTGGCCCCATTTTACCGGTGATCTCACAAGTTCAGTTCCTGGCACAGACTTCCTGTCCCCGACCGGCCACAGCCTGTCTACGGGCCAGCAGGAGGCCAAGTGACTGGGGGCCCGACGGCCCTGGGGAAGCAGACGGGCCCAGCGTTCCGCTTACTGCAATGTCATCAAGCAGGAGAGTTTGGAATGCAATAGCAAGCGGGGGAATGCACAATTCAGCCAGAACACAAATGTCCTTTGAGTCACTCCTAGAATTCTTCTCCATTCCTAAACACTTGTCTAGTGAAAAACTGCCACACTCCAGACTTGGCTGTAGCCTGGATCTTTTTTAAAATGGAAAATATTCCTTTTAAAAAGGTCAAGGAAAAAAAATAAAAGAATTAGACTTTAGTTGTTTTCATAAACTAACCAAGTCCAGCTTTCAGTGAACAGACCCTTAACATACCTCTGAACATCCCCCAGAAAGGCAGCTAAACACACCACCAAGAGGAGTAACTCCGAAGGGAATGACACACTAGCATACATCATCCCAGCAAAACGAAAACAAGCTCAGCCATGCCGCAAAGCCATTCTGGAACCTTGTGCTGGATAAACAAACTGGTGGTTTGTGAGAATGTAAAACCATGTTGCCTGTCCCCTCAGCTAAAGGGACAGGATCTAGAGGGTCTCATTCAGGTCACGGGAGGCTCTTATCACAACGTCTCTCGCTCCTGAAGATTTTCCCTGTTGGCCTGCCTTCTACTTACTAACCATGTTACATTGTTAACTTAATAGTCCTCACAGGCTGACCAGACACCAGCGAAACCTGACGTCCTATACTAATACCACAAAACTCAATACATCTCTGTAAATAGTGCTGCGAAAAAGTTATTTAAACCTTACCACAAACACAGAGGACATGGTCCTCCTACAGGCTACACCTACAGGTGATCAGGGCCAGGTCAGGTCCATGCAGCACAAAACAATGTGACACCAGTACTCACCACATGCTTATTTACACCACGAATTACAATGTCGTATCATAGTTACAGAGGGCAAGTAGGAGGTCCACCGAAGTGAAGCTAGCAAACAGCAGAGGGTGCCGAAGAGGCATAATTCTGGACCGGGTGGCTGTGAACGAGGCGTGCATGTGCATGAGTGCGTGGGTGGGGCAAGGGAAAGGGGGCGTGGTCAGGCACCCAGGGCACTACTCGTCACAGCCAAGGAGCTCCAGGCGCAGGGTGATGCGCTCATGCCAAGTCCAGGGGAGAACACGTACGAGGCGGGCCCAGATCGTCGGCTCGAAAATGTTCTTCTTATGAGTGTTATTGTCGCTGTTGCCTGGGAACACCTAGGTGGGGAGAAACAGCAGTCTTAAGATGCAGATGGACACGGGCTGAAGCAATAAAGCAAAGCCTCCCAGAGGAAGCCAACAAGGTAGCTGCATATCCACGGCAGTAGGACTGGGGTAATGGAATTGATCTTCATTTGCATAACCCGATATTGATTAGTAATATCCGGAGAAAAATTCTTTAATATATTCTTCAATATATAAGTCTGTGGCCTTTTACTGTGGATGCAAGACACTTCTTTTAAATATCTTTAAAAACTTCTGATCAAAAACTCAGGAGAGGGGAAAGAATAAATAAAATAGGCAAATAGATAGATAAATAAAAATGATAAGGGAGGGGGGGTCATCAAATCGGTCATCAAGTTAATTACTGCAGCTGCTTTGGGGTCTACTAGCATGTGCATTAAGAATGTTTTTAATAATGCTCAGGTTAAAGGGCTCCTACTACAATTTATAGCATTAGTTCTGTGAGAATCATTCCTATCCATACAAAACTGGTATTGTAATTGAAATACCCCTAAATCGAATGGATATTTAAATCAAATTGAACTGGAAAAATCGAATCGATTTGGGAAATCGGTGGTGATGCCCAGTCCCCACATCTGCACACTATGACTTATCAGCAGGCAGATAGATTCAGTCGGTCACACTGACCTTCTCAGTTTTAGTCTCTGGGTCCTCGATCACCGTCCATGTCTGGCCGTCGTCACTGTAAGCCACTTTAAAGGCAGATACAAACTGCACCACTCCAAAGTCTTTAGCTCCTTGGGTAATAATGCCCGAGATCCGTTTTGGCTTCTCCAGGTTCACCTGTTCCAATGAGGGGAAAAGCACAAATCAAGAAGAAGCTGTGATCCAGAGACATGGCTGAGGGTATGTATATATAGCACCCCCCAGTGAAAGGGGAGAGCATTACAGCAGAGCAAAATTGGGCCAGTTACACCACAAAAGTCCACACGGTGTAATGTGAGCCCAGCTCTGCCCCTCTGGCTTTCAGCGACAGGCCCTACCTGGAGCCACTCTGAGCGACTGTTGGTGGCAGCGGTCCAGGCGTTTGTCTTGCCCTGCCTGTCCAGCCGGGCATAGTAGGGGTACCAAGTGAAGGCCTCGATGCCCCAGGTGCGGTGGACGCTGGAGGCCGTCAGGTGACTGTCCGGGATCAGCAGCGACTTCACACCCAGGGGCTCGGAGCAGCCTGCCATGGTCACAGAGGCACCATGAGGGAAGGAGAGCGACAGGCGTGCAGAAAGCCGCAGGGTGAGCAGATGCAGGACCAGCGAAGAAGCGGAGCGTGCAGATTAGCGCACGGCATGATGGGCAGAGCAGCGGGCAACTAATGGGGCTTCTGGTCACGGCAGCACAAGGTCACCGTTAGCCGCCCAGGAACTGATTGCATGGCCCACATTGCTATTCCACTGACAACAGCAAATAAATCTGAAACTACAGTTCAGTAGAACGTGTGTATATGGTTATTAAAACTCTCTCACCCCCCCATTCAGAACCAAGCTTGTGTCAAGTAGCACCAGCAAATGGCCTGTATGAACAACTTCTCATCTCACATAGGGCGACACACGGTTACCCCACTGCCCCTGAAGAAGAACTCACAAAGGTACTTTTATTCTCTTCTACAAATAAAACGCCTGGCTGCCACCATTATACAGGGAAGTACAGGACTATATTATAATCCATTTGGCTGTAAACTGCAATTTGCATCACTGCATTCTTTTAAATAAAAAAAAGTTTGGGCTTGTGTAAGACCAGCAGCCATGCTGGAAAGCCTCAATGACGGTCACATGATCAGTCACTTGACTCTGGTCGTTACCATTCAGCTCACAGCCGACAAGCTCCATGCGGAGGGTGCAGGCCCTGCGACACACCACGGGCAGGATTCGCAGGTACTGGGCCATGATGGGCGGGTCAAACAGGTTCGTCTTGATCCCGTCATTATCTATGTTTCCTGTAAACACCTAACAGAGGGAGAGTCATCGCTAATGAATCTACCTGGCAAGAGGCTCCAGGGAAATCTCTGAAACGGGGGTGGTAGGTGGGGGGGGGGCTTATAAAAGCGACCTTCCTCACCTGATCCTTCAGCTGTCCCTCAAGTTGGTATATGGTGTAGGTTCTGCCATCCAGACTGGAGGCTACCTTGAAAGCCTTGATGAACTCAGCCGTCCCCATGCGACTGGCACCCTGGGTAATGATGCCCGTCAGCCGCATCTTCCTTCGCAGGTTGACCTGCCACCGCAACACAAGCAGAGGTGGGTCAGTCAGGGTCCCACGTTGGACCAATGGATGGCCAGCGTTCCATTCCAAGTATATGCCAACCAAGCCCCAGCAGTTAATAGCAGCTATCAGTCTTCATCACGACAGAAATTAAACTTCAAGATGCGTGGCAGGTGGAATTAACCTGTCAAGCGCTGCCTGGGTTAAACCCATGGGAAGTGGATTAAAGCAGATGACAGCAAATGACAGCAGGATAATCCCACTCGTGGGTTCTTCCGTAACTTCCCCCCCCCCCCCCCCCCCCCCACACGGCGGGGCTCTCGCCCCCCTCCCCACGGGCTTTTCGTGTGTGGGCGCGGTGCCCGCGGTTGTCAAGGGCCCCTTGTTTTTGGGGGGGGGGG
>JAAGVU020000019.1:16490563-16505147 GCA_011763525.2 Mormyrus iriodes
ATGTGAACAGCTGTGTGGGTGTTAACCATGGGGGGTGGTTAAATGAGTATGTCAGAGAATGTGAGTGGGAGAGTCTCCCTCTTGGGGTGTCTCTCGTTACCCCCCCCCCCCCCCCCCCAAGATTCATAGGGCGGGCATCTCACCTCGATCCAGGGGCTCTTGTCGTATGAGGCCGCGGTCCACGCGTTGACAAGGCCCTTGTTGTTGAGGCGAGCGAGCTCGGGGCCCCAGCGCTGCAGACCCAGAATGCCATAGTGCACTGAGGAGGCAGAGATCTGGGACTCGGCGATTCCCCCTTTCTCCATCCCCAGCAGGGAGATGCATCCTGTGGGGAGGACAGCCGACCAAGAGAACCCTGGTGATCTAGGAGTGGGAGTCACGTGACCAGTGGAAAGATGGGGGCAAGGCGGGGCAATACTTACGGAACTGACAGTATTTGCCTACGTGGGGCGAGGGACAGTGGCAGCTGGGGGCCCCATTGATGGTCCGACACACTCCTCCGTTAATACACGGCCGACCCGCACAGTCAGTCAAACCTGAGCAGAGTCAGGGCCAGCGTGGGTGTCAAAGTCCCCAAAAATACAGTCACAAAGGTAAGAAGAATGTAAACACAAAAACTGGGCCACCTGAGCCTCTGACAGAAAACAGCCTTTTAAGCCTAGAGGCTTATTAACTATTCCAGTATTTCTGGCCACACTGGAGTTTTCGTTTCACCTTGTTTTGCTTTGATTTAACAATGGAGTCACACCGTTAAGCCGAAGGTGTTACTTACACCCTTAAAAAAATAAAAAGATTCTATATTCTTAAATCACGTTTCATACAAAAAGGTGGATGAAATGTTTCTAGGAAACACTACTTTGTTCCATGAATGAATAACAGAATGTTCATCACTACATTAAATCACTGCCTAGTCACTCTTACCCACATCATAGACGACAAATAATTGATGAATCTGAATTATGCAGATCAAATAAAGGGAGATTGGATCTTTATTAGCTAACTAAAAATAATCCGGTTTAATGCAACTGAGAAATGACACTCCTCCATCAATGCCTCGGACCGCCCTCGTCCAGCCCGAGTGAGTCACCAGGTGACGGAGCAGATGGAACAAAGATTCGGTCAAGTTCAGTCAGCTGGACCATTAATCAGCTAATCCAGCCTGTCCATTAGGAAGGCATCCTGAGACCGGGCTATGAGCGCTACAGGACTCCATACAAAAAGATTAACCATGTTATTTCAAAGTCTTAAATGGATCATCGTTTCAAACAAAATATACTTTGGCACTCTCCTGCTAATTAGCCAATCCCTAAATGCATCACCAGGTGGCCTAGTTCCCTCCATCAACACCGGCCTGATTATCCGCATTTCAGCAGAGTGTGCCATCACGTCTACGTAGAACATAAGCACATGGAACAAGCAAGGAACATCCCAGGTGGGGTTTTTTTTTTTTTTTTTTAAGGGGATGTCCAAATCAGCAGGAATCAAAAACGCGACGACGATTCAGCTAAACATGCAGAGCGACCCGGACTCCCAGCTGCACGCTAGAATTGTTGTCCCACTGAGGTTCTGGCTGATAAAAACACTCTTACCCTATCTGAACACACCCACCCTCTCAAAAGTCCCCCCCCGACCTTCTTGTGGCTGTTTCACCACCCACCTGGGTGTGCCAGCCCACACCTTGCCAGTACGCCATATATGGTGATATTTAATCAGCTTAATGGAGAACAAGTCATTTGTTGGGACGGACCACTTAGAGCTATATTAAGGTGGCATTCTAAAACAGACAGAGCCTGCAGGGAGCTCTGAAGAAAGCCACCCCCCCCTCCCAAAAACATACACACACACACACAGCTCTGCTTGTCCAAGCCCGAGAGTCAGCGCTACTGGGAGTACTGCAATCTTCCTGAGTCAGTTTAAATGTCCATCTCACAGCAGTGGATCGATCAGAAAGCTGGGAGGTAAGCAAAAGACCTCATCAGCCAGCCGCAAAGGACCGCAAACACCAATCAGGGCAAGAAGACAGGCAAAGAGATGGGCGTTCAGCTTCTCTCTCACCACAAAGCAGCACACCAGTGCCAGTCTTATCAAAATGAGGAAAGCTTACCTCTGCTAACCAGACACAGATCTAGTACCCCCCCCACCAAGAGTCCCTGTGAGAAACATCCCCTGGAAAGATCCATTCTGACAGACCGTATCTGCCCACACATCACGCAGGCAGATACATCTGATATTAAACGTCATTCAACGACCCATGAGGATTCCAAGAATGACAGATGCCCTGGATTTATGGTTGACAACGTGGCCCCACATGAATAAAATTAAATAAATAAAAGTAGGGTTTGAGTTTCGAGCCGCTTACTTTTCTGGCAGTGAATTCCCTCAAAACCCTCCTGACACCTGCAGACGTACTCGCTGAAGACATCTCCTCGGCGGATGCCGTTGGTGACCTCGCAGATGCCGCCATGCTTGCAGGGGTTGGGGTTGCAGGGCCCTGGGCGGGGGGCGACGACGACAGACATCAGGATGGCACGTTTCCATGGGGACACAGCCAACGTTGGACATAGTAGGTAACGTGAGCAACATGGTATTATGGCACATGCACACTCACAGCCCTTGGGGGGGGGACATTACCAATTTCTGTGGTGTTGCACGTATCCCCGCCAAAGCCGTCGGGACAGACACAGAAGAAGGGGGGGCTGCCCCGCCGGGTGACACAGGTCCCGCCGTTGTGGCACAGGTTCACCTCACAGTATTCACCTGCAGGGCACACCAAGAACAGCATCTGTGGCATGAGGAATACATCACCACACACACACACACACACACACACACACACACACACGGCGGGCTGCCGCAAAGGAGACCCGGGTCGACACACCGGCCAGCACAAGCTGGCATTGTGGTCAGGGAGCGTGTCGGTCACGTGCTTCCCGGGAGCCTGCCACATGCAGCCCGCGCTTGATGCCGCCTGGCAGGCCTCACACAGGAAGGCACGGGCCACCTCTAAAAGGACAGCATTATGTCACGGCCACTCCAAGGCGGCTGAAACACTCCAGTCCATGGGAATCAGCAGCCAAAAACACAGCCTGAGCAAACTGAACATTCTGCAACAAAACGAGTCATATCACTCTGACAGGAAGGTTAAACTTACAGGGGGGAGAGATTTGGGCACAAGCAAATTATTAGGCTCTAAAGTGTTTGGCTTCTTGTGCCAAAAGTAAAGTTTCACTCTACTAATTTGATATTTCACAGATGTCACCCTTTCACTCAAGCCCGAGCTTCAATCAATTAACTCCCCCACACTGTCCTGACTCGTTTACACACGGAAGCTGGGGAATGTACTTGCGGAACAAACGGCGCCTTTTTAAGGACAGTGCAAGGCATCTTAAGTAACATTTGTCCAAATCACAATGTATCGTTTCATTCATTTGCGATCGCTCCTATGGGTGGTGGGGGAGGGGGTGGGTAATCAAATTAACAGATTTTGTTGGAGCTCCCAGAACCATCTGTTCCTTTTTTCCACAAGTTGAACAGCTGGGAAAAGCTTTCGCAGCTGCTCCACGCACACGACCAACACTGGAAAAACACAAATTTTCCCCTAGATGTAAAATTTACATCATGCCAGTATAAACGCCATCAATCTATAGGCTCCCGCGCACCTCAGAGGCGTGACCCAGTCCAACGCTGATGTAATGCTGCCAGTTGGGAGTGGCCAGCGTGTGATTGGCTGTGCCACGGGACGGGCCAGGAACTGGGAGTTAGTCATAACAAACCCCCCCACAATTTATTAACGGACCGTGCACATTCTTGACCTTCTGTCAAGTCTGTTGGCATAAAATGCTCCAGGCTGAGGTATGCAACTAGCGTGACAAGTCAAACCGTACATCCATCCACAACAAAATTTCCCCATGTGAAAAAATAAGAACAGAAAGCCGGGACTGGGTGAACTTACATACTTCCCAGGTTTGATGGGAAGCGGTCAGCAGCCTTTGAGAGAAACCACAGCTTTATTCCCTCATGTGACGTTCAAGTTTGTGTATGTGTGATGGTCTCACAACACCACCTGTCTCACTGCAATCAGGCTCTCCTGGGCTTCTCCACCCACGGACAAGAGCCAATCCGGCATGCATGTCCTGGGCCGTTGCTCAAGCCTTCCCCATAGCGTGTAAAATGATACTTTAAAAACACAACTGTTCCAGGCCAAGCGGTTTGCATGACTGTCTGTAGTTCATAGATGGGGGGGGGGAACCCCACAAAACCCAAGAACCTAAACATCCACCCATTCTCTGTTCCGGTTACTCAGAGGTCGTGATGCAGACAAACAGAACATGGCAAGAGGGATCTTATCACAAGGTAAGCTGATGTTCCAGGCGGTTAATTATTAGCATGCTTCATGGCTCTCCCAGTGATGCTAACTGAGGCTGGCAGACTAAGCAGAACTTCGCACTGGAGTCGAAGACCGCTATCCCAGGAAATGAAGAGTCTCGTTAATGAGAAACGGATTTCCTATTTGGGAAAGGAAAATGGTTAAAAAAAGCAAAAAAAAAAAAAAGCATTGCATTCCCTAGTGACTGGAGTTTTGTGCACGTCACAGGATAGGAGCTGCAAGCTTCTGAGCAGCTCTCCCCAGGCAGGGGTTGAAGGCACATCTCCCTGCCGCCCCACCCAGGACGAGTCCACAGTAGCAGGACACAATGTTCAAGACGGGTGTATAGAGCAGCCCGGGGCAAGAGCTCAGCATTTGACAGGACAAATAAAGGCCCTTTGTGTTGCTATTTTGTCTAGACATGGAGCATAAACAATTAGCAAACAAATGTAGAAGCCTCACAACATTTCAGTTATAGTGACATGGGTGATAAGGTTACTTAAGACTCAAAATGTTACAGAGCTCTAAAACCTGATTACACTTAGTTACTAAGAGTAATGACAAATCATCAACTAAATCCAGCTTTTAGGGCTTCATTATAGATAAAATCAAGTTTAAAATGGCACTGAAGGTCAGTTATCTGTTGTAGACAGTCAATTGGGAGGAACTACTACTGAGAGGCCCATAGGTCAGAGAAGGAAGGGGGGGGACAAAAAAAAAAAAAACGTGTTCATTATTCTCTAGATCGAGATGCAAAAGACCTCCAAAAAGCCAAAACTGACTTGCAGGAGAGGACAAAAATAAGCTTAACCCTAACCTCCTTCATTCCGACACAAAGAGTAACAAACAAAAACCAGAAAACAAACACGGAACGAGGCCAACACATAGATGTAGGTTACTGCAAACGTCCTCAGGCACTGGGAGCCATGGATACTAGGTTCATGTGGCAGGAGACACACCCACGGAGACCACTGTGGGCAGGGGTGCGTGTGGGAGCCAACCCTCACCCGGAAACTTGGGTCTGGAACCATCGACATCTGCCCACGCGTCCCACAACCTCGCGGAGTGGCAGGAGTGCTAGTGAAACCCTCCACACGCTTAGGGCAACGTGGCCCCCGTGACGAGCAGCCCGTCATTCCAGAAAAGGCAGAGTAAACCTCAGTAATCTCTGCAAACTCAAGTGTGGAGCAGCTGCTATAAATAAATCTTAGCTGAAGCATTCAGTTCCATTTCCTCCCAAGAAATTGCATTTTTGACACCAGATAAGATCTTGCAAGAAGCGCACAAAACAATCTGAGATCCTTAGACTCGGAAGCCTCCCTAGAGGTTGGCTGCCATGTTTTTGCGCCCACGCACTGGTGGCAGAAATGCCACCATGTTCATCGGGGTGTCCTTTACATGCTCGGGCAGCACATGGCGCACGTTTTTAGATCCAAACCACACAGCCTTGTGGAATACCCAGAAACAGGGCTGGTTCTCGCTCGTTTTCACGCCCAGAGTTCGGCAGGCTCCCAGAAAGCACGCCTCCAGCGAGGCCAATAGGCAAAGCTTTGTCCCTCTGACTCTTCCTCTAGCTGTGCCTCTGACTGGAGTTTGAAAGTTCATATGTTAACAAAAAAAGTTAAAAATAACCCGACCAAACTCGAGGGGCAGCCCAGCGAAACACCCAGAGGGGCAGCCAAGGGCAGAGGAAGCGGCAGGTCCGGAGTCCGGCCGCAGCCACGGAGACAGAACATGCAGCTCATGCTCGGAAGACCAACAAGCAAAGCGGATCCTGTGTGATTCAGGAGCAGCACCCAAAATAATTGGGTGTAGGTTGTTTATCAGATCTAAACCAGTCTTTGACAGCAGATGAAGCAAGAGAGGACATTGTTCTAACCCATCTGGGTATCCGTTCATTACATAGAGGACAGCAGCCTGTGCACGTTAATGAGTAACACTCAAGGCATTTATTTTACTACATTTCGCAATACGTTCATTTTTTATACTAAACTCCAATTAACGACGGATTCGCAGGAAACCTAATGCGGGCCCGTCTGAGAGCAGCGCGGCGGTCAGGAAAGCGCGGATCCGGGGCTGGAGCGTACTGTAATCCCCGAAATCTGTAAATTCAAGAGCGAAACGGCGCTAAAAATAACCCCTGTGCGCTGCATATGACAGACATATGCCGTCTCATTCATTGAAGTCGCTGGCTGTCGGTGACAAAACAGATGGTAGCGCTGGCTATGCACATCAAGCCCGTGTCTGTTTTGCTGGGGTCTTGGGTGGCCCAGCCCCATGGCCATGGAGCCATTCAGTGTACTCCACAGAACCAACCCGCACAGTCCCCGGAGTGAAGATATGATTCATAGGGATTGAAAGCTAAAACCCAGCATCTTATCCAGTCTTTAAAACCACACAGGAGAAGCAAGGGGGGTAAAATCCCTCAACCACTCCATAGATCCGAAGCAGGAACCACTGTGCGCAGTTACGCTGCTCTTGTAGGAAATTTCAGCGGTTTAGTTACTAATCGGAGCGCCGCGTCGGTGGGAGCCGTCCAGAAGCGGGCAGACTGGTGCTGCCCTCCCTCCGCTTTGCCGGGCCGCGGAGGACGAAGCACTGCGAATAAAAGGCTGGACAAGAGCTCGGAGATTCTCCGTTTGGGCGTCCAGAGGGAATCAAGCAAAAAGCGCTGCAATCTGATTACGTGCGATACAGAGATCCGCGCCCGGCACATGCTACGGTACACAGATCGCTGAAAAAGGAAAGTCTTACTAAGTGTCAGCACCAGCACGTGTTTCGGGCCAGTCGGGACGTTACATTTTACACCAGAAAATAGCAGCCCCGAAGGGTGAGGGGGTACGGAGAGGGATTAAAGTGACCCCCCGCAACGCCGGAGTTCATAGAAGTGCGATCGCTTTAAAACTCCGCCGTCAGCAGAAATTAGGTTCAGGTTGCTCACTTGGTGCCCATCTGCTGCACTGAACTTCTACGGACAGGACGTAAACAACTGCACCGTGATTATAACCCACACCAGTGGATAGGTAAAACAGACATGCAATCGAGTTTAAACAGCGACACTGAGTCCTATGAGCAACCTGAAGCAATAAAACAAGTAAAAAAAACTAAACATTTCCTGCGTATCTTATACTATGTTTCACAAAGCATGAGGACAATGTCAAAATTGGACTTACCGCACACCGCGCAAACAGCAAGAATTAGTATATAGAGAGCAATAGTGGAGAAAGACAGTGTCAGGCGGCGCTTCCACATGCTGGGTTGTTTTCAGTTTAGCTGCTCTCGCTCCGGATAGCGATCGTCTCCTTCGAAAGGTTTGCCGAGTGTTTGGTCTCCGACGGCGATTGAAAGAGGAGAGGCGGGTATCATGTTAGCCAACTCGGAGCGTTATCTGCAACACGTGTGCCCGTGGCTCCAGCCAATTAGAGCGCCTTTTCCGCATTATAAATGCCGGCCCTCCGCACACACTTCGAAAAGTGCCGCTTACTAAGTATCTGTGCTATAACGCGTCCCCAGAAAGATAGTTATTCTCTGCTACGTATAAGTACGGCGTTGGCATTAGGAGAAATAACTTATTGACTGAATATCAGTGTGCAATAAAACTGTTACTGGTAAACTTGGTTAGGTATGGTTGTATAAAATAATTTTTTTGTACTTTGTAAATCCGTTTTTCGCGACATTCCACGTAGCTTACCGCCTAAGCAATTGCAGAAATGTATCTACAAGGTATTTTCCTGTATAGGGAAGTATTGTCCTTTTACCATGGCACCAAGTACATTAATTTATTGGAAAACTCGTTCTCATGTGGGAATGTAATTTCCACTAATAGAACCAATAGCAAAAACATGTTATCTCCAAAGGAAAGATCATAATTATACATTTAAGGTGTCAGATCTCATAAAAACGACAAATAAAAAGATTCTTGTTGTTTCCGTGAACCCCGGGTAGATGTCGCTTGCGTTTCCATCGGTCTCTGACTTATCAGCCATACTGAATCATACTGTACCAAAACTTTTTTCTACATACGCCAAATACATACATAACGGTTCATATTGGTATAATATCTTTTTTCTTCTATAGAAAAATCTGATATTTGCGTTTATGTGCGGTCGTATGCGATGTGGGGTGCAAATGAGTCGTATACGTATTCACAAACAAAAACTATATATAGGCCTAGGCGTATCTGTGTGTGCATAATTATTGTTATTATTTTGATAATCCACGCTCACTCGTGTAACAGTACACTGGTATTAGACTGGTGCACTGGTGTCATGCTCCAGTATAGCTCATGGCTATCTTGTCGTGGGGTGGTGTGAAAGGAACAGTTATGATAACAAGTTTTACATTATCTGCAAATTGCTACTACATGACGTGTTCAATCGGACCGTCAAAGTATCTTAATTGTGTAAATGCGCCGAAATCTGTGGCAGGATGGTGCCTTGTGATAAAGTACCGCAAATACGCGTATCCGCAAATTATCCCTTGTGTATTTTACTTCTTCCGTTCTAAATTCTAGATTCTATAGAATTTATCCTCATTTTGAAAAATGGGGCCTGGGGTAACTTCAACCCCAAAAATAACACAGGGGTTATATGGAAGCTATAATCGCTTCGATCGCAAGATAAAGTGACGTCATACAGGCAGAATTTCCTTCCATAAACATCGCAATCAGCGATAGTTGATTGACCTTATCCTGATACCAGTCATGACGATATTCCTTCTCTCCAAAACTGGTCTCTTGAATTTTGCGCTGGACATATAATCCGTTGTTTATCGCTAGCAAGGTGAGTATAAATGTCAAATAAACCGAATAATTTCTGGCTGAATGATTTTGCTTATTTGTGGATTCGTTCACTTTGTTTAGAAAATTTCATAAGTTAATAAAATGACTGCATCCCTGCACTGTATAAATAGTATGGAAGATGGATGGACTTAATAAATAAAATCTCTGTCACATCTGTCATCCTACAAACAAACAATATGTGCATGCTCAAAAATAAGTAGTCTGTCGCCCCCATGTGGACAAAGCATGTGATGCTGTTTTACAAATATGAAACATCTAAGTTTCTTAGAACTGTAGACAAAAACTATGAAAAAAAAGACAATCGTACGCTGTTCTTTAATTAAACGTTTGTCATTGAAAAAAGTTCTTGAAAAGAAAGACAGAAAACTTCATTTAAAAAACTGAAGAAGCAAAAAACAAAATTTGAAATGAAAACCACGGATATTAGCAAAACCTAAAAGACATTTTAATGCCTTACGTGCAACTTACGCGTTTGACAGAAGCTGGCTGTAGCTAACAAGTCCACCAAGTCAAATTAGAGATAATGAAAGGACTACAATTCAAGTGTTCACCCCCCCCCACCGCCAAAACTTACATTATCTATCCATACATCTATTTTTTTTACTCACTTGTCCTATTCATGGACGCGGGGGTCCGGGGCCTATTGCAAGTCTATTACAGACACATGGTAGAGAATAACACATGATGGGGCACCAAAATAATTTTATAATCTTATGTATTTGAGGGTCCATGTAAAGTTCTGGGGCCCCTGAACCTGCTATAGTATCCATGCCTCTACTACCCCTCTGGACTTATGACTGCAGACAGTTTTGAGTGGTGGCCATCAGGGGCCACTTGTATTTCTGGGGGTGTCGGGGGGGGGGGCTTTGTTGTTTCTGAGGCCCCATAACCAAACGAGAAACGAGAGCGAATTTCAAAGGGGGAGGGAGGTGGATCGGTCTTAGCAAATTAAATTGCCTGATTTATTGATGTGGGCTGGCAGCAGGGGTGCCCCCCTCCCCATTGGATCAACCCCTGAGTGAGAAGTATGTTGTCAATCAAAATTATTTTTCAAACACATTAAACACACGCACACACACACACACCTTTTATTGGAAAACGAGTAATTTAAAAATTAAACAAGTGAAAAGTCGATTTTTTTCGAGAATGAATAATGAGAATAAATCACATATTTATCTCGTCTGTTTGTTTTAGCATTAGTTTGGTTGTCCGTTTGGTAATTTGTGTTACACTTTCTGTTCGACGGTGATATTGTCACTCTGTATCTGTCGTTATAAAAAATGGCTGGGAACAATGAAAAAACAATAGTGTTTGCTTATGAACCGGAGGCGGGGGGCACCAGGGCATCATTAAGAATACAGTGATAAGCACTCACGAAAAAATATTTACAAATAATTTAATGCAAGCCGATGAAACTTCATTAATAAAAGTTTGAATTATACCCGCGTTTTTAAAACCTAAAGTTCTATCCAGAGGCACCGCTAGACATTTTGAGCCTAAAGCATATCACATTGAGCCCCCAACCCAGACCAATCCAATAATGCTCAAAATGCTTAGGATCCCTGTCAGTCAGGGGCCGCTGGAATCGTCCTAACTCTCCCATTTCCTTTTACGGCGCCCTTGTTATATCTGACAAGTGGACATGCGGAATGAAATGAAAAACTGGATATGAAGTCATCTGCACTGCAAATTCGAGACCAAAATAATCCCCTAAACACATAAACAAACGATCCATCCAGCGACAGCGGAATACTGGAAGAGAGGCGGGGCGACCAGAGCCGAGGGACCGCCTCTAATTATGCATGAGGGACAGCGAGCCAATGGGGAGTGGGATATGTAAATGAGTTCATCCGGGGTTGGGGAGAGGCCGCGTTGCTAGGCACTTCGCTGTCTCTGCGCACAGGGAGGAAAGTGCTAGAAGGAATGGAGTGGTAAATAAATGGAAGAAACCTAGATGGAAAGACTAGTTAGCGAGGGAACTACGAGTCAGGCCCGGGGACAGCGATAGGTATGTACTGCTGGTTATAATGTCGTTGTTAAGGCTGTAGATTGCTTACTCACAGTATGCCGCGATATGAGGTCAAAGGCGCAAATAGCGTCGTTTTCCGTATAAGCAGCATAGTTCTCTATAGTGGCGTGTAATTTTGGATTCATATAATATAAAATAGGAATAACATGGCAGCGTGACGCAGATCCGATTTCCGGGTTTCAACGGTGAAATGTTTTGTCCAGGTTTTAAAGCATCCTGTCTGGTCGCTTAGCTGGTCGCCATTAATCGTCTGGGCGTTTTTCACACGCTTTTTCTTTTTTATCAGAAATGTTACCTGTATCCATTTAGTTGGCTTATCACTTATGAGCGTATTTCCTTAAAAGCGAAATGCTCCAGGCAGCAGCGGTTTCCTGACTTTCTGTCAGAATGGCTCTTTCCTAACGGCTCCCGCGGCGGACAGGTGCGTCCCGCCTATTTCCCCCTTACATTATACCGTTTGTACAATGTGACTGTGTGAGACTTGACACAACCACCCCATTTCTGTATTTGGACCGGTAGATATGACTTTATTTTTTACTGAAAGTCCACACTAAGTCAGAGGCGCTTACATTATTGTTATCCATCCATCCATCCATTTTCTGTACGCGCTTGTCCTATTCAGGGTCGCGGGGGGTCTGGAACCTAAGGCAGGGAATAACCCTGGACGGGGCGCCAACCCATCGCAGAGCTTTATTTTAACATTATTACATTAATGATACTGGTATTTTTTATGTTATTGTGTTATTTCCTGGATACTACAGATGCTGCATTTGAATTGTGGCTGATCACTGGCTTGTTTTTAAACGGACCCTGCTGCACACAAGCAAATCATTTTGTCTCAAGAGACCAATCAAGAGACCAATCATTATACTTTATAGGCTGGGCAGGCCGTCAACTTTATCATTTATTGCTACACAGTGACTTTTAGTGTCATTTATGATGCTACAGAATAACAGCACGTTTGTGTTTTGCATTTTAAGCCATTTTCCTTTGGAACGGCAAGCTGTAGGAGACCCCTTTCCCCTAGTTAAGGTGTACAGATGGACGCTATTTACTGAAGAAATTTGTGTTTGTCATCAAGATTATTCTTGGAAATGGTGAAAAATGTATTTATTTGTTTTTATGCAAAATTCTGCATGTTTGGTTCATATTCTGCACTTGAGTGTTATTATTTTAAAGTAGATGCCTGTTGGCTAGTCATTAGGAACATTATTGTTGTTCCCCTTTTTTGAATTTCTTTCAAATTTTTCTTGAAATTTTTCTTGTCAATTTTCATAGCTTTTCAGCATTTTGCAGTGTCCTTAATCCTTAATGTGTTTCTCTTTGTAAGAGAAGGAGGGAGAGAAATTTGAGAAATGAAGGCTTTTTCTTGATTTAAAACTAATCCTTTATTCATGTCATTGAATTAGGATAAATCATGCAAAGTGATTAGTGCATTTTGAGTTGAAATTATATGCTACTGGCTCTTAAAAGTTCAAATAAAACGTTAAGACTTGAAGTCAGCTGGGGTTATGGTTGTTGTATGACTAAATTTTAGCACATTATATATTGCCATGTGACTACCTAGCACATGTTCAGATAACACCTGGTAGTATTATATATCCTAAGTAAGGTAAGGAGTGTGCGCTGATACAGCACATTGCCGCACTCATCAAATGACGAACCACCTCAGGGCTGAGAACCCGAGTGTAGCAGTGTGGCAGGTGACCACACTAGTTCAGATGGAATGGAACACTATGAGGTTTTTTCCCGCCCAAATTTTCCCTGTAAGTTGGAGGACCTGCTTGCAGGGCTGGATGTAGATTAATGTCATACCCAAGAAGAAACAATTGCAGGTTAAGGCCCATGTTCAAGGGCCCAATGAAGTAGAGTCACTCCGGGCATTCACGGGATTCGAACAAGCAACCTTCCGTTTCCCGGCACAGATCCTTAGTCTCAGGATTATATATCCTTGTAGTATTATATATAACTTTCAGTGTATCATGTTGAAACTGTGGTAATTGATACCGCAAGCGTGTTAATAAGTACATCCCTAACTGCACATAGTTGAACTGCCTTTGTACTAAGCGGCCATTCTGCCACAGAATGAGGGAGATTTTCCAGGTGTTTATGTTCTATATTAGCTTTCCGTCTGTGTTCTGTACTGTAAAAATGGATAGAGCTTGGTAAAGTGACTTCAGGCAAACCCAAACATCAGGTATATGTAACTGTTCTGGTCACCATGGGTATATAAGCAAGCTGGGAGGTGTTTCTGGTCTTGCCACTGTCTGCCAGCTGCCAGCATGGGATGCTGAGTGCACTTCAACCAGAGGCGTCACAGATTCTTGTTTTTTTTCCTCCCCCCAGAATCTGCCACATCACTGTGACGCTGCAGATTGCTGGAAGGGTCAGCTTCACTTTTTACAAGCTAAAAAATATCAGCGAGGTAAGCTGAGCTACATTATAGTTTGTTTAATTCAAGAAATTTTACACATTTCTGTAATCCTCTAGACGAAATTCTTTGAGGTGATGTGTCTTGCCTTCACACAGCTGTGTTCTGAGTTTCTTGTCCTTTCTGCTCTTACTCAGATCCACCATGACTGCCCATGAGGCCCAGGTCCAGACTCTGGCCCCAGAGATGCCGGCCATGTTTGATGGGATGAAGCTGGCCGCCGTGGCCACAGTGCTCTATGTCATCGTGCGTTGCCTGAACCTGAAGAGCCCCACCGCTCCGCCCGCCATCAACTGCCAGGACACACCCCTGAATCGCTTCCTGCTCAAGTCCTGTCCCCTGCTCACCAAGGAGTAAGAGCTGCCTGCATGGTTCTTTTTCCAAATTAGCATCACAGCATTAGCTTGGAACTGCGGCACTGTAGGGTTTTCTGGACACTTCCACTCGCCGGATTAGTGCTGTAATGCTTCTGGCTCTGAATGCTAACATGTTAATACTCACTCGTTCTCAGCATTAGCAGTATAGCTCTCTTCAGTAATCGTGCTGAGCTTTCCAGGCTCTTCCAGCACAAACATTAGCTTTGTGGGTAATGCTCTCCCAAGTCCTGGCAGCACAGTCCCTGCTAATGATTCTCTGTCTGACTTTGCTCACCTGTGTTATGTAACTGGAAGGTTTCTAGCAGGACCCCAGGTGGGAACTGCAGGCTTGTTCCTTGGGGTGCCCGCTGAGTTGCTGAGCTAGTTGTGTTGTTAGCACTGCGTATTTCTAAGTGCTCTGCTCTAAACCAGCTGCTTTGCGGTCACCTTCTTGGGCCAGAATATCCCAGATTGACAGGCTGGAGGTGAAAACGTAGAACTATGCCTATCATTTATAAACATCTGGCAGTATACACTCACCTAAAGGATTATTAGGAACACCATACTAATACGGTGTTTGACCCCCTTTCGCCTTCAGAAC
>JAAGVU020000019.1:16505247-16518169 GCA_011763525.2 Mormyrus iriodes
GATTGGTTGATTAGATAATTGCATTAATGAGAAATTGAACAGGTGTTCCTAATAATCCTTTAGGTGAGTGTACATATCTTGTATGGGATTTTAGCCTATTTTTGTATCTAACAGAGGGTCCCTCCACCCCTGGTTCGGAGGTGCTGTAAAACATACTGGTCTGTTTTAACCATCGGTAAACTACAGCTAGGGAGGGTTAAGGATCTGTGCCCATTAAGGTTGTGGATTTTGAACCCTGTGATTGGCAGAGTAATCGCATGACCATTGGACCCTCGAGAAAGGCCCTTAAACCCCACTGCTGCAGGAGCACTGGACACTGGCAGACTAAAAAATAATTAGCTCTCACCTGGATATATGTGTGTCTGTCTCTCTCATGGAGAGCAGTATGGGATACAAGAAAATTACCCATCATCCTCGAGAGGATGAATAAACTGCCTTTATTATATCAATCCTTTAGATGCCAGCTTCCCCTGGGGAATAGCACAGCTCACATACACACCCTGTCTTGTGCGTAAAACGTCTATCTTTAGTATGATGTTGGAATACTACTTCTCGTAAGTCTCTGGAATCCGGGTTTGCCCATGAACCTCTTAAGAACTTATTTAAAGAACTGATTACATTGTCATCTGTCACTAAACAGAATTAGAATCTCTAGTTGGTTCTTTCTGCGTTTTAAGGCTGATCCTTGATTTGTGCAATGAGTCATGTTCTGGATATAGTTGTCATTCTTATCTTAGTGTCCAGACTGGTGGCTTACTTCTGGGTGGGGAAAGAGTGTAAGTACAGGGTTTAACAGTGTTCTAAGCTCCAGATATCTCGAGTCCAAACCAACCTGAGTGATAATGTTATTGTTATGTGTTTGAAATTGTTGACCTTGAGCCCCAGAATAGGGCTGTTTGAGTGTCATCTGCTTGATTGCAGTTTTCCGAAGAAAAGTTTAGAGGTTATCGGTTATCTTGCTAGTACAGCTCAGGGACTGGTGACTGAAACTCACCTGAGAATGCGAGGTAGTGCAGCCTCAGCTAATGTGCCTTAACACAACGCACCATAATGGTTCTCTGCCATCTGAGTTGACTCTTTGGTTTAGAAGTTTGGGTATGAATGAGAAAAGGGGGGTTCTTATCACTGGAGCAAGACCCAAGGGCTGGATGGGAAAACTGTAGTGGTTCAATGTGTGTCTGTCATCTGCTGGCTCTGACCTCCTGTATCCACCCTCAATCTGCCTCTCCCTCCCCCTACAAGTGAGGGCTTGTAGGGGCAACCTTGACTCCACCTGACTTGCACATACTTTCACATTTTGTGCCATTTAGGTTTAGCGAGTCCTACTCAATTTGTGTGATGTAACTAATGGACGGCTCTGAAACAGTTTTCCGTGGGCAATCGTGAGCGCATAGCAAAAACATTTATGCTGCCGGCCCACCAACAAGGTCACCATCAAGGATTTTGAGCAGCAGAACTGGGCTCAAGGTCATGCTTAGCTGCACTGTCCACATTAGAATGCCCTACCAGGACTTCCCTGAAAGTAAACGTGTCTTGCAAAGCAGTAGGTGGCAGGGTCTCTGAGCTTGTTGTGGTGTGCAGTGTGGCGGTGTGTGTCTGTCTGGCTTCTGCCTTTGCCTTGGCCAGCATTGGCGAATAAGCAGCGTGAGTAAGGAAGCATGCTGCCACTCGGTGGCTGGCCAGTGAAGAGTAAGCTGCAGATCAGTTAGAGGGAAATAATGCTGCAGCAGGAGCTGTTAGCACGTATATATGCCATCATCGTACATTGTTCGGCCATTATGATTCCACCTACTGTTTTATTAGGACAACAGACCTGATTACATCAAAGAAGCAACACTGAGACAAGAGACGCCAGACGCATCTGTCCGTCTGTCCTTCTAGAATGTACTGTTTTTCACGATTCCCTTCTCACTCAGACGATGTTACAGCACCTCTCGCATTTTAAAAGGCTTTGTTTGTTTTGATTGTTTTCAATCTTACGATTGCTGCCAATAATTTGTCTAAATGCCTCTGTCTTTGTCCTAGGTATGTTCCTCCCCTTCTCTGGGGCAAAAGTGGCCACTTACAGACGGCCCTGTATGGAAAGCTGGGCCGGGTCAGTTCTCCGCACCCTCATGGACACCGCATGTTTCTACCCATGCAGGATGGGGCCACTGCCACCTTCGACCTTTTCGAACCATCGGGGGATCACCAAACTGGATGTATTAAAACTAGTTTCCATTTATCTCATACATTTTTATATACTCCAGTATATTTAATGTTGTTTATCTCAGAATTTCTGGTAAAGTCTGTATCAGCCTAGCTGACTCATGGTTATTTTAAATTGACGCCTGACTGGCATCCAAATGTTCCACCTTGTCTTATCTGGCGTAAGTGATTCAGGAAATTCCGTTCTGTAATCCTAGACAACCTAATATATTTTTCCAGATGAGGTCACCATGGTTATATGTCCTGGAATTGGAAACCACAGTGAGAAGCATTACATCCGCACCTTTGTGGATTACTCACAGAAGCAGGGCTATAGGTGTGCTGTCCTTAACCACCTGGGAGCTCTGCCCGACATCGAGCTCACCTCCCCTCGCATGTTCACCTACGGTGAGGACATGAGCCTAGAATATTTCCCATTGTCCTTTTAAATGTATGACCGTCAGCAGAACTATTGCTGGTAGTCTGCCAGCAGTAAGTGGGTCATAGATACTGTTGATGGGTTAATTTCCATTAACTTTATTCATTGCTTCAGATTCCTTAATGAAGTACTCCATACTGGCTGCCTGTACTGACTCAGATGTGTATGGCAGCTTCACCTTTTCATTCCTGTACCACATATTGGTGCCATTTAGTTTGCATGCCTACAATCTGTAAATAACGGGGTGTAAGAATCACACACCCCTGACCACCTATCAGATTAATATTTGTGTGGCTGGATACTGGAGTTGTTGAAAATGGAGTTACTCCTTTGGCATGAAATAAGTATGCAGATAAGTGACTCACTGTAGAATTGGTTGGTGCTGGGAGAGGTTTGACGGCAGACTGTCGTTTCAGGCTGTACGTGGGAGTTCTCAGCCATGGTGGGCTACATTAAAAAGGCCTACCCCCATACCCGACTTATAGTGGTGGGCTTCAGCCTGGGTGGCAACATTGTGTGCAAGTTCCTGGGAGAAAACCCGAGCAACCAGGAGAGGGTGCTGTGCTGTGTCAGCGTGTGCCAGGGCTATAGCGCCCTCAGGTGAGCCGCCCTGTGCTGGTAGGGGAGCCTGGAATCTGGCTTATGTGTGTTGGGTGCCCCCAGGACCAGGGAGTCTGGTGGCAGTTTCTCATTGTCTGTAGAATTAGACTATGACATCATTGTAAACTTTTGCTAGATATGCATTTTGTTCACTTCTCAGTCTGAAGTGAAATTCTCTAAAGAGCCTCTTGTGACCACGAAAGAGAATAGAGGCTGTCACCTTAGCTTGCTGAGTGTTCCCCCTCTTTGCATGGCTCAGTGCTCAGGAGACCTTCCTCCAGTGGGACCACTTCAGGAGGTTCTACAACTTCCTTATGGCGGACAACATGAAGAAGATCATCCTCTCACACAGGTAGTGTCCCGTCGGCCATGGGCCTGTATCAGTGTATCCCCAAGTTTCTGTATAGTGCTGTTAATTTAAAATGCAGGGAAGAGTTGTATAGTGATCCTCAGAGGCGACAACACGGATACTTGCTAAACGTGAATAAATATCCATGTCCCATGGGTCCTCCAGAAAGAACCTATTTGGCGGGAACTCCAAGATGGTGGACGTGGACCTCAGTCGGCTGTTCACGGCCACCTCCCTTATGCAGATCGATGACAACATTATGAGGTGATGCCCCCTAGTGGCTCTTCTCTGTATGTAGCATCTAATGATTTCTTCTAGCGTGACAAAAAACTGCTTTTTATGGCACTTCTAATGTTTCCTTTTCATTTTCGCTTCCTAGAAAGTTCCATGGGCATAGCTCACTGAAGGAGTATTATGAGAAGGAGAGCTGCGTGCATTATATCCATAATGTAAGCGGTAATGTAATCATTTTAAGAACTTTTTCTCATTTTCTGATGATACGATACAGCTGAAGTCTCATTAGCAGGCAATCATTTACACAGGATTGTAAATAGAACGAATATTCAGTCAGAGTAAGGATTATTAAATTCAGGATTTAGAACTGAAATGTATATCCAAAATCTACTTGTACTGAGATCACTGTTCCATTACCTACCTACTTCAGTACCTGTGCTTGAATGATCAGTTTGATTTGTCAAATGTCAGTTGTCGAACATTTGTTTTAGAAACCAAAAATGCATTTTCTACCAAAAAGGTGATATGATGGTAACCAGGCATTTGGCCTGCCCTGTTTCAGGTAAATGTTCCCCTCCTACTAGTAAATTCTGAAGATGACCCCCTGGTTCACCAAACACTGCTGACCATCCCTCACACACTCTCAGGTACGCTTTATCTTAATTTTCACTAATTACGTTTAACATGAATTGTTTTGACTTGGGATTTATTAGAATTATGTATTAATAATGCATAACAAACTGAACCTTATTAAGCACTTTTAATTATACCATCTTGTAACTCTGTCTGCTTAACTGTTGCACAATGGTCAGTCCAACTGAATGTGTGAGCCCCCTCTAGTGGTGCTCTTTAGGTAGGACACCACAGTTGGTGCTGTATTGTTGTTGCGGTAACCATATTGTAAATATCTAAGCCTGTTTAAGAAAATATGCGGTAATAAGCTTCATGCAGGCCCACCCAGATTTAATTCCAGCCCAACCACCAGCCGCTGTGTGGCATCATGTTGAGGGCCTTTTGCTGTTGATGGCAGGTAGTTTTGCTTGCTGAGATGGTAGCTGTCATTGCTCTGTACCGGTGTGGTGTTGAATCGCACCTCACTGCTTAGCTCACATCCCAGCTGGCCACAGAGCCCTGCTTTGTCACTGATTCTCAAATGTCAGGGCTGAGGGAAAGGGCTTTTTTTTTTTTTAATTATGCACCCAGCTATCTGTCCCAGTCAAGACTGAGACCTACCACGTTCTGGAGGAACTGGTGCTGTACAGTGTTATACTGGAGATGTGGTGTTCCGAAGCTGACCTCCACCATATATGCAACCGCAACAAACTTAGACGTGACTCATTCTAAAACCAGACAAGGAATAGGGCTATTAGTAGCAAAAATCCTCCCTGTTTTTCCCATGTTGACTCTTGTGACCCTCTTTCCACCCACACAGATAAGAAGTCCAACGTAATGTTTGTCCTGACACTGCATGGGGGCCACCTGGGCTTCTTCGAGGGGGCAGTACTCTTTCCGCAGCCCCTCACCTGGATGGATAAGGTCATCGTAGGCTATGCCAACGCTATCTGCCAATGGGAGCGAAACAAAACGCCGTGCCAGAGCAGGGACGACTGCCCGGAGGAGAAGGTTTAACACACAATCCTCCTCGCTGCTCCTCTCATTTGAGGACGGTGTCCCACTCACACCGTGGACTTTGCTCAATATAAAGCCAATTCACTTCACTGATCTCCAGGAATGGTTCTTCTCTTCTGGACCCCTTGCACTTACTCTCAGCTGCTAGTGTTGCTTGAGTAAGCTGGAGAAGGATGAGTATGTTGTGCCCGTCTGAAATCGTGGTGAACGGAATGAAGGAATCGTCCAGCTTTTGTCTTTCACCGCTATACCTCCAGTTTCCTGGCCCCCCTTTCCCCAAAGAGTCAAGCAATGTTTTTGCGATATCAGGGTAAGGACTCTGGTCCCCTGAGACTTGCACCTACTGATCTCCCTACTTTCTTACCCTCCCTACAAGGCTGAAGACGTGGTACATTATGGACGTACGCTTTGGATAAAATTCTCCTCAGTTTTAAACGTTGGCGTAAATGTTAATTGAATGAAGCAGTGTTGACTAGTACACAAGAACATATTCAGGTGATGTTTCAACGTCCTGCTTGTTCCAGCGTGTTGAAATGTGTACTTCTTCCACGGTCCAGTCCAGGCCTCAGCCACCTTCTCTGAATGGTTATCTCTTCTCTTGATGGGCCTTATCTCAGGAGTGCTCACTAAAATGGTGGTGAGGAGTAAATGTGGAGGATTATGCCCAGACCACTAGTAAGAAACTTGGCTCACTTAGAGGCCCAATGCTCAAACTAAGCAACATTTCCTCAAAGCAACCATGTCTTCACTTGAGGCCAAATGACAGCTTACCTGTATAATTCTTCAGCACTTTACAATGTCAGTCCTCGTCTCCTCGTGAAGTGGGCATTTCTGCTTTGGAAGCCATTTTCTAGCTCAGCAAGGTTCTATCCATGACCAAAAGACGAGCCACAAAACTTCAGCCCTGAGTTTCTGCAGGCCTTTGGTCTGCCCTGATTTGTGACGAGCTCCTGGTACACTCAGATGTATGATCTGTGCTATACTTTTGGAAGCCCTGAGTGCCTGTTGATCCCTGCTTGTGCTCTGAGTGAGTGCAGACCTCTGGACTATGCTGCATTGTGATGAGCTCAGTGTCTGTAGATGAAAATGTAATGCTGATACGCCGTGTGACCCCCCTGCCTGGTAGTGTTTGTATATTAGTGTGCAGTAAGTGATGTTTCGAAGCCCAGCCTGGCTGTGCAACCATGTGTCTCAGCACTCTAGTCCAATGGAGTAGAATGAGAATGCAGTCTGAGGTTGCTCCCTTCCCAGAATTCCCCGTGTTTGGTTACCATTTCCCGCTTTAGGTTGTCATTCCCATGAGCCATTGTGTACATGTTCTTTCTCAGTGCTGTGTGGATTGACAACACCAAACCTCGGCACTCCACGCTACAGTTTGTGCCAGAGCGATACTCAAGCCAAAGCCCATGGCATGTTCTCGGCCCTCTGCTGAATCGCAGGCGGGCGTCTTTCTGTGCCGTGGGTTGTTTTAGGCAGTGGGTTTTGTATCATGAGAAGGAGTTCTTGGGAAATCAGAGCACGGTGCTGCTGTTTTATCACCATGGTATTTATCAGTTTCAGATTGTGGTAATGTAAGTTCCCCTGCTGTATACTCCGAGTGTAGACCAGATACATGATCTCTGCTGTTACAACATCAGTTCTCTTTCGGTCTTGCCCACCTGTTTGTGATTCAGCTTTTACAGACTCCGATGAATCATTGTGGTCTGTGTTAACTTTAACTTAGTTTACCACCATGAGTCTGCTGTATAATTATAGATGGTAAGATTTCCTGCTCAGCTAATGATGTTTGCAAAATTTGGCTTGAATCTTATTACATATGACAGCTTAGTTATTTTGAATCCTTGGTGAGTTGTGAGGGAAATCAGGCTTTCCTAGCCATTACTCCTTTTTTTGGGCATCTTCTGGAGGAGCAACTGAATGACAGCACTATCATCCAGCCCAATGTACCTTTTAGTAATAGCTCCCTCTGCTGGTTAGGAGACTGGCTTTTATAATTTCACAAAAACAGAGAATTCCCTCTGCTGCTTATACAAATGTAGAAAGCTCCCCCTGCTGGCCAGCCTCACTCAAACAAGTACAGAGAGGGAGCACAAGCATGACCTACACCAGAGTGAAGCAGCCCTTCACCAACAAAGACTACCTGGATGAGCTGATGGAAGACCAGTGCTCAGCATTGCACAATCTCCACTGGCCTATTATAGGCTTTAACACCAAAGTGTCATCTTATAGCATTTAAATGCCAATAGAGTCATTGTACTGCAAGAAGAAGAGTCCAATCTGCAAACCAAATGGCTGACAGATGGAACTGGACCACTGCTGCAGAAAGCCGGGAACACAAGCTTTTTGGGATGCAGTGAATTCGGCCTGCTTCACCAGGCCCTGCTCAGCTTCTCATTACTTTTCTAGACTTTCCACACTGTAGCGGGTTCTGAATGGTTATCTCTGCATTAGACAAGGCCAAATGTAATTAAACAATGTAATTATTATTTTGTATCATTTTTGTTAAGGTTTTTAAATTGATTTATTGAATGTATGTAAAGTCAAAGTGTGAGTATGTGACTGTACATGCACTCGTCTCGCGTTTGTTTTGGACCTTCGGTTAATCCTCAGCGAATGGTAGCGAGGGGCCAAGCACAAGACAAAGAACACAAGGCCGTGGTCCACATACGGAGGGACCGTGGGGGGGGGGGGTGGTGTCACTGTGAAAGCCTCCAGAGCAGAACATATCAGGTGTGTAATAGGTGACTAAGAATGAGTGACAGTCAGTTATGACTGAAAGCTGTTTAAATCCTTCTCATTGTTATTACTGTTATTATAATTATTAATTTCCAGTGGGGGGGGGAGGCCCCTGTACGTTGTATGTAGCTTCACACTTTTGTCCGTTAGGGTTAGCCGATTTACTCAATGTGATTGTGGCATATTACAAATCATCAAAGTGTTGCTGGTAACAAAAAAAGACCCGGTTTTTGAAAGGACAGAGCTGGACTGTCAGCCACTGGGACTCTCCGCCCTCTGTCTTTGTGCTTTCAGTATCCTGTCTGACTTGACTCGCATTGATGAAGAATCTGCCGACGTGTAAGTATGGAAAGCTCATTCGCTCACTCGTAAAAATGTAACTTGATGTTCTGGTATAGGTGCATCGCAGCTCACTTGTGTATTTTCGTTGAACAGAATGTTTTTGTGTGTGATGTGAGTATTAAAAGTACAGTTCTGTTGAAGAATAAATTATTTTTTTTGTAAACAGTCCTGTCCTACTTGTCCTGTGATTCGTGGCCATAATCATCGGTTTGTGTCTCGTTCTGTTACTTTTGCCTGGACACGTTACTCCCGTCAATATAAAATAGAGTAACTGCTCGTCACTTGATTCAAATTATCGTTATGATCTTTCTCTCCTCACTTGCCCCATCTTGTCCAATAACTGTTATTTTTAATATAATTAAACAAATACAATGTAAGTACACTGTAGTATAACTAATACATAATGCTCTGCAACGTACCAGTGACATTTTAAAAATGAGATTTGAATTACCTGCACTGCAAACTACATTAGTACCACATATAAAGTCTGGGGAATCCAATACTTAACTAAAAGCACTCAGGATACTTTATGTAATGCCCACACAATTAATGGAAAGATTTGACCCCTCATCCTGCTACCCCATGTATATCCAGCCTGGCCAAGTTTATTAAACAGTCTGAAGTCTCAGTACAATCAATGGTACTTCCTCTTATACGGGTACTTGCAGGATGCTGCGGATGCGAACACAGATGTTTCAGCCTAACCTGTCCTAAGCTGTGCTCCACTGTTTTGCAAGGATGGATACTTTTGCTTTTGTAGAGTTCAGACCAAACTGCAGGTTGCACCAGACAAAACACATCATAGACTTTTTCTGGGCACCCATAATGTAAACCATTTTGTTAAACAGAAATGACAAGACCTGCACCATGAAAAATAAAATTGAAAGAGGCCTTTGGTCTATGGTGCCACATTTGTGCAGTACTGCGTTGCCTTCCCAGCAGAACTGAAACACAGAGACTGGGAAATATGTGTATCGAGTTTAAGGCAGGTTTATAGAACGTAAAGTGTTATATCAAACACAGCACAGACATATAACTAGTCACTGTTTGTAGTTTAACCAGGCTTTGGGTGCAATCATAGCAATTGTGGAACTAGTTAAATTTGTTTCCAGGATTAAGTTGTTCTGAGCCGAAGGTTAACTTTGTACACAGTTAAGATTCTGAGTGTGTGGCTCAGTGGGCTAAGCCTCTGCGCTTGTGATCTGAAGGTTACTTGTTCAAACCCCACTTTGGTACATCTATGGGCCCTTGAGCAAGGCCCTTAACCCCTGGATGTTACAGTGGGTTAAGGGTAAACATGGCATGATTATGGAGGTTACAAGGCATGAGATTTCATGAGGGAGAATTCAAGCTCACCCTTCCTTGTAGTTTGTGCCAGCTGTATACTGGGGAGGGGAGATGGGTGGTGCTGTATACCAGGGAGGGGAGACGTGTGGGGCTGTCTATGGGTGAGGGGAGACAGGTGGGGCCGTATATGGGTGAGGCCTGTACTCTCCCTGCATTCTCTTTTTAAAAACAACACAGGTTCTTGTATACTTTAAAACATCCTCTAAGAAAACTTATGGGTATAATCTTTAACTAGTCAGTCTATGCAATGTAGGACCAAGGTCAGGAATCAAGAGTTAAAGGGCAGTGTCCTGGGAATCAAAGAGCAGCCTTGCTGTGGCCTTGCCATCATAGCTGGGCGCCCGCCCATCAAACTCAGCAGGAAGGATCTCAACATCAAACTCCTTGAAGTAGTCTTCCAGATTATCCCCATGAATATGGACCTGGAAACATGAGGAGTGGAGTCACTGTACTGTACTGGCCAAAAACACCGAAAACCTCACACCCAGCCATCTGGTCTTCTCCCTGCCTACCCTATCAAGCAGTTTGCTCTTCATGAAAGGCTTAGCTCCGTTGTAGGTGGTGGTGAAGTACCAGGGCTGATGGATGAAATGAACAGCCTTGAAACGGGCAGGGAATGAGTCCTATTCACACCAGAGAAAGAGACGTAATTGGTCATCTTGGCAAGTGCCAACAAACTTCAACAGACAGCTACGAGGGGCTTCACGGTCACCTGCAACATGTCCACCATCTTCCTGAGATCCGTGGGCTTGATGCCCGCAGCCTGCTGCATGGTGAAACCCTTGAAGTTCTCGATCAGGCAGAAGCCATTGATCTGGGTTTCCTCATTTTCTAGCAGCTTCTCCAGGATGACACAGTAGGCACGCAGGATCTGGGCATGTGCAGTCGACAAGCTGAGTCAACTTGATGAATCACCTTTTATTAATATCACTAACACTCCACAGAGATATTTTTATTAATTATGGTTCTGCTCATTTAAAACCGGAATACAGAATTATGGTCTTGCTGTCTCTGTCATAATAATAGATATTTCTAATTTAAATTAAATATGATATTATAATTTTAAATAAGTTTGCTCTCCACCCAGATTTAATTATTAATCAAATAAAAATAATTAATTAGTGACAAGTGAGAGTAGGGAAAAATTCTTATTTGACTCTCATCATCAACAGTTTCCACAAGGAATAGATATGCAGGTATGGCTCATGGATGGATGGATGCCAGCCACAGCTCTTACAACATTTTCATTGAATCTGTTCAGTATATCTATAGATTAAAACGCATCCAGTCCAATATAAACAGCAATAAATGACACACACTGGCAATGACATAGTAATAAGTATTAAGACCAAATACAGACACACTCACAGTGGTCCTAAAGGCACAGTTACCTCATCAAAGGTGATCTCCTCATAGTCCCAGTTCTCGATGTTGAACAGCAGCACCACACGACCGTACTTGTCCCTGCTGGGCAGGATGCTGGGATAACCGGCCTCAATGGTGCTACGCACAGCCTCGGGGGTCAAGTTCTCAAAGAGCTCTGGGTACTGCTGTCTGAAACGCACATAACCTGCAAGGACAAGGACAAGGACACATCCATGACTGACAATTGCTGCTTTTGCACCGCACACCATATGGACCCGGATACGCATGGCTGCCTCCTTTGACGCCAAGGGAATTGGTGTATGATCGCAATGTAAGTAATAATATAAGACTAATTTCAAATGAACTTTCTAACACTGCCTGTGCACTCTGAGGTTAATTAAAATGTGTTCATTGCTCTCTCTGTTAAGCTTTTCCCACATACAACTGAACAGCAAATTTCCAAAACTCCACTCAGTCCACAGGATACGATTTTGAGAAAATATTAAAAATGCCCTTCCTCGTCCTCCTTTTGCTGCTCGCATTCTGAATGTAAAGCCCATCGGCTGTGTTCTTGCCTTGACCTCAGCTATAACTGCTCTAAGGCCCGGTCCATTAGTTTCCCACAGCATTTCTCACGGCAGGGATACACAACGATGCCATTGTCTTAGCTTTCGGCCCCAATTAGCCGCAGAGAGAGCACCCTCAGAGGCACCCCACCCTGCATTTGGCACGGACCTGCCATGCATGCTCCAAGTCTCGGCACTTCCAGGGCGTGACCCATGCAAAACACGTAGGCACTCGCTACCCGTCCCGTGTGAGAATCCCACGCCCCCCCCTCGCTTCCGCCCCCACTCTGCTGAAGCAGCATGATGGGCACCACATGTTTTGCATACAAAGAATCCTTTCCTCATAACCCCGATAAAGCCTTAGACTATTTGGACGACCCAATTAACAGACTAGAGGCGACAGACAGGAGGCAGATGGGACACGACGTAACACGGTCTGTGCCAATGTCTCTTGTTAGCAGGGGGACAGGAGCCCATTTTCAGAGCACAATCAGGACCATTTACCTAGAGCCATCGAATGCCCCCCAAGCCCCACTCACTTACCCTTCATGAGCTCATAGGCACGGCCCACGTTGTACTTCCGCGCCCGAACGAATCTCAGCAGGAGGGTGTCGGACTGGTCTCCGAAGCGACTCTGCACGCCCCGCGCCACCTCGTCTCCGTCAGCCCCCTCCCCGACGGCGGCACGCAGCTCCTTTACAGCCGATGCTCGCTTTTCATCCGTCTCGTTTAACTCATCCTTCGCCTTGCAAGGGGAAAGACGGAAGTCAGCGAGTGAAAGCTAAGGGTGGCAGCTAATGGGATACAGTAATCTGGTGGTACGTAACAGTTTCAGACTAACTGGAGATAACTGTTGTCTGGTGAGAGACAGCTACTGGATGGCAGCTAGTTGGTGGGGGCTAATGCAAAGCCTGGCCAATCTGTGGTGGGGCTCCAAAGCGGGGATTCCTACCTTCTGCACCGTGTGATCTGGCAGCTGCTTGCAGAGCCCAAACACAGGTCCATGGTCCTTGACTGTGATTCGCTCTAGCTTGGCTCTCAGATTCTGCTCCTCTTCCGTCACCAGGCGGAAGGTCCCACTCTGGGTGGAGACAGACAGACAGACAGATAGGCCAGAGGGCAGCTTCA
>JAAGVU020000019.1:16518269-16529635 GCA_011763525.2 Mormyrus iriodes
CTCTTCCGTCACCAGGCGGAAGGTCCCACTCTGGGTGGAGACAGACAGACAGACAGATAGGCCAGAGGGCAGCTTCACAATGCCAATATGTCAGCATTAAGACAAACAAATTGTGAATCCACACATAATAGGTAGCATTTAGAGCCCAGAGTCTGCTTTGCATGACTTAGGGTATCATAAAATTAAGGGCAGCCATAGTTAAACTGAGAATTGTGCTTGCTTACCACAGCAGTCATCTTTTGCTGACTGTGGAGGAAATTCACACACACTGGAGACCGACAGGAGATCTGCGTCCTTCTCTCTGGAAGAATCGCTTTGTCTGTCAGTTGACCTTCCTGTTACTATCACACATTTAAGTGAGAGAGAGGAAACAGACACAGGCCTGGAAACATGAGGGCCATTTCCATCATGGCTATGTGCAAGTACAATACAAGACATGCTCCCTATAGTACCTCATTTGTTAATTGATGCCTAGTTTTGGAGTATTTCTGCTTATACACTCTCCTCGAGCCTGCAGGTCTTTCAGGGGCAGTGGAATCAAGCCTCCATACTATCTTCTCCTTTTGATCATTAGAGGTAATGAGAATTCATCCCACCCCTCAGCTGTACTGGTTATGATTTTTCAGGACAGAGACTGGCCTAATACAGCAGCTCCCTTGTGTTTGACCCCTGTTAACAGAGCACACTGCTGTTTGCCTACATAGGCACTCATAGACGTGGACGATGCTCTGATCCGCATACTTTACAGATCTCCCACTGGGACAAAGCTGGCCCCAGAGCGAGGATCACATTCTTTAAATTCTCCGGTGCCTTTAACACCATACAATGTCTCTGATTGGGGAACAAGCTCAGGACAATGCGGTTTGATGCCCCCGCAATCTCATGGATCATGTAATACCATGTACAGACAGCAGTTAGTGAAGCTCCAGGACTGCATGTTGGAGATGGTAGTGAGCAACACTGGAGCACCTCAGGGAACTGTCCTATCTTCCTTCCTGTTTACCGTCTGCACATTTCCAGTACAACATCAGCTCATCTTCTCAACAGATGTTCTTGGACGACTATTTCATCGTAGGATTCATCAGCAATAGCGAGACAGAGGACTTGTGGAAGACTTTGTGTTATGGTGCAGTGAGAACGTCCTGCAGCTCACCATCAATAAGTTGGTGGTACAGTTCTGGCGTGACAAAGAGCCCCTCTGGTGTAGACCTACAAGGACCTGGGGCTCCACCTGAACAGCAGATTGGGCTGGGTGGGCAACACAGCGGCGCTGTACAATTCAGTTCATTTCAATTTATTTTTATATAGTGCCTTTCACAACAGAGTCACCCCAAAGTGCTTTACATGATATTGAGAGAAAGTGAAGCAAAATAAGAAAAAGGAAAGACAAAGAAATTAGCCAGATGACAATTGAGGAGAGAAACCAAAAACTCCCAAGTAAGGAGAAAAAAACCCTCTGGGGGTCCAAGGTCAACTGGCTGCCCCCCCCGGGCATGCTAATATTATTGCACAGAATAGAGTGGACTTGCTTGCTAAAATCAAGGTGTAAGCTGTGATTATTATCATGCCGAAAGTCCAACAATGAGTCTGTTCTCCACACTGGCCTGTGTAGGGTGGCAGACTGGAGGCTGCACCCACAATGTTACAGTCTGTAAGTCACATCCACGATGTCATCCGTCCATGGGACCGAACCTGGACTCCTGCTGGGGTGTTCTCCTGGTGAGGGACTCAGTGTATGCGACATGACTGATTCCATACTACACTGGCTTAAAAAAGTACCAATTACTTGTCACTGGCCCTGTACCCTCAAGGGTCTGCCAATTGTACCCTAACTGTAGGTAACTGTACCCGGGCTGTACCCTTTTTTCTAACAGCATATTAATTTGCATGTTATTCATATTTATTATTTCATTACATTTCATACATTATGCAGTTTTACAATTAACACATTTAAATAGCTGATTAAATAGCTCTGGTCAAGATGTTTGCAGGTTGAAATTGCCTAGAAAGTCTGTCACTGTATTCCTAAAAGTCATAGACAATTAACACCAATCTGAGGAGAACAGCTAACGGAAAGGACTGAGGCGTTTGATGCTACAAAACACATTTTACTTTCCATTTTTGACTGTCCTGTTTTTGACTTTTCTTCTAAAAGATGATAAAAGAACCACTTTTAAAAAGTTTGAGATTATTTCTAGACCTGCTGATGTAATCAAGTTCACATTTTTGTGCCAGAAAACTGCAGCTGAAGACTGATGGTGCTGATATTTCCTGCCTGGGTTGACCTACCTTGGTGCTGGAATGCAGGTGCTGCGCTGGGCTGCGGAAACGACGGGCAGAATGAGAGCGATCGCCGCAGAGATGGCGGATGCAGGACCACAGAGCACGCTGTGAGCACAGGAGCTCTTTACAGTGATAGGTGCCTCTCACAGTGGATTACTATAAATAATCAGCATGAAGGAGGGGGAGGGAGCAGTCTTGTCTGGTAGCCAATGAGCAAGGGTCAAGGTACAATGAGGGGGAGGGAGGGGCTTTAGGAAGGGAAAAAGGGGAGGGGGTAGAATGTACAAAGGGGAAAAGAATAATGATTCTATTGATCTGCTCTTTCCACGTTAATGAAGATGAGGTTTATCTCTCAAGAGGAAGGACCTGTGGATTAACTGAGCAGATACTTGGCCTGAGACTGACCTGGAAAGAAGGGACATGTACAGTATAGAGGTGAGGGGTTTCTGTTACGGTCCCACGTTTAATGCATTATAAATCAATGCAGAGTAGGATAAAAAAAAAGTCCCAAACACCATCACCTAATTAAAACTGACTAGATTCAGAACCAAGTATTGCTTGATTGACAACAACCAAATATTAAATTATGTGTAGCTTAATCTGCCGACAAAAGGGCTTATAAGGCGCTGTACCCTTCATGTTAGGGGACCTATGGCTAATGCTTCTGTACAGCTGTGGCTATTAGGCCCATCAGTGCTAATTGCTGGGATTTCATGGGTTTGGAATAAGTTGCAGCTGCAGCCTCTGATCCCCCAGCTTTATGCTACTGCACTTGTGATGATTATAAACTGCAGGTTATTTTCTTAATCAAACCAAAAGGAATTACAAATGGGGGCACTTGAGTAAAATAAAATTCTTCTACTTGCAATAAGCCTGGAAAAAGGTTTATAGCAATTTTTCCACTTTTTAATAAAATGTCCAGGATCCAATTATCAAATCTACTTAAATTTCACATCAGAGCTTGTAGCACACAAAAACAGCATGTGGATATTGCAAACATCCATCCATTGTCTAGCCACTTATTCTGGTCGAAGTCACAGGAGGCCCAGAAGCAGTTCTCACTAGCACCCCCTCAAGCTCATATAGCAGTATTACACCTATTCTTCTGCCACAGCTGCCTGCCTCATTTACCAGACACAGGTAGGCATTAGCCACTGTAGCTTTGCTGAAATCTGTACCTGCTAAACAAGGGTACTTATTCTAATTGGTTATACACCAATGACTACAAAATTATGCTAAAAGAGTTTAACAAAGGTAGCAAACACCTTGCGGCTGGAATAACAAGCTTGGTTTGACGATTTGTGAAATACATCTTCTGCAGATGATGTGTGACGGACAGACTGGCATCAAAAACAAACCACCTTGGTAGTTTGGGCCTTTATTCAATTTGTCCAAATGTACAAAATAAAACAGTGGTACCAAAGGGCAGAAAACAAAAATTAAGGAATCAAAAGAATAAAAATAAACAAATAACCCCCCACAAAACAAAAACAAATCTGGAAAGGGGCTCAAAGTGCGACATTCTAAGAGACGGAAGAAAGGGGGACTGATCGCTGACAGACTGCGGTCCTGCCGGAGCCGGTGGCTGCTCTGTTCTGGCCCTCACTGGTCCCGAAGCAGCTCGCCTGGAATGGGGACACCAGTGTGACTTGGATCGGGCTGTTCTGCAGGACACTAATGATTGCAAATCTGTCCTCCTCCACGCTCCCCTTCCACAGCTGTTTGAACGGCCATCTACAACTCTGTCTTCTTCTTCTTCTTCTTGGACTTCTTCTCATCTTCCTCGACCACAGGAGGGTTGCGGGCCTCCTTCTTCAGATAGGAGATGAAGTCGCTGACTTCACGGCCACCCTAAGGACAGATCACCGGTTAGACCATAAGGACGACATGCCCTTAGCAGGCTGAATTCACCTTATGCAGCACCAAAACTGCCAGTACAGACCTCGTATCTCTTTGGACTTTGCTTCTGTCCGGCAGGAGAGAAATAGATTGTGGGGAACCTGAAACATGACCAAGAAGCAAAATCAAGAAGTGGGTAGTCATGAGTCACACGTGAGATTGGACAGTTGCTCCTCCTTACGTACTCAGTTAACCCAGAACAAGGAGGTGAACAGATGCAAGGCAGAAGATAGGTCACAGCTCAACCACACAGACGACCAGCAGAAATTCCTCACCCTCTGACTTCATAGGGCGATGGCACGTCATTGGCAGTAGCATCCATCTTAGCTATGACAATGTTGGGGTCCATGGCGAGCTGTGACGGGGGGAGACAGGGTGTAATTTAATACTGGAAAGGTATACCCCCACAAATCCATACCTGCTGGTTCTATGCAGGGTCACGGGGGTCTGGAGGGAATAATCCAGGGAGAGCGCTCAAGCTTATAGTGGCACACACACACACACACACACACTTTTGGATTGTGAGGGAGAACCAGAGAAAACCCCACAATGACACAGGGAGAACATGCTAACTCCATAACAGTAGACCTGGGGCGAAGACTCAAACCTTGGTTTCATAGGTGTAAGACAACATCGCTAGCTCCTCACTCGATTTCTATCACTTACATATTCCTGAAGAGTTCTTCCCTAACCTCCAATCTTTCCTGACCTCCTCTGAGGGATCCAATGCGCCTACAGGCAATCTTTTAAATTGGGAAGGCTTGATGTTTCCACAACCACACTACATGCGCTCATGTTGTTTTCTCTCTTTTGGTAGGCTTACCTTCTCACCCAGCTCCTTATACTTGGGCTCCAGGCTCTTGCAGTGACCACACCAGGGTGCGTAGAACTCAATCAGGACATCTTTGTCATCAGCATTCACGATTTGGTCGAAATTCTCAGCCACCACAACCTACAGCGAGCGGTGCAGAAGTGTTATAACTGAGACCAAAGAACTGCTTTTGTATAAGAACTTCTCATGCACTGAGTATAATACTGTTCCAAAATTTACCTTTACTGGCCCATCATTGCTTTCAGGGATTGGCTCAGACTTGAGGTAACGCTTCAGATTTCCATCGAAATAATCCTGAAGAAACCGCTCCAGTGCCTTTCCATCACGTCTGCCAAACGAGGACCAACACGCATCATTTAATGCTCTGGGACCAAGTGTCTATTCTCCATTCTAGAGGTGAGCATTGTGTACAAACCAGTCTGGCATTCATTTTAGTCACACAACTCAATATAAAATATGCATAAAATCATTAACAGAAAAAAAAAAAAAATTATAAAATAGTAAGAAACCCACGAGAACTCCTCCTGCATGATGTATTTATCCCCTTTGGCGGTCCGGATTCCCACCACAGGAACCTCCCCAGTGCTGGAATCAAGCCCCATCTCCGATAAGTCATGGCTGAAGCTGTTCTTGTTGGCCACAGCGAAGTTCAGCTTCTTCCCCTGGTCCAGGAAGCTCTTGGCCACCTTCATCACTCTACAGAAAGAGGAACTGATTACTCACAGTGATCCTCAAAACATGTGCCTCGTTTCTGAAACCAAATACCAATCAGTACCTGTTTCTCCAGTAGTTGGATCCTTTGGGGTTCTTCTCGTAGTCCACATCATAGTAGGCCACCATCAGATCTTTCCCCTTCAGCTGGTCCTTGTTGTCATCAGTCATGTGGGGGCAAATTCCAAAACTGGAAAAATCGGGAAATTGCGAAGAGTCCCATCAATGCCGACGTACCAACTGTGTCAGCACAAGCTGCACCATTGCAGTAATTATCTGTGACAGCGTGAAATCTTAGGGAGAAAACGCTCACATGTTATCCTGGATGAACTTCTTGATTTTGGAGCTGGTGAACTTTTCCTCGGTAAAGGGTACGTCGCTCTCTTCAAATTTATTGCTGAGGTGCTTTGGCCGGAACAGAACGACACCCCTGAAAACGAAAGGTACCTTTCATCAAGAGCTCAATCTGCAGAGAATCTGGACACCGGACAGGGTATACCACTGCCAAAACTCAATTATACCCTATGTCAGAACTTCATGCGTTATGCTATATAGCATATAGTCCCTGTGAATTACCAAATCTGATTTACTGGCTCTAAGTGCTCCTCATAAAGACAAGGGGACACTAAAATGTCAGCTAGTTTAATATGATCTCTCAGGCAGTGATTTACGCAAGGGATGGCATAATACAGCAAGATCTTATAGCAAACAGGCTAAGTTAACGTCAAACTAGCATCTGTCCCTACAGGTTATTATGCTATGCTGCGTTTTAAGTGGTAAGATTAATCAAGAATAATACATTATACGGGAAGTTTTTTTGATGCGTTTGAGCAGATGAACAGAAGAAAACAGAAGAAACTGCTGTAACCTTTATGGACGCTTTTCTCATTATCTGTTTGCCATCATTTTTTTTTTTTTTAAACTGTGGCGAGCAATGATGGTAAGTTTGATCATGGAAGAAATACATAACATCGCATCCATACTGATCCCCCCCCACCCCGCAGCCAATACGCTCCTTACACGCAGTGCTCTGCCCCACTCGTGTACATGTTCAATAACGATAAGGCAGAGATGCACAACAATCGGGGGTGGATATACCCTTTATGAATGCAGAACACATTTCCCTTCTTGTAACCATGAATCAAAGCAATCATAATGCCATGCTTGGCAATATTAGGGGACATGCTGGAGTGGAGTGAGGCTAAATATATTAAAATTAAAGAGCAACAATTTAAATGCATTCCAGATAAGCCACTGATTTTCAGGAGACATTTAAGTGCATCATTTACCATGAACAATACTTAACCGTTTCTTTGGCATTAGTATCGTTGCAAGACTGGTATCGCTGAAGTACTGGTATAGTGATACTTAAAGTGGTATCGGTATCAAGGTTATAATTTTGGTATCATAACTACACTAACCCCTGCCCTGCCTCAGAAGTTTGGGTGTCCAGTCACAGTACGTGGGGGAACCTACTCAGCATCAACGCTGTGTTTCTTCAGCAGTTCCTTGGTGTTGGTGTGGGCAAAGCGATAGGACTCCCTAAGGGCCCCAGCAGCCTTCAGGAACTCTGCCTGGGCAGGACTAGCTGCGTCCGAGAAGAAGCCTATGGGGCACAGTAATGAAGGCCGGAGTCGATTGGGCATCTAGGAACCCCCGGATGGCCACATGAACGTCGGTATGGCAGACAATACTCAATACTTGTATTTATCAGAAGATATGGTTGCTTTCAATAAACATTCTTCAGTTTTGCACAACACACCTTACTCAGTTCCCAAAACCAAAAGGGGGGCATAACTAAAGCACCACCCTTTTCGGGATTCCTCAACACGCACCCATAACGCTGGCATCACGATCGTTGACGAACTTCTGGAACTCTGCCACCGTCTTTATCTCCACAGAGGCAGGCCCGGCTTGCTTCTTCAGATGGCTTACGATTCCGTCTGGAAGAACCAAGAGAGAGCAGTTCTCAGAGAACGCCAACCGTAAGCTGAAGACCAGGACACACTGGTGTCACACAGGTTGAAGTCCTTTGTCTGAAGTACCTGCAGTTCTGGGTCCATCGTAGGCCCCGGAGTCTTCTCCATCTCTGAAGATCTTCAGCGTGGGATATCCGCTCACACCATACTTACCACAGACATTGGTGTTGGCTGTACAGTCCACCTTAGGAAAGCACACAGGCTCACTGTCATTTCCAGAGCACTTTTTGAACAGCCAGTCGGTGACAGCAGGACCAGCTTCGACACACTGTTCCGTACCTTAGCCAGCGAGACAATCCCTTTAAGGCGAGTGGCTGCAGCCTCATACTCCGGGGCAAGTCGTTTGCAGTGGCCACACCTACAGGAAAGGCAAACATTCACCACACATCAGATTACACAGTGAAGGGTGACAAACACACAGTAGTTACTGAATTAATATCTGTCATATGCAGACTGGGTATTGTGTACACCAGGTCTGGTCAATGGACTCTGGACCTGAGGCATCAAATCACAAGTAGCACACTACTGTCAAAACCAGGGACTTTGTATACAACAGATTCTAGAAAATCAACTTATTTCAGCACCTTCTCAATTCAGAGTCCTCTTTTCAAACATGGTTTACGTTTAGATTTTGTATTACAGTTTTAAGTAATCTATTAGGTCACATTTCCCTTTAAACTGAGTAACACTTTAAAAAACAGTTACGTCTCCAAAAAATACCGGTACTGAATTTTAAGTAGTTTTATCATTTCGAAATTAATCTTTAAAATTTAAACATTTTATTTAAGTTAATACACAGTGCGCCACTGGTTCGTTACCGCTGTTGCAGACGCAGCATGGCCAACCAATCAAAGAGGGACACCAAAATTCAACTGTCCAATCAGAGCATGACAACAGATGAGACGCCAAACCCCTCTACTTCCTTAGCAACATTCATCCGCTTTAAATTATTTGAAAACCATCTGGGAACATTTTTGCAGCATCCGAGCCTGCGAAAAGTTATATTAAAAGAAAACTACACACCAGTTAGTCTAGAAAAACTAAACCGAAAAACCTGCTAGCTAGCTCGCTATGAAGCTAACTTACTCTAAACATGAGTTTCTGCCGATAGCAATGCTGTGATTACTGCAGAATCATTCTTCAGTTCAAAAGTTAAAATCGGTACTAGATGCCTAGCAAGCAAATGCACACCCATTAAAATGAAAAATAACCAGTTTACTTGCGAATGTTGAAAATTTAAAGAGAGTGTAGAAATTCAGTGCCACTAAAGTAAGATTTAGTTCAGCATCAATAAAAAGGACAGCAGACAATCTGCTCCTGTTATTGCTACAATGACAACACGAATTCCGCTCCTAGAGAAGAAAACGAAAGTCCTTCCATGCTTCGGAATAGCGAGCAAATGGCAAACGGGAAATGGGCATGGACATTGCCGCAGCTATTCGAACCTATTCGACTGCGGAATAAAGCAAGATCACTCACCACGGTGCAAAGAACTCCACAAGGATAAGTTCGTGGTCTGAGATTCTGCTTTCAAAATCGTCATCGGTAAATTCTAGCACATCACTGGCCTGGACAGCCCCAAGAAGAACTACTAAAAGAAGCAATTTAAACATCGCTCTACAGAATGGTGCCACGCCACACGGATCTAACTGCGACGAACCAGCTGAAGATATCAAACGTTCCTGCACTCGCTGCCTTACTCCTCAGCCCTGTCTGAGTAACGCGAACCGGGCTCGGGCCGCGAACAGCACACAGCAGCCGCCGTAAGGAAGAGGGAAGCCTGCGCACCCAGTAGGATGTTCTTGACTGGGGCCTCCCGAAGTAACCGCAGTGTGGCAGCTCGCCATTGGTCCGTGAGAGCGTCGGGCTCGGCGAGGCAGCCAATCACAGCAGCGCTCACACGAGCTCCTCGTGAAACTCCGGACAGAGAGAGGACGACAAAGGAGTTATGGAGCAGCGGTGCTGCTGCACGGCCTCCCGACACGCTGCAGGAGATGGCTTAGGGCGAGTTGTCAATGCTGATACTTATGCTATGTCAAAGTGTAATATCTGCACTGATAATCATGGTAAACCAGTAATATACCCAGGTAGTGTCAGGCCCCCAACACATGGGAACGAAAGATGAGCCAGATTCTCCTGAATATGAAGAAACCAACACGCATATTACAGAACAAGTTTTTTTTAAATAGGTCGCCTATACGCAATATTCATACACTTACCAACGTTACATTATGATGGATAAATCATGGTAGTTTGTTTGATGCAGGGCTTTTAAAATTCTGCTATCATAAACCGAATACAGAAAAGAGAATTTTAACAGCAGTCCGTTTTCCCAGGGATGTTAACTTATATGAGTATGTGGGAAACTCCTTTAAAAACTCTCCAGTCAAAAAAAGTACATATGGCCTCATACTTTGGATATCATTTCGGTCCCTTTCAATTTCCATGATACTGTACCATACATCTCATAGATATATAAAATACAAAATTATGATTAGATTTAAAAAGTCCTAGTACAAGAGAGTGAAATTAATACATAGTACAAAGTAGACTGAGGGTGACAGAGAACAGACTACATTCATCATTAAGGTACACGTGTAGCGGAAACAGGATCATACTCACTGAACCTGACTGACTGCACACATCCTGAAGTACCCGAAAACAGTGCAGGATCACGAAGGCGTCAAGCGCCAGTAAAACTGACTGCGCCAGGAGAGCAATGTGTGTCTTTTTATCAATTAAACGGTTATTACTCTCATTCACTGTTAAAACTCTTTGCTGACTGAACCGTAAAAACCATCAATTGAATGCTTAGTGTGAGAATTCTCGCAACCCCATCAGAAATGAGATAAGAAATAAAGTAATTTGGTTGCACTTTACTTGACGGGGCACAAATACTTATAATAACGGGTAATAACGTTACGATTCATTAATCTTGAACAAATATGAGATCAGTATTTAATTTGTGTTATTCATTACTTGTTCCTTCAGTAGTTCCTGTAGTAGGTTACAGAGGTTTACAGAATTAATAGATATAGTAACAAATACAGTAACTGCTTCAGGTAAAACATGAGTAAAGATTTATTAATGATGAATTAACATGAGATCAGTATGTAACTAACACTTTTTTTTAATTAATATATTAATGATAGCATAACACTATATTATTTGTGCCGGACAAGTAAAGTGTTACCCATAATTTAAAATCTGCATTTAAGTTGGTGGGTTATTTTGGGTATTGCGATACCAAGTCTCTGGGTAGTCCATGGAAAAACACATCTGAAAGGGGATCGGGTGTGGGGGGATCAAAATAAAAGGGAAACACAGAACAGATCACAAGCCCAAGAGGTACAACAATTATACAAAGAAAGTTCAGAACTTCATAGCTAAACTATATTCTCATAGTACCTCACAATTAAAGGGTGAGGGTTCAACCAGCAAAAAACAGAAGTGGCTAGTAAAGTGGGCCTTATCTTTGCAGGCTGGTCTTTTTATAGAAACAACACAAAAGTTCATCGAGGCAGGAGCCAATCAGAAACCAATGATCAGAAACGTTTTCTGACTGACTGCTGGAGTAAGCTGGGCCTGTTCCTCATCACCTTCCAGTAATGATGCCCCGAGGTTTATACTAACTAACCAGAGGTTGCAATTGCTGCCATTTG
>JAAGVU020000019.1:16562115-16580095 GCA_011763525.2 Mormyrus iriodes
GAGCAAATATACATTTACTACCCAAATAAATGGCTTTAAACATTTCTTTTCACTGCCTAAGACTTTTGCACAGTACTGTATATATAGCTTTTTGTTTCGTTGCTGCGTCTTGGTGGCTCGTTTTTGGCAGTTTATCATCAGCTTTGATGAGACTATATTTGTCATTGAGAGAAAACTGACTTTGCTTTTCCTGTCATGTTTTCTGTGCTCGCAGTATTAGGCTCAGGGACTAGACGGGTTACTGCAAGGCAGGGTAGGGCTATCACAGTAAAGTAAAAAAAGAGTAGTTTTAATTTTCCCCATACGTTTTCATGCTTAAAAAGACCCGAAATGAACACAGTAAGCGGACGCAGACTACTTGATTACTATAAGCGAATTATTTAAACAGTATTTGTCCAGGAATGATTCTGTCCCAAGCTTTTTTTATACATGTAAGAGGTTGATTAGTTTAAGTGATTTACCTTACTTGAAACCTGAGTTTTCAGCTCAATCATTTATATCCGGATTCTCGATTCTCAGCTTGAAAGGTCTTTAGGAGACAGAGGAACCAAACGTTGACTGTAAAGGCTGAGTTATACTTCTGCGTCGAATCTTCACCGGACGGGGTAGCCGCGAACCCCACTCCTGACGCGCACCTCCCCAAAAATATGTATTGGTGATTGAACCTGAAGCATTATTTATGTCTAACATTAAATTAGTTTAGTTATTTAATGTTAGATATAAATAACACTTCACGTTCTCCAGAATTTGCGCTAAGGTTTGTTGTCTTTCTCTGCTAGCGTTAGCAAACTCCCAGTACTCTGCACTATGGTGCATCTTTACATGTTTGATCAAATTTGTTGTGCTAAATGACATGCTGGGTCTTCCTCCACTATCAGTGCATCCCTAATTAATATGCATGCAGCATCAACCACGAGGAGGTTACTAAGGCATGACTGTCATGAGAAGCAGAGGGCAGAGTGGTAACTGAGCCCTTTCGACAGAAGCATGAGAGAATTATTTTCTCTGCATGTGTGCCTTTGAGCCTCTCCTTGCCCTCACGCCTAAGCTCTTCCGTTCCATAAGCCTGCAGCCGCCACCCCTCGCCTTGGGCCTCCCTGCAGCTGGTGAAATACAGATCCCCAGCCTCAAACTTGGCAGGGCAGACCAGGGTCCGTCGCTGTCTTATTCACCTTCCTGTAGTGCTTCACTTTTCAGAAACCTTACGGACAGATTTGTGATGAGTTCATTCCTCCTGAGAGAAGCTGCTTGTACTATGAAACATACCCTTGCGGAGTGGATTTACCAGGCAGAGCCGTTACGCTGCATGTAATGCTAATTTCATATATATTTCCTCTCACTTTGCTATGCATCTCGGCAACCCACTGTCCCAACTCACTTGTTAAGGCAAGGAGATGGTCTTCAGCCCACATATGACCATAAACGTATTTGCTTTCTCCCTCTGCCCAGCGTTAATAAATATTGGTGTAAGTTTGGCAGGTAGCTCACATGTCATTTCTGTCCATCTCCTTCTTGCTTACCGTCAAACTTCAATTCTCACCATATTCTCCCCACATTCACCAGCCTGACCGACGCAAAGAAGCAGACGAAAGCAGAAGAGCTACACCCCCCAGCGTGCCCCCTCCCCGCCCTGCCCTCACCTGATTTCCCGGCTCTCTCGCTGCCCAGCAGGGCCAGCTTGATGTCATTCATGTCTGCCGCTGCGCCGACCCACTGTGGGCTGTAGAGGGACGGAGTCCGCACTGCTTGCGAGAACCTCTCAGCTGCGGGAGAAGTGGAAAAAAGGGAAGAAAAACAAACCCACAGCCTTTCTTCTCCCCTCCCACTGCACGAGAACGGATCCAAGGGCTACCCAGAGGTCACCTCCTCAGTGAACGCCACCCAATTCCCTGCTTCTGGCTCCTATAAGGCTCTGCCTCACGGAGGAGGAGGTATGTGGCCGTAGAGTGGTTAAAGGAGAAGCAGCAAGCTTTGAGTCCATTTTAAACTGTTTACTCGACCCCTTCAGATTTCCTTTCCAAAAATTTGTATTTGGCCCAGAAAGATGTGTCCTTTCAAGTAATCATCTTATTTTGCTCCTAAAAGTGTATACATACACAATGATAACTGTTGTAGCACACTGATTGTGGTTTGCCTCGCTACTTTTGGTATAGCTGCTACCCCTCTGTGCATTCTCTGAGCTCTCGGTATGGCTGCTACCCCTCTGTGCATCCTCTGAGCACTTGGTATGGCTGTTACCCCTCTGTGCATCCTCTGAGCTCTTGGTATGGCTGCTACCCCTCTGTGCATCCTCTGAGCTGTTGGTACAGCTGCTACCCCTCTGTGCATCCTCTGAGCATTTGGTATGGCTGCTACCCATCCACTCAGGGAGACACGCTAAACATGTGCATTGCCAGGGCTGCCAGTTCTCACACGTCTAGACCACAAATATAAAATGATACCACTTTTCAAGACGTATTTTGAGGGAATAAAACTCACATTCGGCTCAACACTTTTAACAGAGGTCAGATCAGACAGGGTAGCTGTGTGCCTTGAGAACAGTTTGTTCACCCTCTAGTTAATCAAAACAGGAATAGAAAACACTGGAGCTGCTCCATGCAGCCTAGTGGGGCTGTGGCTACAGCAGTGGATCCATTCCCAGTATGAGGAGAGAGACATGAGGTAAGAGGGCCGGCTGGGTGAGGACCCAGTCTGCCCTAGATGTCAGCATGCCCTGTAACACCAACAGCACTTTCTCTGCGGATGCAGGAGCTTTTGGGGTCATCCAGTAACAACTCATCTAGGCCTTTTATTTGCATCCTTAGCTTTTGTGAGATATCCCTGAGAGACAAGGTTTGGGGGGGGGGGCAATGTGACTGTTCTTCTTGTCCAGGGGAGAAGTAGAAGAATTCCTGCAGTGGGGTGCTAGAGACCATAGGTCAAGTTAACAATAAGCATATGGACCCCCACATTGTTTAAATGAACCCCATCCATCCTTTTACGTCAAAAAATGTTTTTGTTGATTCCAGAACAGGTTAAAATTGTCGGCGAAGCTCAGCTTATGAGCACTGCATGCTGAGTAAAGCCAGGTATCTAATGCTAACAGGCGGCTGAAACGTTCAGTCCCTTTTTATAAAGTGGGGATAGTGCCTGACACAAAGATCTTTGCTGGGACATTCTGAAGATGCGTGAAATCCCTTTTTAGCAGCTCTGAGCCATTTGTCTTTCCAGGACGAGTGTCTTTTGTACTATATGTACAACATGCACAATAATTCTGTCTGTGCCCAGATGGTTGGATAACACTTGTGGCAGCGTTCAGACCATATCGCTAACAATAGCATTGGGTAGACAGTTTTCAAAAATTTGCTTTTAACATCTGTTATTATGTGGTCACCTACCAGCAGAGTCTTTACCAGAAATGATGTGACATTAGCTTTAGCAGCCTTTGGTCAGTTTACCCCTGGATGTCGCCGGGAGCCCCATCAGGTGCAGTGCTGGTGGGTGGGGGGGGGGGGTCCCGAATAAGCTGCTCTGTACAGTAGTTAATTAGTTAGTTATTTATGATCACAAATTTGAAGATGCGGTATGTTAATTTGTTTGCGTGCTGTTTTACCACATTAAAGCAATACAAAATAAAATAAAAAATGAGACAATATTTTCGTTTGACATGGTATTTCGTACCGCAGTACCGGTTTGGATGTAGCACCCCAGGAAAGCGTCAGTGCTGGTGCCAATTCGAGGCAAAGTGTAATTGGCTGGCAAGTTGGTGCCTCTCAGAAGTTAGTGCCCTGAGTGGCTACCTATGTTACCTATAGGTGTCACCGACCCTAGATATGGGGTATTGTAAATATCGTGTGGTTAAATAGTACTTGAATATTTTTAACATAACATGTAAATGAAACTTAAAAATGCACCGAAATAGCTTACAAGTAATATTATTCATTAATAACGACCCTGTGAAAACGCATTAAAATATCAACTTATTCACGGATTCCTTCTTGCACATCTTACCTCTAGCAAAGTCTAGCTATAAGTTTTGGCAGCAGTACGGTAAGCAAATGCCTGAAATTGTTTCATGTTGACATTTGCTTTCCACAAAATTCATGATTTAGAGACTTATTTCATCAGACTCTTATGACATTATAGGAATAACAGAAACAGGGTTAGGTGACAATGATGGAGAAGAGTATAATATGGATGGTTACACGCTGTTCTGTAGGGACCGGATTGGCAGGAAGGAGGGAGGTGTTGCTGCATATGTAAAAGAGAACTTGCAGGCGAGGGAGCTCACAGATAAAGATAAAAGGACAGAAGCTGTATGGGTAAAACTAGAGGCTAAAAAATCAAATGGCCTAATTGTCGTGTTTGTTATAGAGCTCCTGATGTAGAGGAAAGCAGAATGTTATACAATGATATCAGGATTATGAGTAATAAAAATGATGTGGTGGTTATGGGTGAGTTTAATCTACCTGGGATACAGTGGGACACAGTCTCTGGCTCTACTGTACATGAACCTGAGAATTGGTACAGGATTTTTTTTTTACGCAGTTTGTTAAAACCCCCACCAGAGGAGAAACCCTTCTCAATCTTGTTTTCTGTAATAACCAGGATAGGGTTGGAAAACTTGAGGTTTTAGAACAACTTGACAGTAGTCATCATAACATGGTTAAATTCGAGGAATCCAAAGAAATAAGTCCAAAACAAAAATATACAATGTTAGGAAGGCTAACTGTAATGATATGAGATGGAAACTAGAAACTGTAAACTGGATGGAGTTAAATAATAAAACTGGAAATTTTTTAAAAAGTACATTATTGCAAGTGACAGAGGACTTCATACCAGTTTCCAGAAAAACTAAATCTAGGAAATTCTGCTCCCCAGAGTGGGAAAAAATCTCTGAAAATGTGCCTGAAGCTGGTCGAACGGCTTTTCTCCTGGCCAACAAACAAAATGCAGCTTTTAGCAAAACATTAGAATTCAGTAATATATGTTGGGAATTAAGTTTTATTTAAAGCAGACACAAAAAACTCACAATCTTACATTAGAACATATGCAAAACTAACAAAAAACTAATAAAAGACTAACAAGAATTTCTTCTGTTCCCCAAAAAATTGCTGATATCTTGTTGGATTGGTAGAAGAAGACTGCTTCAGTTCCCAAACCTCTCCTCAGGGACACCTCAATCATGTATTTGTTACATTTCACAACCGGCTCACTTATTTCTTTAATTTAATTAGCTTGAAAAGTCAATGAGGTACTAATTAGCCATATGTGGTGGAATAGTGGTTCAATAAAAAAATACATAATAATAATTGATCCCCATGGGGAAATTCTCTTTTATGAGTTTGTTCTCTATAGGTGAGAGCAAGCTGGCCACAAAGGGCAGCCATCCATGGCAGCACCCAGGGGTTAAGGGCCTCACTCAAGGACCTGCAGACATGCTGATGCTGAGGCTGGGGCTGGGGCTTGAACCAGCACCCTTCTGCTCACAGGCACAGAGGCACACACTGTCCCACCCCCATGTACACATGGGTGTACTGGATGGTTTCTGCAAATACTGGGGTGACTTTAAGAGAGGTTTTGAAATGATTAAGCTCACACACTTTGACAGTTGTGTTAAAAAATAGGAGTAAAAAGATGTGAATAAAGTGTAAGTATTTAATATTATTTCCATATTTCAAATGTAATGGAAACAATACACATTCAATTCCAAATCAAAGCATTAACAAATTTTATCAAGGCTGTGTTATCCTTCTGCAGCAAGCAAAAAAACGAATATTAATCTGTTCAGAAAAATATCATTGTTGGGCATTTTTCTCTTCAAACTCAGACACTCATAAAGAAATGTTTCAAGATTTAACTTCACTTTATATAACTGATTTAATATTTAGTTACATAACCATTGTTTCTGCGTTGCATAGAATCAACCAACTTCTAGCACCTATAAACAGGTGTTTCAGCCCCGGAGGAATGAACTACATTCTACAGTTCCTGTGTATTTTTGGGTTTGCTTCAGAAACTGCATTTTTAACGGCACCCCACAACTCTTCAGCGGGGTTGAGGTCAGGGGATTGAGCTGGCCACTCCATTTTCTCAGTACTTTTTGATTGTAACTATGTTGTTATTCGCTTACTGACGTGTTTGTGGTCGTCGTCTTGTTGAAACACCCATTTCGGGGGTATTTTCTCTTTGGCATATGGCAACGTAATCTCTTCAAGTATTTTGATGTTTTCAAACTGATCCATGATCCCTGTGGCTTGAATTACGTACCTGGGGGTCATCTGACATACAGTGAATGACCACTAGACCTGAAAAGAACAATTTTACTGTCAACACTCCTCAAAACTTTATGCAGTTTCTCTTTGGGCCAATCGACATGTTCCTTTGGAAATTTTAACTAATACTACACTTGCCATTTTTTCAACAATGGTGCTTTACGAGAGTTTCTTGCTGATAGTTTAGCTTCGAACCAGTGTCTTCTGACTGTAGCAGTACTTACAGGTGATTTTACATCATCTTCGATCTTTCTAGAGGTGACAATTGGCTGAATCTGCCATTCTGACTATTCTTCGATCCATTTTAACAGTAGTTGCTCGTTTTTTTTCCACGTTTTTGGTTCTTGTTACCATTTTAAAACATTTGAGATCATTTTAGCTGAGCTTCATATAGTTTGTCCACTTCTTCACACATTTTCCCCTCTCCAGTCAACTTTTTAATCAAATTACGTCGTTCCTCCAAACAGTGTTTGGAAAGGCCCATTTTGCTTAGCTTTTCAGAAAGAAATACATTTTATATCAATGTGTGAAACATTTGATTCTCTTCTTCTGTAATAAAGGACAATTAATGACTCCTATTTTTTCACAAAATGAATAAATTCTCTGATTAAACTCCACACTGCTATTGTTTTGAACACACCACTTTCAATGGATGAGTCAGTCACTCAGAACAAGCAGCATGCATATCATGACAGTTGGGTCTTTTATAATGGGATTTTTCTCACACTACTGCATCTACAAGTAAATTATTTGCAATGCAGAAATATCACTACTACTAATGACACTGGTTTGGCAGGTTACTGATGATGTAATAGTAAGATAACTGTAATAGTTTTACACCAAACATGAAGATCATTTGATCATTTTCTTTTATTGCCTTAATTAAGGCAGTGTATTGGTTTTCAGCAGGACCTAAACTGCTTATGCTGAAAAAAGGAGTATTTTAATGAGCAACTTTCATGGAAAGAAAAAAAAAACACTTTTTGCTTTTTCAGATTTAATCTTTTTTGGAATTCAAGAAATTAGGACATGAAAGAAATCCTCTACTCAGAGTGCAAATATCAAAGGGAATAATGAATATCAGTCTGATTAATCTCTTTAAGTCAGTACGATAGCACCAATTAATGTGACCTAATTCCCACCCAATCCTTCTTTTGGGGTTTAAGATCGCAGGTCCTCAGAAAGGCACCTTGGAGCACGTTGTAACCTGGCTGTCCTGGCTGGGCACAGATGGAGTTTCCATCAGAAGTTATGGGAAAGGAAGTCGATGAACTGGACCTGATGCAGAGATGTCTGTGCTGCTGAACTTTCATTTGGAGGACCTCAGGACAGGTGCACCTTGCATTTCAGGATGCAACATCCAGATAACTGCTGTTACACGCATCTATACTCATCTCTGTTTTGGCACCTATGTGGTGGAACGAACTTCCCCTAGATGTCTGAACAGCTGAGTCTTTGGGTGTCTTCAAACCACGATCTCTTTTGGGAGTACTTGGATTAACATTTCCAGGATTTTACTCTTTATTTTTAAAACAAATTGTATTACTTGCCAACAGAGTTTTTACACTGATAGTATTCTTAGCCGGGTTCTAATGAACCAATATCAGAATGTATTCACTGACGAGACTTCTAAGCACTTATGTAAGTTGCCCTGGCTAAGGGCGTCTGCCAAATGCCGTAAATGTAAACGTTACCAGTACTGAGGAATAATCTGAATCCAGAGTATGTTAGACTATGGCTCTGGAGGACAGTTTCCAGACATGGGAAGTCCAATGGGCCAAGATTCAACAAAGCAAATGAGACAGTATACCCTGAATTTTTTGTGGACACGCAAGGTGCTGGAAACTCATTTGATTCTGGTGCCACTGTCACAATTACTTAGACCACACTATGTCCCCATCATAATCTCAACATTAACTGAAGCTCCTGACCCATGTCTGCATGACATTAAGCATTGAGCTGCTGCCACATGATTGGCCGATTATATATTTGCATTACCCAGTAGTACAGATTTTCCTAATAAGGTAACAAGCGAGTGTAAAACTTTTATACTGATAGTCTCCATGAAAAACTGAGAAATTTCAGCACCTTTGCTGAATGCTATCATTACATGAATTACGTGAGTTAAAATATCACACTTTCTGTGAAACATACTGGGAAGTAATTTGCACAGCAGTGCTTGAGTGTAGCTCCTGTAACTTCACCCACCAACACTTTGGAAGAGGGCTTTCAAGGAAATGCTGCAAAGGGTGAGTGAGAAGGGGAAAAAAATCACAAAGGTGTCACTGGAGACTGACACACTGTATACACAATTTGGATTTTCAGAACAGACCCAAAGCTCTCGGGAGACTGAAGGCTAAAACAGAGGCTCAAGAGGAGCTTCCGTCCTTGATTAGGCTTTTTAACATTTTAGCATGGACGTGCCCAATGTCATTTTTTTAACAATTGTCTATTGTCAATTGTTATGCACCATTTGCATGTATGCTGTATATAATGCTATTTTGTGCAATAGCCTTTTGTTTATCTTTTATGTATCCTTTGTTTTTTCCTACCCCCCACTGTTTTTCAGTCATAGGAGCGAGATAGATTTTCATTTCACTGCAAATTGTACCGGTATAACTGAGCACATGATACATAAAATCTTGAATTGAATCAGACCACAACCTCGTTCTGTCAAACCTCTGGCCTCGGGCCCCAGAAGATGGGTGGATGTTGGGAAATGGGCGGAAAAATACTTTAAATATTTTTCCAGGCACAGAATGACAAGGTCATCTTGTAAGATATGAGAATGAATGCAGTGATCTAAAATAGGCATTAGCTATTTTAATAACTCCAGGAAGTGATTGTAATTTCAAAAAAATAAGACAAAGAATCAAGAGTAATAAGATGCAACAGAATTTGAAATTAAAATGACAGATTTAGAGCAAAATTCCTAGATGTAGTTCCATGAATCTTTATTAAAATGGAAGGACAAAATCTAGCTAGTGTGGGATACTGGAAAACTGTTTAGTGAAGTAATGTGGCAGGAGGAGAAGGCTGAGGAGCAACAGTGAAGAACCAAACGCTTAGAAACATAGACCAATCTAAGAACAGTGGCGTACCATCCAGAGTAAATTTATTAACGTACCAAACTAAGTCAACATGACCATATACTTCAGTAATTCATGTAGGTTATTAAAGAATTCCAATCTCTGTTATTTGTTACTATACAGGGCATGTTTTATGTGGCTCAATGGAGAAAAAAAAAAACGTTTACCACAGTAAATATTTGGCTAATTGAAGCAAGCATGAATAAGCAGGTCATAACATGAGTAATTAGCATTTTCACTATTCATACAGCTAACAGACAAGCCCTCAACTGCTACCAGTTTGATTTGACCAGTTTTTTGAGTGATGGCTACAGCATGGATCCTCTGAATTGCATCTGTGTAATAAAACAGTAGAATGTAACCTAATTAATTCCATAAATGCACTGGGGCAGCCTAGAAACCCATTTTGGTGGCTCTAAGCTTCCGGAAAGAACAAGGCCTGTTTCAGAGCAGACGTGTACTGCTCCTGACAGAAATCCAGTGCAGTTCTTTCCCCCCGGCCCTTGTGCAGGCATCATGAACCCTCTCACGGTGAGGCCCCGCTGCTGGGCATCACAGTCAGATGGATACGGACCCTCTACAAAAGAAGAGCAGCACTTAAATGCATCCAAAAATTAGTCTGTGGCACTCCTTTACCAAAGTTATGACTATACACAATGTATAAACATGACTATATAGTCGAAGAATGCTATTCGATTCGGGAGGTGACTTTTGAAGTAGCTAAAGTATTGGCAAGCCCTACCAGACATCGACGATTTATGAATTTATGAATCTATGCTTCAAACCCGTGACCATCATAATAAAGTGAACAATGGAACTTCTACATCCTGTATATAATGAGGTCGTCCTGTCCAAGGATACGTGTTTGATAGTGGGAAGTTAGAGGGGGAACAGAGTGTGTGTATATTTGATATTTATACATTGTATACACACACATATCATTTGAAAGGTTGTACTAGTAGTAGAGTACTGCTGGGTTTTGTTTATTGATTATTTAAAACTGTACTATGATGATGTACTATGATGATGTACTATGATGAACCCTGAATCATGTTTCTTCATGATTCAGCTATGAGACAGATTTTTTTTCAGGACTTGAAAAAAAAATAAAAAATTTTAAATAATCTTAAAAAGTTAACAAGGAAATGAGGACTGTCAATCTAACAATTCATGTAATTACAGAAACACGTTTGAATTGAACTGGGCAGCAGAAAGCAGCGAAACTTTCGGCAACTAGTTTACACAGTGTAACCAGCAGTATGACTCGCAACATAGCATTTCAAGTGCTTCCGGGGTTTGCAGTGTTAGTTTTTGCAAAGTGTATCCCCAGCTTAAGGATTTCACTTAAAAAATAACAATCGCTTTTTAAATGTGCAATCATCTTAAATATATTAAAAAGCTACGTACAAAAAAAATGCCCCATACACCTCCCAAAATGCATCACTCGTGCCTCCTGTTAAGTCTAAACAACGTTGTGAGAAAGGTTAAAAAAGCTGGTCATCACACTGCCCATATTTACATATGTGACACCCAAGAGGAGTCTTTCAGAAATGGTGTCTCCTCCAGTTGAGGGAGTGCCTCCTCTTCCTCTTCCTGTGGCAGTGCTCCTTCCCATTTGGCCAAGGGAAGCCAGCCACTCCCACGCCATGGACCTCCTCGTAGCTGTCACTGTCGGAGTCATCCTCCAGGGCTGGGAAGGATCTGTCGGGGTAGATCTCCTTCAGCTTGGAGCTGAAGAACTCTTCGAGGTTCCGGCCCGCTTGGGCCACCTCTGAATCCGGCTGAAAGGATCAGATAGACAGGGTGTCCCGGTCAGTTGTAAAAACCTTAGCTCAGAACCCCCAGGCCCGAGACCACAGCGCACTTGAGCAGCTTTAAACCCGGGACACTCTACTCACGTAGTTGAATTTTGCACAGTTCCTAAACATGAGAAGGACGTCAGCAACAAATTCCTCGGGAGTGTGGTAATGCTGACGGCTCTTTCTGGTCATCTTGGCCCTGATGACAGAGAGGTCCATCGGCTTCTTGATGATTTGGTAATAATGCTGCGCCTGGTGCAGAAAAATATACGTCAATGTTAAAATTAAATCAGAGCTCTAAATCTCAAATTCCTTATCTTGAGGTCTCATGAACTACAGACGCTCCCTGGGGTACGAGGGGGTTACGTTCCGATAAACCTATCATAAGGCAAAAATGTAGTAAGCCGGAAAAGCATTTTAATACAGTACACCTAACCTAACAAACATCATAGCCTAGCCTAACCTACCTTACACATGCTTAGAACATTTACATTAGCCTGCAGTTAAATCATTAACACAAAGTAGACTTTATAATGAAGTGTAATTTACTGAACAATGTACTGAAAGTGAAAACCCATGGTAAAGTCAAAATATCATAACACGGACTACTGTAACCTGGGGAGTGTCTGTATACAAACCACTACTGTCGAGTCAGCTTTCAGTTCCCTGCAAACATACTTAAAGAACTGCAAATATCTTGGGTGCTACAAACACTGGCCAGATGTGATGAGATACTGGTTAATGTACTCCTGTGTAGCATCTCTCACTTTCGTGGCTGAGGTCATGCACCTGGGAGTGACACATACCAGTGGGCTGACTGGTTCTTGGAAAGGTGCACTCAGGATGTTGCAGGAGATGGACAGCGTCAGCTTCTCACACTTCTGCAGAATGTGATCGGAAGGGAGATGTGAGCCACAGAGTAAGGTGTCCTTATTTTGCCTGTGGTCGACAGAAGCAGAGGCTAACTGACTACGCTCATGGTCTGTATACCCACCCTCAAGTCACATTCGGGCAGCCCACGCTGGAGCACCTTGCCCTCATTTCTCGCACAGAAGCGCACATTCTCACAGTCGTATTCTACTTCTGGCTGCTCAAGATCCCGGCACAGCGTACACACCCAATCACCACTAGGGGGCAGCAGAGAAAGATTTGCTATAAAATGCAAGGAATGTCTGTTAAACGCCAGTGGGGAGAGGAATATCTGTTAGACATGGTTGGGAGAGGTGGAAAAGGTGAGAGAAGGAGCAAGAATCGAGGTCTTACGTGGGGAAGCTGAGGAGGGGTGGGACATGGCACAGCAGATGGAAGACCTTGGGGCAATGGTCACAGCATAGCAGGTTTCCCCCATTCAGGCAGACACCACAGAAGTCCTCATTCTCCATCTCCACATGCCCCTGAGTGGGGCTGCTTTCTGCCGTTGTGTGGTCACCAAGCTCTCTGGTTGGCGGGAGTTCTGGTTCAACCTCCAGACCCGACTGTGATTCTGTCTGTAGTCCTGACTCGAGGCCAGGGTCTGACACTGGGCGAGACTGTGATTCTGTCTGTAGCCCTGACTCCAGATCAGATTCTGTTGTTAAGCAGGACTGTGATTCTGCCTGTAGCCCTGATTCCAGAGGAGGCTCCAACACAACACTGGACTGTGAACCTGGCCGTAGCCCTGATACCAGATCAGGCTCTGACTCGAGACTGGACTGTGGCGCTGCCTGTATGCCTGACTCCAGAACAGCCTCTGTCTCCAGCTGCTGTGCAGACACCAGGTCCTGCTCTGTGTCCATATTTGCTTCTGAGTCTGGCTGTGTCTCTGGCTCTAGACTCTGGTCTGACTCTGGAATTTGCAGTGGTCCCAGATCTGTCTCTGATTCTAAATCCGGCTCAGATTCCAGTTCTGGTTCCGACTCGATCTCTAGCTCTGTTTCAGAGCATGCCTCTGTCCCAGACTGTGGTCCTGGATTGGATTCTGGGTCAGACTGCGTTTCAGGTGGGGCTGGTGAGGATTCCTCTTCTGGTGCCTTTTTCTCACACTCCATGAGTTGCGGTGCACTGTTGGCTGGGAGCTGCTCTGAAAGGTCCATACTCAACTGGCCAGTGCCAGTTGTACTCACCATTCCCTCTCCATGTCCTCCCTGCAGCAAAGCATGTGTGAAAGAGGAAATGAGAAGCGAACAGATCACAAGTACAAAGCAAATATAGCATTTTGATACCTGTGGCAGCACAGAGTCACGACTGAACCGGAAGCACATAAATATTACTCTTCAGTGTTTTGAACATAAAGAAGAAATGTTTCTCTCTAAAGGTTAATCCAGAGTGTGTGTAACATTGCAGCATGAAACCTGCCTCAGTGCACTCACAAGCCCTGCATGTTGCAAGCATGATTTACCATAACGGACAACAGTTTTACATCATTATCTTCTGACTGTATGAGGAAAATATATTACTTGTATACTTGAAATGCACGAGGGAAATATATTACTTATTAAAATGGTGATGAAAGAGTTATAGAGTCGCAAAGATTAGCAAGATGGACAGCCAAAAAGTAAAAATATCATTTCCAGTTTCCCAAGCTGATTCATATAAAGAATAACAACGAGTTAACTGAAAGTAACTAAAACGTAAATCGCACCACAACTTTCAACTTCTTAGCAACTGAACAATCCAGTAGCTCTGGAACGAAAGCACCCCCTGCAGGCCTGGGATCTGCACGAGTGCCACGTTGCCTCTTCGTTGCTGGCGTAGCTCGGGCCTTCGAGCGCTCCGACCGTATGCGCGCGGCTCGGGGATGTTTGGGGAGTGACGGCGCTTCCCTGGAGTGGTTGGAGAACCGGAGGAGGTGTACGTTTTATTTCAGCCTCTTTCTGGCTCTTAAATGCACAGAAAATAATATCCTTTTATACCTGATATTGTCCTGGGATCTCGGTCCAAGTCTACCTTCAGTTCCTGTCTCCTTGTATGCATAAATATTACCTGGTGAAATATATAAGCATTAAATACAACAAAAACTTAAATATATTTTAGCAAAACAGGGTGATGTCTTAAACAACTTTAAAAACTATGTTTAATCTCCATAACATTGACATAATATGACCAGAATAATATGACCTGTGAAGAACGCTTCGGATAAATATATAGTACCTTGCAAAAGTATTCAGTTTTTTGTCCTTACATGTTTTGTTGCTCTTAATATTTATCTCATTAGATTTTCAATTAAGAACAGATATCTTTTATAAACTTCACACATTCAATCAAAAACAAGAAAAAGTGAACAGATTAAAATTATCTGGCTGCATAGATATTTAATGCTGCTTTACAAGTTTTCTACTTGTGCACCAACAAAGTGATTTTTCAAATTAAAAAAAAAATGGTTTAGGATTAGCTGTCAGATACTACGTTAGAAAACTAAACGTTAAACTAAAAATAAGAAATGAGAGAGAAAGAGATTCAAATGTGAAAATTAGGAAAAGGTACAAAACTATTTCTAAGTCTTTGGACAGACTCCAGGGAGCACTGCTGGATTCAATTCAATAAGCAAAGGGTGGATGATTCACACCACCCAGGAAAAGCTGTCCCTCAACACCGTGTCCAAGCAAAAAAGACAAACGTGAGGGATAACATGGTGAGGCCAAGGTGAGGTCAAGAATAATCTAAGGCGAGGCCATGAATATCCAAGAAAGGCCAAAGAGAGGCATTGAACAATCCAAGAAGGGGCCAAGGAGAGGCCAGTTGAGGCCAAAGGGAGGCCATGAATAATCCAAGGAGAGGCCAGTTGAGGCCAAAGGGAGGCCATGAATAATCCAAGGTAAGGTCAAGGTGAAGCCAAAGGGAGGCCATGAATAATCCAAGGAGAGGCCAAAGGGAGGCCATGAATAATCCAAGGTGAGGTCAAGGTGAGGCCAAGATTAATCCAAAGAGAGGCCAAAGGGAGGCCATGAATAATTCAAGGAAAGGCCAATTGAGGCCAACAGGAGGCCATGAATAATCCAAGGCGAGGCCAATTGAGGCCAAAGGGAGGCCATGAATAATCCAAGGAGAGGCCATGAATAATCTAAGGTGAGGCCAAAGGGAGGCTATGAATAATCCCAGGAGAGGCCAGTTGAGGCCAAAGTGAGGCCATGAATAATCCAAAGAGAGGTCAAAGGGAGGCCATGAATAATCCAAGGTGAGGCCAAAGGGAGACCATGAATAATCAAAGGTGAGGCCAAAGGGAGGCCATGAATAATCCAAGGTGAGGTCAAGGTCAGGCAAAAGGGAGGCCATGAATAATTCAAGGAGAGGTCAAGGTGAGGCAAAAGGGAGGCCATGAATAATCCAAGGAGAGGCTGAAGGGAAGCCATGAATAATCCAAGGTGAGGCCAATTGAGGCTAAAGGGAGGCCATGAATAATCCAAAGAGAGGTCAAAGGGAAGACATGAATGATCCAAGGTGAGGTCAAAGGAAGGCCATGAATAATCTAAGGAGAGGCGAGTTGAGGCCAAAGGGAGGCCATGAAAAACCCAAAGAGAGGTCAAAGGGAAGACATGAATAATCCAAGGTGAGGTCAAAGTGAGGCCAAAGGGAGGCCATGAATAATCTAAGGTGAGGTCAAAGTGAGGCCAAAGGGAGGCCATGATATAATCCAAGGAGAGGTCAGTTGAGGCCAAAGGGAGGCCATGAATAATCCAAAGTGAAGCCAAAGGGAGGCCATGAATAATCCAAGGAGAGGCCGAAGGGAGGCCATGAATAATCCAAGGTGAGGCCAAAGGGAGGCCATGAATAATCCAAGGTGAGGCCAAAGGGAGACCATGAATAATCCAAGGAGAGGCCGAAGGGAGGCCATGAATAGTCCAAGGTGAGGCCAAAGGGAGGCCATGAATAATCCAAGGTGAGGTCGGACCAGACCAAAGTGCAAAGCAGTTAGATGAACTAGTGCCAAAGACTTAGGGGTGTCATAGGTAATGAGCAGCATGGGCCAGTTTTTGATTTTCTTTAAAACATATGATAACATCTAATTTTCTGAATTGTAAACTACTGTAAAGCAGGGTGACTCATCTGAGGCAGTTGCTACACTGTTATATGTCACACTTTTTGTTACTGTAGTGGCCACGAGCAACACTGAAATGTTGCCGATTACCAGGCACTACGGTGGTTTTTCAGTTCTGCTAGAGGGGTCACTGAGGCTTCGTACCTGACTCGGTCTTGTAAGAGGTTGGTGAAGACAAACAAAGAAAAACAATCCCACTGTGAGCATTCAGTGTGGAGGGAATGATCTGGTTTGGCCCGAGTGGTGCTGACTTCCTCTGACCCTGTCCGTGGAAAATACTGATCTGAGTCAACATGATAAAAACCAATGCAGTAATAAAAAAGAGATATACAGTCAGCCCTTGACTTACGTGGGTGTTTGGTCCCCACATCCCCAGCACCGTCCAAAATCCTTGAGTGGATTCCCTGCTACAAAATGGCTTAGTACTTTCCATATAGCCTATGCCCATCCTTCCATACATTTTAAATCATGTCTAGATTACTCAAAATACCCCAATACAATGTAAATTCTATGTAAATAGTTGTTATACTGTATTTTTAGGGAATACTGACAAAAGAAAAGTCTGTACACATTTGTGAGAGAAGCTAACAAACTACGGTACACTATACATCTCCAACAATGTAATTTTTTTTCTTTCTCCACTTGGCTTTTTAAGCGGAATTTTCTGGACAAACGCCGAACATAAGAGCACAACACAAACGGAAGGATGACTAGCGATGTGTGACCAGGCAGTGATGCAGCGAGACTGAGAGAGGCTTACACGCCTGCACTTCAAACCTGGCATTTTTGGGGCTTTCTTGAACTTATTTTTATATATATTTTCGATCTCGGTACAGTTGAATTTGCACTAGAGCTGCACGGTATCACATCGCGCTGTACTTGCGATTATATGGCGCATGCGCAGTAATCACCAGGGCTTCAGATGATGCCGGTACTATACGGATGTTTATCTATGCCCACAATTTGGTAAGCAGATTATAAATATTTTAGGCGTGCTACTAATCTGTATAAATTCGGCATATCCTTATGTTTAATAAACGTGTGGGAATATAAACTGCAAATAATACCACCACAACACAAACACATGATTTACCAAAACAGTAGTATGTGGCGTGCTCCGCTAACTGGATTTAATAAAGGATATATAAGGATACGCCAAATTTATACAGATTACTAACTTGTGGGCATCACAATCCGCCTCTCTTTAATATTTTAGGCGTGCCACTAATCTGCTTACTAAATTAGGGGCGTAAGTAAACATGCACATAGTAAAAGTCAGCCTCCGTCCTCTAAAGCCCTGGTGATTATTGTGGCTATAAGGGCAGTTTTGAGGATTTTTTTCTTCTTTAAAAATATTGTTAAGGAGATTATGGGAAGCAGAATGTGATTAAATGATCTACAATAATAAATCCATCATCAAACCGCAAGTATGGCTGTAAAAATGCCTCAGAGAACTGAATCTAGCCTGACCCCCAATAAAGTCTGCACAGTTCAGCTCACAAACAAGATCAAATTACCCGAAAGCTTTCAGAACTAAGTCCTTTGGGAATAGTAAAGTCATGCAACACATGCACTGCTCCTTGCTAATATGTTCATTACACATTAGAGAGCTTGAAAACCGAGTACCTAAAATAATAAGCCACCAAAAACAGGAAAATATCGAGTGTGTCACCATTTCTAAGGAATACTCCAGATGAATCATGATTTTATCCGGTACATATACAGTGCTCAGCATAAATGAGTACATCCCCAACAGATTTGTCAGAAAACCTTTAGTTTCCTTTCAGAATCAACATTTTCTATGGGATACTATACTACAAAATA
>JAAGVU020000019.1:16585480-16630831 GCA_011763525.2 Mormyrus iriodes
CAGACAAAATGAATAAATGAAGTTGAGGTCTGCTTTGCCCATGTTATACATCTTCCTTGACATCATAACTCATTTACCACTTCCTCCTCTTTGCCATACTGTTTTTGTTTTCTGACTCAAAGCTTTCCTGGCGCTAGAGAGCAAAAAAAACAGCAAACAAAAGCCGCAGCCATTTTTGTCACCTCCTGTGCCACACATGCTGGCGTCATCGTTCTCGCTCTCTCTCTACCGTGTTCTATCCCGCAGATAAACGGGCACTTGAAGTCCTTCCTCCATAGTGTGTATAACACGCGGTGTGCTTGCCACTCCCAGTCCATTTTACTAGCCTTGAGGTTACGGGCAGCATTGTGAGTGTCCCCCCCAGCAGACAGCACCGTCGCTGGGGCGAGAGACACCCCCCTCTTTGAAGCTGACACTGAAGACAGGGCCAGAGAACTGTGGTCACTGACACATATGAGAAGCGGTGGCTACATGAGATGTGCTCAGCTCTGGTTGACCACACTGACTCACCCCGGGGCTGTAGGTGTTGCTCTCATGCGACTGTGGTGCTTCCGATGGTTGCCGTTCGGCGTGAAGGGCAACGCCACGCTCCAGCGCTGTCAAGGCTGCTAGCGTCTGCGACTGTGGCCGGGGCTCTTGCAGTTTATTCACACCCAGCCCATCTGGACCCACCCTGGCTGATTCTGCAGTTGTTTGTCCGGCAGGCTGCGGGCCACCTGGACCGGTCCCGTTGCGTCTCATGGCCAGCTGCAGCTTGTCCAGGTCCACCCAGCCCTGAGCCTTCCCTGGCCGCTGCCCACTACAAGACTGGTGTGGAGACTGCAGCAGGAGCTGCAGACTAGAGCAGACGGCCGTTGACGGCTGCGGCTCTGGGGGCTTGCCCCCGGGGTGGCGCGCTTGGGCATCCCTCGTGGGCGACAGGGTCTGCCTCTCATGCTGTTGGGGGAGCTTCTTTGCATGGGTGACGAGTGCCTGAGGACCTTCGGGCTCCCAGGGGGCCTGCAGACGAGTGCAGTGCTGGGCGACGGGTTTCTGGCCAGGCTGCTTGCACCCAGCGTGACACCGCTCTGGCCGCTTCTCGTCTGCCTGCTTTGCAGCCGGCTGCCCCAGCTGCCTGTCAGGATACTGTCTAAGAGGGTGGCAGCTGCCCCTCTGCCCTGAGGAACCCATGCTGAGGTCCACAAGGACGCTGGGGTGAGGTTTGCGGGCCTTGGACGCCACACAGCCAGGGCAGCATGCCTGTGGCTGGAAGCAGGTTTGGAAGCCACAGCTCTGCTCTACGGCTGCAGGACACAGGGAAGGTGGGAGGGCAGGGCAGGTAACGGGGTGTGGCTTGAGGAGGCTGGGACATGGCAGCCTATCAGAATGAGGAAGGACCCCCCCTTCTGCTGTCAGCTGACCTGCGTTTGGTTGGAGAAAAGGCAGCACAGTAAGCCATCACCCAACAGAGGAGCGTTCCTATCAAAGTGCCTAAGTACTTCCATAAAAAGCCGTCAAGAAGCCATCAAGGCAGTACTCTGAGTATTTAATCATTTATACAGCTGAGCAGCAAGACGCTACACTCCACCTAACGTTGAGATCTGCTTTGTCCACAAGCTGGCATCCCAGTTGAATTTGATCTTCACAGGGGTCCCCATGTCACAATGAAGCTGGGATTCCAGCAACTGCTGCATCTGGAACATGATCTAAGTGCAGAAAGGGGGAAGAAGGAAACATCTCCCTGAAAGGGTGACACTCCCCGAACAGGTGGAGTGAGTGCAAGAGACGTCACTGCTGCCCCAGCACAGGCTGCGAACTCAGCCTCCTCCTCCTAATGTGTAAGCACTGAGATAATAAACCCAGCCTTCGTGCATCTACCAGGAGAAGCAGATTGTGGGAACTTCCCTGCAGACCACAGTGTGGAGGACACGACGGCAGGCAGCCTACCAGCTCCTTGTTGAAGAGCAGCTGGCCTCTCTGGTGGTGGGATGTGGCCCAGCTGAGAAAGTTCTGCGTTTGGCCCAGCTGGCTGCAGAGCTCCACCATGCCCTGCAGCTGCCCTTCCAGTTGCTGCCGAAAGTCGCCAGACATCTTCTGTACGGGAGACGGCCGAGAAGAGCCAGATGAATTGCTGGGGTGTGCTCTGGGACCCAGGATGTTTAAAGAGAAATCAAGAACGAAAAAAGATGTTACCTTAAGCTGCTCTGTTAATAAGTTGACTCGTTTGTTGAGCTCGTTCATTATAATCATCTTTGCCATTTTGATCTGGTTCTCTGCCTTTCTCTGAAGGATCTTTAGTCCATGTATTCTGGAAGGGAAAAAACACACAGGAAGTATCATTTTCTGTGACTGCAGCTATAAACTGCAGCTAATTCATGAATGACTGCAGTGACTATAAATTACAGTGTATACAAGTGTCAGTTCGTAGTGCTTCTGAGATATCTGAGATTAGCTCTGTCGCTAACCAGTGTACCGATTATAATAGCTGAGCTTGCCAGCTGTGAGAAGGCAGGGGAACGGGGTTGGGTTTGGGTAACCCTCTGCATCGCCATGGCCACTGATCACTTGCGCTTCACTCACAGACCCCCATGTTAAAGCTATCCAAGTGATCCACATTAAACTAAATACCTTATTAGGGTCACGTATGACTAGTTGAGTGGATTCGAGACTGTTCTTTGTGTCCCTACAGTGTTTTTTGACAGTGATCCAGGGTGATTTTGTTCCGAGTTCTAGTTGAAATAGAATCATAAAAAAATCTGCTTTTTTTGGTTTAATTAACTTAATATGTATTATTAATATAATAATGATGCAAGAACGGCCTCGTAAAGGAAGCTTTGCTTAGGCGCACGGTGCCTTGCTGCTCCTCCACTCACCTGGACTCAATGAGCTTGGCTGAGTTCTCCACAGCAGACCTTTTGTCTTCCAGCTGGGCCGTCAGCCTCTCGAAGAGCCAGAGCTGATCCCGGAGGGCCTTCCCTACATGGACTAACCTGAGCGCAACAAAGACTGTTACTGTGCCAGATACATATACACCAGTGAGCGTCCTGCTATTAGCCTTTGCTGAGTGACTGGTATGTGCCAGGGGTGTTAAGCCTTCATCCTGGCACCAGCAGCCCACCTCACCATGCATATTGCCCTTTGTTCCAGCTTACCCCATAATTAAAAGGACATATTTGGCCTGCAAATTTTATTTATTTTGGAGCTGTTCAATAAATAAAATATATAACTACATAGATTATTAAGCATTTTGTAGCCTGAGAAAAACTAGTAACTGAATGACTAGTTAGACATTGCATAAATGAGCCAGACCATGACAATAAGTGCACACACATCCATTACGTTCTTCTTAGTTCAGGGTTAAAGGCTCCCTACTTATGGGCGTGTGGGACCTTTGACAAAGGTTACGCTCCAGTTTCTATTCATGATCTGTGCGAAGAGTTACTCTGTTGTGGAGCCTGTCCTCCTTCAGGGAGTCTCACACTGCACCTTCACACGTTCACCCTCGTAGGGCTCACCTGTGATCCACGTGGCTGGAAAGGTGGCATCGGCTGCAGGCCAGGAGGTCACAGGTCTCACAGAAGAGCTCCAGCGGCTCCTGTCCATGCAGGTGGCATGGGGGGGGCCTGTTTGGCCAGCAGCTGGCATCTGGGAGAGACGATAGGCCATGATGAATTAGTATCCATATTCAGAAACATCAACATTTTAGCTGACTTTACTTCATGTCCTATTTCATATTTCATGTCAGTGAACCTGGTGTGTGACCTGATCTGTTGTGTATTACAGAAAAGAGCTATACGGTCCTTGCATTTTGCTTTGGATCTGAAACCAGGACACCTGAGCTCTTTACTGTGGACCTCCAGAACCAGAGCACTAAACCTTTTTTAGGGCTTCAAAAAGAACACTAGAAATCTCTGAATACTGTCAAAATGGCAATTTGTAATGAAAACTAATATAAACACTCTATTGCGTCACGAAATCTAAATTAACTGCAACACGAATTATGGATTTGCAGGTGGAGAGTTCAGATTTCTTTACCAAAAACAAGAGCCTGCATCTAATTACACTGGGGCTCTCATTTTAATAACTGTAAAGCAGACAACAGGCTGGGCTGAAGCCATTTCTGATACAGAGCATTTGTATCCTGTGTGACCGAAACCACAACAACATGACGTGCTCTGACAGGCAGTGGATGCTCGCTAGCAAACACTCGTGCAAATGCACTAGCGAAAAAGTGGGCCGTGCTGTGGTGGGCGATGCGCCGTACAGCAGGGGTGCCTCACACCAGATCACCTCATTCTGAGGGCTGACCACATCCTGCCTGCACATTACTGCCCCTCACCCATCCCTCCCCAGCATCTGACACTTCTGCTCTCGCAGACATATACAAACAGCACAGCGGGCAGCTGTGAGACCTCAGCATCTGAAGTCCCGCTGGGTCACTGCTGTACTGCACTGAAAATAAAGCCAGTTCTCAAGCTACAGGCGCTGACTAACTCTCAGCATTCAAGCAGTGAGCGGGTAAAATCCAACACACACACTGTCTAACGCAAACTGAAATGCTTTACTAGACGGGGCACAGATAATATAGTGTTATACCATTACTTAAGTATTAAACACAAAGTCTTAATTGCATACTGATCTTATATGACTACATCAATAATGAATTGTGATGATTGTTTTATCTTAAGCTGTTCAATTCAATTCAATTCAATTTATTTTTATATAGCGCCTTTCACAACGAGGTCGCCCTAAAGCACTTTACATGGTATTACATGATGACTTTACATGATATTGAGAGAGAGTAAAACAAAACAGGGAAAAGGAAAGACAAAGAAATTAGCTGAAGAAAGAAAGGCAGATGACAAGGAGAGGAACCAAAAACTCCTAAGTTTGAAGAAAAAAACACTCTGGGGGTCTAAGGTTAACTGGCATGTTAACATTATGTTACTACACTGTGTATCTGTTAATTCTGTAAACCTCTGTGAACTACTGCAGGACCAAGTCATGAGTAACGAGTGAAATATTGATCTATTTTAATTGATCATTAATGAATCATGATGCATCTTTTATCTCCAGTAGTGACTATATTTGTTCATGATTTGTACTTCAGTACTAACTGAGTTATTGCTAAGTGTCTGTGCCCCGTCATGTAAAATGTTACCATGCAATCTTACATACATCAACACATAAGCATCTAACAGATAAACTTTATTCACAGGATGAATAAATAATTTCAACTTGGAGCAGCGTGTCTCAAAAAGGTGATTACAAACCTGGTGTGTTAAGAAACCGAGGGCACAATGTCTGTACACCATGGACAGGTCTGACTAACGACATGACCACGCAGTCATGGTGACAGTGGACACCTTTTTGGGAAAGCTTGTACAAAGTGATGGTGGGGGACCAAATGGCCATGTGTGAATGGACTCCGTGTGGGGGGCCCGTATGCCCACAAGAGGTGGCATACCAACGGGGGAGGGGTGCGCAGCCGTGTCCAAGGGGGGCAGAGGAGCCGTCCGGCTGGCGTGCTGGTGCAGGCTGGCACAGCGGCAGCACAGGTGCTGGTTGCACAGTGTGCACAGGCCCCGGGCCCCTCCTGGTGCTTGGCAGTCGGCACAGAGCTGTGGCAGAAGGCACATGGGGGGGCAGATTTTTTTGGTCTTGTTTTTTGTTAACTACCTATCATCTTGTTTTACGTTTATGTCAGCACTTTAAGATTTTGTTCTAATGAAAAGTACTTTTTAAATTAAATGTATAATAATAATAATAATAATAATAATAATTAGCGTTGATATTATTATTATTATTACTTGTGATTCAAATGGCGCCCTGCAGACACACCTGTCTGCTTGCCAGCTGTGTCACGGGCCGAGTGATTCTAGAGAACGTATCTATGAACACGTGACGTGCCCAGGAGGTTATAGAACTTTTACCAAGTAACATTATTAACCTCATATCCTTTTTCGACATCTCATTCCACATCTACACTGATCATATCTGACATTCAGCTAACTGCAATCATGTAAAAAATAACTTGCCAGTAGCTAATTTACAATAACAATAATATTTTATCACATATTTTTATTAGAGAGAGAAGATGTTGATAGTAAAACAGAATATCTGACTGTCAATCCCAGAGGACTGCGATTTAAAATAGTAAAATGCTTTTTTGGGGAAGCTTGGTATAGAGCTGCCGAAACACATTAGCACATCTCAGATTTCAATTTCACCTGAGGAATCAAAGTCTTATTTTAACAGCCGTCATCTGGGAATTGCTGTCAGATTTTTTTAACACATTCCTCAAGTCTGCCTACATTTAAATACTCACTTCAGCGGTTTTGACAAGCATTGAAAAACACATTAAAGGGAGGCTACAATCGCAAACCGAATGCAAACTTAAAGGACGATAAGACATTTGCACCTTGCTAAATTTGTTTCTGTGAAACAGACCGAGCTCACATCTTGGTCGCTAACAATACAAACAGTGAGGATTAAGATGGAATCCAGCAGGGGACCTGAAATCAGGGCTGGCAAAGTCAAAGACGGCTGAATTTGGGCAGGAGTCTGGGAACTGGGGACATCAGCACATCCTGGCTGTAACTGGCAGGACGGAAAGATGGCCAACATGTCTCTGCTGATGAGCTTATTAGCGCTAAAATATCCAGCGAATAAACTGCACTACCCCAGCCAAAAAGGAAACGGCGAAACACCCTAATACATACCCATTTCCCCAAAATTCAACGTCTGATAATTACCATCTCTTTTATTTCATGAAGTCCACTGCACACATTTATGATTAAACTAGTAATTAAACATAAAAGTCCAGCTGTGCTTCTGATAAATGTCCCATCTTAAATAGTTACACACGACGCTGAGAGCGCCGGCAGGCTAAGCAACACCTACCCTGTCCATCTGGGCTTCCGGATGCCAGTTCCTCCAGCGCGTGTCACAGCTCATGTCCGTACAGTGGTGGGGGAAACGCCTCTGGAGTCCGCAGCACTCTGCAGGCTTCACCTGCCCCTGGAAAGAGCCCACAGCGCACGTGTTAGCCAGCCGGCCAAAGGGAACCCCGGGGGAGGGGCCCACATGTCACACGCGACGCCCGGCACTCCCTTCAGCCCCTGATCCCAACTCCACCAGCAAATCCATCAATTCGATATAGAGCACGTTGCTTTTTTTAATTCCGCCTTGTGAAAAATAAGGTCCAAGAGGATAATTCCTTTTTTTTTTCTCTTCCTTTCTTTCTAGGACAAAAGATCCCCTAAAGCCCTTCCCAAAATGGTATGAAAGGCCATGTGACCTAAATTTAAGAATACGGTAAGCACCACAAACACGGGGGGATTTGGTTGGGCCGCCACGCACCGGCCGCGCCGTCCTGCCTCATCCCAGCCCCGGTGCGCGCGACAGGCCTCCGTCCCCCGCGGATTCGCTCCCTCCCGCGTCACACGCCAAATGGGGTCAGGCGCTGCTGGGGACCGGATTAGATCCTGATGTACCGATGGGGTGTCCTTCAGACCGTCAGTCAATTAAGACATCAGTGCAGAGTTCCCAGGTGTGTGTGTGTGTGTGTGTGTGTGTGTGTGTGTGGGGGCAAACAAGAGCAGAAACACAAACAAAACATGCATAGGTGATATGGATTTATGCCAGCCTGTTACAACAAAAACATATTAATAACAATACCTAAAAATACCATATCGGCCAATAAAAATCGAAAACCGACAATGGAGGGAGAATGCAGATGTTGCTCGTTTCACGTTTATAAGAGGTACGAAAATAGGCAGGCAGGAGAAGCCAAACGGCCAGGACATTGCAGCCTAAAGACAGAGGCTGCAGAAACCGTGTACCACTGCCTGGCAAATGGCTCCCCAGCCTGACCTACAAACTCACTCCTCCCAGAGGCCCAAAGCCTCTCAGGAGAGCTCAGAACATCGTTCTAAACAAAGCCTGCACTGCCGGCTCCCTGCCCCCCCCCCCCACAGCGCACGCTTCACCGTGCTCATTTCACGCTGCCTCTCTCTATCCTCCCGTTCCGAATACTCTGCGGCTGTAACCTCTGCCAGTGAAGGAACTCGGATGTTAAACCCCGAACATGGAGAGCCCCAGACTTCTATCGGTTTGTGTTCCACGGGAATTGCAAACAAAATGTTCCCTTAAAAGCTCATCAACATAACAAAGCAAAAGCACGGTGCGAGACAGCCCAAAATTGGTCTAATTAGTCCGATGCTGCATGGAAAATGCATTGACATGTACGTAGCTATTAAGTGGTTAGTACTTAATGCTCACCATGACCGTGCAGGAAGATTAGGGTTATTTTAGTCTATTTCAGAGGATTTCAGTTTCAAGTTTCATTTGCAGACATTGACACAGAGAACAATTTTTGTCATTGTCGAAGATATTTTTAAGATTCCCACAGTTTACATAAATCAGATTATATACGTGTGATATATGCGTGTGTGTATATATATATATATGTATCTCATAAGACATATAAAGTTATTTAAATGTAATTAACATAATACATACTAATGTCCCTCAAGATAACCCTCAGCAAACTAGATTCCCTCTCATTTATAATCAGCACACAACATCGTACAAAACTTAACAGTGATTTTTTGATACATATGCTTTAATGCACATTTAAAATTTTAAGTAGTGTAATATTTTTGTATATATGTATTTATAAACATCTAATACACAGGATACGTAATAACATTCTATATAAATATATATATTTACATACACATGCACTATATATATATATATATACGCACAGTACATATTATACACACGTATACACATGAAGGACAGTAATGCAGTATGCATAGCAAACTTAAAACGTACCAGAAGTGGATAAGTCTGAGTCAGCCGGACCCACCATTAAAGCCAAACATGCCATCTAGACTCATTTTTGATTCAGTTATCATTATTATTGCACAAAGAATATGAATAACAATGGGAACAGCTGTTGTCATCACCTTACTCACTCCACTGGTCTTCTTGTTATGATCCTTGTTGCACAACAACCCATTATGACCCCAGCTCAACCATAACAGGACCTGCTCTGTGAACTTTTACAGTAAATGACCCTGTTTTTAGCTGTAGATTACACCACAGGAGCTAAGGAGGGAAGGAATACTCTGCAACAGCTATTTGAGGCAGCGACACCCGACTTCCTGTGAGAATCAAATCAGCAAAGCGCCCTGCTGTCGTAGGCACAGCAGAGACTCATGACCACGCTCGCTGCACCCGGGTCAGAGATGTCTCCATGTGTTGCTGTGTTTACCTTCTCCACCGGCATTTGTTCATAGGTGCAAATCCTACATCTGGGAACCTTCAGTGTTTATCTCAGTAGGCATCTTGGAAACTCTTATCAGTTCTGAATCTATCAACCTGTTCTGTTCATCAGTCTCCAAGCAGATGTTTACCCTCGAGTGTTAGCATCGAACCAAAACCTCATATACATACACGGATCGCACATCAACACAGGAAGTACCTAAACTGTGGACTCTGAAGCATCATGTGTCTTGCAAAGTTAATATGACCCTGTGCTTTAAGGAGCTATGCATTTAACCGAAAGCCTTATATAGCACATCAGCCCAATGTAAACATCTGGAATCCTTGCCATGCAGGTAGATGTTGGAGGAGCAGATGCAAAATCTCACCTTCAGAGCAGGCCAGAAGTCAGGGCAGTGGCTGCAGTCCTGAGCAGATCTCTGTACTGGTCTGACTCTGGCTGTCCCAGCGCGTCTTCATACTTGCAGCGATGTATCCCAGTTTCCAGTGGCCACTGACGCGCTTTACGGTGCCGCTCATTGTGCCACCAGACTCCTCAAACGAAATTAATTACAATCAGGCTGGGGGAAAAAAAAACTGATCTTTCATATAAAAAGAGAGATTCCTGAGTGATACACTTCAAACTTTGAAAAGGCTGTACCAATATGAAATCCAAAAATCTTGTTCTGCATATACATACATATTAATTTCTGCCACAGACGAGATCGTTTATCCGTGTCAAATATACACCAGCTGACTTTATCCAACATACATTTTTATCATCTTGCGCTGGACCACTGAACATCTAAGAAGGTGCTTATACAAACAAAACGTACATAGTATTTAAGGATTGGTGATATAAATTAATACACTGACATTAAATGTTGTTTTTGTATATTATATGCTCACACTGGTTTCCCCGATGCAATTTCCAGGTGCGCAACTGCCAATTTAGGACAGTACTTCGCGATTCCGAAGACCGTATATATCTATATTACAGATATCACAAATATCGAAAATTGCCCAGCACCAAATAAGTCGAGATTTGAAATATTTCATACAATTAATCTATGCACTTTGTCCAGTGCAAACGGCATACCGTCAGAAGGGTGAGTCCCTACGCAATATCTGTTCGCGGTTAGCTGCAGATTCAGTGCGATCTCCAGCACGTAGCGCCGCTAGCCACATAGCCGGCTAATGTTACAGTAATAATGGGCTGAGGATGCAAACTTTTTTCAACCCAGTCTCATCATAATAGTCCGAATGATATTTCATGCATTTTCGCTAGAATAAAAACGCTCGCTGGATAATCAGAGTAATAACTTAAGAACCAGTATAAAAATCCCTAAATTGTCAGAACCGTTTTATTTCAAGCGCATTAAGTTCATCATTACCTTGAGCTGCTCTTCCTCTCCAGCCCAGTGGGTGTCGCTCGCGTTTTTTCGGCATTCCCGAAGAATGAAGTCTCGCATATAATCGCGATATTTTAAAATAACGCTCCTTTTTCTACTCACCCTCGAAAATGGTGAGTGCTACTCTTTGCCGCTGGCTTTTGGCTATAAAGTGAATCGGCGATCATCCTCCATTTTATTATTACATACTGACACGCGGATGCCTTTATATGATGCATAGGACATAATCAGTCGTGGATCTGGTAGAATTACAAAAATACGTATCCATTACAGTGTTCCAATCTACCTGTTTTAGTGGTCCACGTATTTGGCCTAGACGGCGACACAACTCGGATTTTCATTCAGAGAACCAAATGGCTTATAAATATCGGAAAATCGATAGAACTTTCTAGGTAGTTGACAGCGAGCTGTGCCGTGTTACTCGTACAGTCGTACTCCTTTCTCAGAACGACAGCATATTATAGCAGGGCGGCCCTGCATGCTTGCATGTACCGGGTTTTATGTGCCTGGAGCTGGGATCGCTGTAGACTGACGTCGCGGGAAACGGGCCCGTCCCTTCATGTGATTTTATTTTCTCATTTTTAATAGCCCACTAGGAACAGCAAGACCAGGAAGCTCCGGGGGCACGTCAGCCACGGCCACGGCCGCGTCGGTGAGTCCCGGTCCGCCGCCCGTAGCGTGGCCGATGGGACATTGGCATCTTACCGGACTGAAGCTACAGACCCGGCTTGTCCCTCTTCTTCTTCCTCCTAGGCAAACACAGGAAGCATCCCGGAGGCCGCGGTAACGCCGGAGGCATGCACCACCACAGGATCAACTTTGACAAATAGTGAGTTTGAAGCTGCTTTTTGTGGTGCTGGTTCTGGGGAAGAGGGCCGCTGTGGGCGGCCTCCCCGACTCCCGGCCCGTGCTTCGGGGCGTTATTTACGGACGGACTACGGTAGGTCTGGCAGACGCTGTGAGTGAATATGGCTCCTGCCTTTATCTGCGTGCATTCGGGCTTCAGCAGGAACCTGTATCCTAAATGGCTGAGAATGTGAAATTAACTAGCTGAGCTCCCATGGAAAAGCGGAGATCGGGATCATCAGACCCATGCTTGATGACGGTTGCTGTTATACCTTAAGAAACCCTGAAGTTGCTGAACTGATGCGGACCACCTCAGCACATGTAGCTGCGTTCCATCTTTTTAGATTGTTTGATAACCATTGTTGATAATCATCAGTTTACATGAAGCAATTAACTTGATGTTAATGTTTTTGTCTGTATTTGAACCTGGTTTCTGGTTGTAGTTTCCCTTCACTAGTTTATTTGGTGCTTGGCCATGCAGATTCAGGTTCACGCGCGATGTTATTTTGTTCTTGCTGTCTAGTCACCCAGGGTACTTCGGAAAAGTCGGTATGAGACATTACCACCTGAAGAGGAACACAATGTTCTGCCCGACCATCAACCTGGACAAGCTCTGGACATTGGTCAGCGAGCAGACCAGGGTGAACTATGCTAAGAAGCCTGATGGCCCCGCCCCCATCATTGATGTCGTGCGTGCTGTAAGTGCAGTGTCCTGCTTACCTTAACACAAAATCCACACTTAGGGAGGTGCTGGCGCTGTAAATACTATCTGTCCTTCACATGGATATGTTGGAGTGTCATATTTTCACGTCTGTAGATCGCTGTACTTATAGATTCTGCTGTCGATACTTATTTCTGGCTAAATAGACTTATCTGCTAAGTTGCTTTATTTTAATGGTTTCCAGTCAAGTATATTGACAGCTGATATTTGAATGACATCCATGTGCCATAATCTCGATAAACAAATGCATACAGTGTGACAGTTGAACACAATGTCATTAATGAAGAACATTCAAAAATGGTTTTTAGAATAGTTTTAAGAATATTACCTTTACATTTTAAGCACTTTACAGAAACTTTTCTCAAATCTGAGGTGGGGAACCTGTTCCATGGAGGGCTGGTGTGGGTGCAAGGTTTTGGGATGACATCTCAATCAGCCAATAACAGTGGGTCCAGGACTGGAGTTGAGAACCACTGTTTTAGTACTGGCTGATTGAGAGGTCATCCCAAATATCTGCACCCACCCCAGCCATCCATTAAACGGGTTCCCCACCCCTGCGTGAAGAGCTGCCATCTTCCTTCCCAGAAGTGCTGCTGAAGTTGAAAGTTGTGTAGAGGGATGTAGAACCATGGGCTCATGAAGCACTTTTATTTTGACAGGGCTATTTCAAGGTGTTGGGCAAAGGCAAACTGCCCAAGCAGCCTGTCATTGTGAAGGCCAAGTTCTTCAGCAGAAAGGCTGAGGAGAAGATCAAGGGAGTTGGAGGAGCTTGTGTGCTGATGGCATGAGCACCTGATACCAATTATTGGAAATAAATTGTATAAAAAGAATCCTTGCTTGTTATCTGTATAAACTAAATGTCATTTGATTGTGGTTTATGCGTGTGGTGAGTCCTCAGTTGGTCTGGGCTGGTGTTTTGTTGGGACAGCTAATGCTAAATTGCTACTGTAATTTTTCATATTGAACAGCTTAGATTATGCAAGTAGCTGGTATAGTTTGTGGAGGAGGCACATGGTGAGCATGAGGGGAAGATGCAGGTAATTCCAGCCTTTCATCTGCTTACTGGTCAGGGCGTTGGAGCCCATTACAAGCCACATCCATACACTGTTAGCCTAGCTGCAAGTCTTTGGACTGTGGAAGGAAACCCAGAAATATACCTAGTAACTGCGGGAGAACATTCAAACTCTCACAAAGCAGTGGTGGGAGGTTAGAGTATTACTGAGAACCACTGCTACCAGGAGAGTACAGGTGCTTGGAATAAATTTTGCAGCTTAGTGAATGTGGGAGTCATGAATGTAAAGGTGAATTAGGTGTCATCCCGCTACTGTACTGGCTACATAAAATGGCAGCTTCATTTTTCTTTAACCTAAAACGCCCACCTGTGACACCAGGAGAGTCTAGTGACCGAAATAACGAGAAACTTTGCACCACCAAAAGGGGGTGCTCTGTCTCTGGATTCTAAAGGTAGCATCTTCCCACTGAACTGAATGAACAGCTTGAGTTCAAAACAAATTTCACACATGTTCGTAAAACATATTTAGAAATTTACAAGATACAAAGCAATTGGGTTGTTAACAAGTCTGTTCTTCATGTACCTTTACGCATATACAGAAACCTCCAGCTGTTTAATACACAGGTCGTCCTCATCTAAAGTACCACAACGGGAGCACAACAGACAAAAGCAACATTCATGCAATGGCAAAGAGATCTAGCACTTGGTGGAGCCATTCTTCATATGTGATGATTCTCCATGTGCCTTCTCTAAGTCAGTGGTTATTCTGGGAACAGTCAAATGCACTTTAGGTACCATCCACATTGCAACCACACTTAAAGCCCCATTGGAATTACTCTACAAAGGTAACTAGGAGCCTAACAGGTATAACAGCAAGCTTACAGTGATTTTTTTTTGTTGTACAAAATCTGAACTTAGGTACAGCCCAATATAGAAGATATTTGTGTATTGGGTTTACCGGGTCTTGTAATGTGCACACTATGCAGTAAGAATATTTCACCATTGTTGGTATTTGGTAAAAAAAAATGTACAGTAGAATGGGAACTCCATTAGTTCTTTTTGTGCAGGAATTTCATTTTGCTTCCTGGAAAAAAAAGAAAATGAATCCAATTAGGCTCTCATGAGGTTAATATATGCTGCAGCTCTGCCTCCATTCCATGAGCTCCCACAGGCTTACGCTTAATGAACTCCAGCTTCAGAACCACTGCTCTAGGCTAAAAGTCTCTCGACGAGAAAATTAGTTTTAAGTTAATGCAGAATTACAAATGGCGTGTTGAGACGTTGTTTTGAAAACTGTTCTGGAGCACTGCACAGGAGTTCACGCTGCATAACAGGAGACACTCTCCTGATGCAACGCAGTGATCCACTCACCCAACTCTTTAAAGAACTTGTTGACCCCGCTCTGCTCGGTGTCGGGCAACTCGTCCAAGTACTCCTCCACCCTCTGCTCAAAGAGACCTGTGACAGAGGTGGAATCAGGAAACCATATTATCCTAACTATTTGTTTTAAAATGGAAATGAATCTTACTGTTTCTAAAAAAAAGGGGGGGGCACTGGTTTCTCCTTTTCCAAGTGGCGACAAGTAAAATATATTTTTCTACCAGGAGGGGGCATCTACAAGCTGGTGCAGGAAGTTTTTTTTTTTTTTATCTACAGTAGATTTCCCTGCTCAAATACAGCAGGACCAGAACTGGGGAACCCTGGTGCAGTGCACGCTTCTGTCACTAAATTGCAGGAGCCATTGCAGCTGGGCTACTGCACAGGAGACGCTGTGTAGCTCAGGCGGTTAGGGATCTGTGGAAGGTCCTGGGTTCAAATCCTCTACTGGAGGCATTATGGAGCAAGGCCCTTAACCTTAGCTGCTCCAGGGAGGCTGCCTGACCCTGACTTGAAGGTCACTTTGCATATAAGTGTCAGGTTGGGAAACACTGGCCTAGTATATGTCTGAGATTACTACAGAGGACCACAGCATGATGCCCAGAGACACACGGCGTACCCTTGGCTCGACACTTGCGGAGCTCCCGGTCCTGGATGAAGCCAGCAAACATCTGGGACTCCATAAAAACGCCCAGGAAACGGCGGACGCTCTTGGAAGCCACAGACTTACGAAAGGCCTCCCTCTGAAATAGACGCTCGCCCTGTTCGTTCTGGGTCATGAACAGGGAATAATGTCCAATCGTCTCCAGGAAGAAACGGATAAAAGCCTCTGACACCACGTTGTTTAGGGTGTTACACTCTGTCAAAACAGGGAGATCTTCATCTAACAGTTATAAAGAGTTATATAAACTGTTTAGAATGAATGCTTTATAAGGCCACGTTACCTGCATAAGTAATGCATCAGCATTTCAGCAAAAGTAGAACGTAAGACTTATTACACAATAAATAGCATATAAATGTGTCACACAGAGTCCTTTATTGAAAGTGTTATTGACTTTTCCATACGCATACCTGCGTTATACGCGCTTTTTTGGTTATACCGTTTTTGGTTTTTCCCAAGCATACTCCAGCAGATTTGAATATAGTGTCTTTCAGAGCACTCAAAATATAATTAGGCCAAATTGTCCTCCCCTCCCCTGCACCCATGGCTGTCAAATGCTTTGTCAATGGGCTGTGACAAGTTAAAAAGTCTTTTTTGAAGAAGAAGAGGAATTTGTATCTCATCTGGAGTGAATCGAGTGAGGAAAATGAAAAAGCCATTTTCTGTGTTTGGAAAAGCAGAAACGGTGTTACTCGCTGCCAAATCATAACTGCGCGAACATCAGAAATATTTACAGTCCCACCTTGCCAGGAAATTTCCATTCTGTTTCTGCGAGGGAAACATTCAGCTCATAACAATGAGGCACAATGCTCCCCTTTTTGAAAATAATCCACACAAATATCGACAATATCTGTGAAAAGACACATCCCATAAAGACGACAGGCGGGGTTTCAGTTAGTGGCCTGTCTTACTTAGGACTATTTCATTAACTCTCCCAGTCTCTAACAGCATCACCTTTATTTCCTTGTAGTCTGCAGAGCAAATTCATAGCGCTGCAGCCTTGATCACATGGTGGGCTTCATCTCTCATTGGACCCTGGGTGACTAGATCAGTGGTTTACCTTCATCCGATTCGCTATCAGAGTCCTGACCGATGAGGTCTTTCCTCTGTTCGAGAGCGTGCTCCAGGGCAGCCTGGAGTTTCCGTGGCAACAGTGTGGCTTCATCATCCATCTATAAACGGTAACCATGGTGATTGTAAACGATGTGTGCCTACTTGCGGGCAATCATTCGTATTCTACTGAACACTCATGGATAATGTAGTCTGAAATGCAGTATAGAAATATCATTTTCAGAATGCATGGTTCCTGGGGAGTACAAGTTTATTGTGCTCTCCCTTGCGTTTAGATCCTATAATCAAACAGTCATTATTGAGATCCACAAATACTGAAAAATGATCTGGCTTGCATACATAACACATATAAGTGACATATATATATATTTACCTGTCTAATGAACCGGTCTTTCCTCAGGTCCACCGTTAAAGCCTGAATTAACAAAAGGGAATACATTTCATATTTAGGGAAAATAATAATATTGAAAAGAAAACTCCCATTAGTGTTCATGAGCACCACCAGCAAGTCAATATTAAGACAGCAGATGTTTCTCAGTAGGCTGTTGTTTAGCCCTTGAGTATTTTACTTCTTCCATTCTAAATTGTAGATTCTATAGAATTTATCCTCATTTTGAAAATGGACTGGGGTAACTTCGACCCCAAAAACAACACAGGGGTTAGAGGAGTATTGGATGTTTTATGAGGCATTTAGGAGTGTTACTAGCGGTGGTATGTTGTAATAGTGTCTAACTCCTGATGTCAAACCCACAAAGAGGACGAGACCCAACCCTGGCCACTAACCGCAGTGGATGGGGAGGTAGATAGAGGGCAGACTGCTTCCGACTGGAATAACAGGTCGGGCCAGAATAAGGAACAAAGCACAGCCCATGCACCCACTTCAAGTCAGCTGAAAGAAACAGCTAAGCCCCTAGTATACAACTGCCACAGATGTGCAATTTTCTGCACCCCCATGTGAAATATGCCAATGTAGCATACAGCTACTCCATACGGCTACTAGTGCGGCAAGTTCTTTTCTCATTTTGGCTGGGCCCTCAGCAGCTGTGATGGCTCCCATCTTTGCTCCTCCTCCCAGGATCACCCCAAGAATCCCGGGTCAACTCCGGGAGAATGAAAGAGGTCAGTTCAATCACCGAGTTCCTCTCTGAGTGAGATCCAGCCTACTAAAAACAACACGAACCTGCATCTCCCCTTTGCTATATCTGCCAATGTTTAATTAGCTTGACCCAGCATTCTTACTATGTGGAGCGATTCATAGCTTACAAGCCGGATGCTGCACTTGTTTCTGTAGCAAAATCAGCTAGCAAGACCAAAGACTTCTGTGGTTGGGCTGGAGGAAGGCCAGCCTACAGCGGTTAGCTATCACACAAACTACTGAGTAGGCCGACTTCCTCCAGCTGGACCAGGACCCCTTAAGGCAAAGGTCCAATTGTTGTCCCCTTGGCTCCATCCACCATATTCATCCAGATTCCTCCAACAGACCTCGGTACTACCCCTGCAGGCCACTTACATCCGCAGTACAGCCTCTAGAGACTCTACAGAAAAAGCCACCATTGTCTCAACTAATCCTTCTCTGAAAAGATACAGAAAAATTGGAGGCATCAACTGAACATCATTAGCTTTAAACAGCTAATAGGAAAGAGGGAAATGTCTCCACAGTGATTTGCAGGAAAGAAGCACATGTATGTTTCTTTGGAGAACAGACATTTTGTTTTGAATCAAAAACATCTATTGGTAAACAGACATTTCACTTCTGGAATGGTTTGGGGATTATGGGGATAGATCATATGAATTTTACAATTTAAAATTGAAAATTTTAAACTGAAAATTTTACAATTCGCAAATCAAAACATCAGCATTACACTTACAGCAATTTATACATTTTGTGGGAATGTCTTTGAGTTTGAATTTGTTAAGCTACAGCAATGCGACTCAACCCTTTCTTACCCAGCATCCTGTGATACCATTGTATATAGATTTTCTTTTAAACAGACATTTTCTGACTGTTTAAAAGAAAATCTATATAGAATGGTGCCACATTTGACATTGAGTTGACATTGATCACGGTTTACACCTTGCTTCTAGCAAGCAGCCCCACTCTTTCTTCGTTCTTTCTATAACATCAGCATGCCTGGGGGGGGTTGAGCAGCCAGTTCACCTTGGACTCCCAAAGGTAAAGAACCCTACTTTTCTCCCTACTTGGGAGTTTTTGGCTCCTCTCCTCTGTTGTCATCTGGCTTTCTTTCTTTCATTTCTTTGTCTTTCCTTTCCTGTTTTGTATTACTCTCTCTTAATGATGTTATAATGTATCACACTCATGTAAAGCGCCTTGGAGGGGGACTCTATTGTGAAAGGCATTATATGCAAATAAATAAAATTGAATTGAATTTTCTATCATGCCAGAAATAAAATAAAGATTATTATTTTATTTACTTTCATAACCCCAAGAATCAGACAATTGGGACTGCAGCCAGTGTATTCAGGTAGTACTACAACAATTATATTGAGATTATGGAAATGGTCACACATCAACAGCCAAAGTCCATGTGGACAGCCCTACCTCCTCCACAGGGAGATCCTTCAGCTTGGGGAGCGAACTGGAGAGGATGCCCACCAGGAAAGGCGTGGGGCAGCACACGATGTCCACCATGGAGGAGGGCAGCACGGGGATGAAGGTGTGCTGCCAGGAGAAGGGGTAGAGGAGGGCCACCACCGCATGCACACAGCTGGACAGGGTGCTGGGGAAACAGGGGGCCGTGGGAGTCAGAGCTAGCCGTCTCTGCCATGTGAGCACAGAGCAAGATATAACAAAACAAAAAACGATCCATGCGAGGGCATTGCCGTTAGCCTAGCACTTTGTCCCATTCAGAGCTATGTCAGAGAATTAGCAAGGATGGGCTGACAATTTACCATATCATACTACACTACAAAAGATGTGAATTTTCCTTGTTTTCTTTGAGCAATCACGGCTACAAGCGCAAACCGTTATCCCAAGGTGCCATTACACACACTTGGGACTTCTTTTTTAAGCGTGCAAAGCATCAGATACAATTGAATAGCAAACTGACCACTGCCCTGCAGACCAAAGAAACAGTTACAACCGTATATCAACAAATAAGTGGAAAAAAGGTGTGTGGGCAGGGCTAGAACTGGCCGCATGGCTACAGTCTGCAAGGTAATACTACAGCTAAATAGCTGAAAATTCCAGTTCTCACATGCCCCGGGCTACGCTGGATTCCACTCCAATAAAGCTGTCATTAAAGCTGATTGAGCTGTTGACTGAATTAATATCACAGCACCAGGAAACGACAAGGGCACTTATGCTTATGCGGGCTGGCACCGCTGTCTGCCTCCCTGTTCCTGCACCCTCTCCAGCAGAGCATTCATATGTGCACATTTTAAATCAAATCTGCGCATTTTCGAAATGCTGATTCAATTAAACCTTGTAAACCATGAATACATAAATCTTGCAGGTTTAAATTTTATATACAGGTTCATCCAATGTGTTTCACTACTAGTGACAGTAAGTAGAAACTTGAAATTTAAAATAATTAAGTCGATCTGTGATAGAATATAAAATCGCGATAATGGAACAAATAAGACAAAAATTCCTATGCAGACACACCAACATACAAAATTCCACAGCATAAGTAAATATATGACAACGGTGGGCTATATATATCAAAAATGGACAACCCCATGTGTGGTGCTTGGATTTGGTCTTGGTGAGGTCTGTGGCCTAGCTGTTCATCATCATCATCATCATCATCATGCCAAAAGCACAAGCAGTAACTCTTAACCCTTTACTTCTTCCATTCTAAATTCTAGATTCTATAGAATTTATCCTCATTTTGAAAATGGACTGGGGTAACTTCGACCCCCAAAATAACACAGGGGTTAAATGCCTCACGCTCATGCATATCTGGAAGCAGCACATCCTTCTGAAGACTCGAGTAAGGATTCCTCTGCCTCTTCCTTCCTGTGTTACACAAAATGAGCCATAAAACCGTGAAAAAAAAACATAAGACTGGAAGTAGAGGAAGCACACAATCAGCAGAGTGCTCCCCCGTCCTGGCTTTATGTTATTCTCAGTGTGGGAGTATGGCAGAGTCATTGCAAAATATGCTTCTGATTGGCAGAATTTGCAGATGGTTCTTTCAGACTTATAAAGGAGCAGATGTGTGGTGGACATGTCAGGTAATGCAGTGACGACAGATTCATGCCCCAGACCCCTGACTGTGGTGGACGGGGTCCAGGGCCCAAGGCCACCACCCCACGGCAACGTTTAGAGACTGTCCCTACATCATCTCAGCCGTCACAAAGTCCAAGCACTGAACCGCGTGAGCCCAGGCACCATGCAGCCTAGGGAGGAGGACCGAGGGCACGCCAGGAGGCACATGAGAAGCAAACACAGCCCCATTGTTACCAGAAAGCCACTGCTCCTGAGAAAAACAGCCAGCGTGTCACAACGGGTGTTAAAACTAATAAAAAAATTAAAACAAGGTATGGCAGGGCATTGACAGTCAGCAAGGAATTCTGGGTATTCTGACAGCGTAACGAGGCCAACGTCCAGACACGCATGGGCCAAATATTCCCAGGCAGCCAGGGATCAATGGTGCCCTCTGTCTCAAACTGCTCGAGGATGGGGGGGGGAGTGTTGTGACCATGTAGCCGTACCCTCTACAGACTGATCTCAGAAGCAAACTTCTCATTAAGTGAGATCAGCGAACGAGAGTTCTAATGGAAGCCATGCAGCAAGCAGGAAGGTCCCCGTACTTGTCAGTGAACCAGTGATAAACTGTTGGGGCACACACGTCTCTGTGCACGCAACAGTGTGAGGCCAGTGTCTGTCTGTGTGTGCGTCTCTCCCTCTTCCACAAGCTATGATGGGAAAGGTCGCTGGGGTTAGAAATTAAAAGGGTCAAATGCTGAAATAACACTAGACATGGACAATCCATCAACTCATTAATATAATCGCTTACAGCAGGGCTCACAGCAGGCTACCAAGGCGCCGAGATATCAGGAAACATTTGTCACAATTATGGTGACATGATCACCATAAACAAAGAGCTCCATGGGGGGCCTGACACTTTGATGGCAGGCCAGGGGTCAGGGTTACTGGAACCTAGAACCAGTATCATTTTAAAGGGAGGAACATTTTTCAGCGGAGACCCCCAGCTGGTGTCAGGAAGGCAGCGCCTTAATCAGGGGTGCAAGAAGGTGTGTCAAATGCAATTCATGAAGGTGCCTTTTGATGGATGACCTCTGTGTATTTAATATGCTTTTAATATGGCTGTTCATGCACGGATTTTCATATTTTTCATTACTGAGGTTCTGATCCCCTTGGGTTCTCACTTATACTATATACTTATACTCATCAGGCCGAAACGTCTGGTCTCCAGACAATAAACTCGCAAATAAATAAATGGCCCACCAGCCAAAGGCTGAGGCTCGTTCTGTGGCACATTGGTGCGTTCCCGCGAGCCGCAGCGATGCCACCATGACTCAGCAAGCATGTTTCTGTACTAAAGTACAGTCTTGTACTGCAGTTGTCTGCTGGTTGGCTCTTGAGTACAGAAGAACGGAGACTCACTTCCTCTTGCTGGAGAATGTTTACCCCACAGCTATTCTCTGCGTTCCCTCGCATTACATCAGAAAGATGTGTCGGTCATCATGATGCATCGTGTCGAATGAGGGAACAAAGAGCGTATATTCAACTCCCTGATTAAAAAGAGACACGGTAGCAGAGTAAAGCAGCCACCCCTTTATAAGCAGAAGGCTAGTCATGGGATTAACACAGGAAAGCCATCTGGTAACGAAAAACAGCGTCAACGACGGGCAGGATGCGGGTTCGGAATGTTGTGCACCCATTATTCAAATGCTAATCCCTCTCCTGACTTCAAACACCATTTTGGGGGTTTAGGGGATGTGGAGATAAGTGGTGGTGGGGGGGGGCATAGTTTTCAAACCAATAATGACTGCCACTGAAAAGAAAAGGAAAGGGGGAAAAAAAGAAAAACAAAGAGCATTTCCATTAATTTTCCATGGATACGGGAGAAGTGCCTACAGACCGGGCACCTTCCCACCTCCCTGTGCTTCCATGGCAGAACAGAAACTCTGATTTAAGTCCGACAGAAACAGAATATGCCTTCAAAGCCCACACTTAAAAAAAAGGCAGTTTGCATCCTGGGGGAGGTATGTTCAGCTCTACAGCCACATTACTTCAACTCATGTACCCAGGACGAGGGAAGCAGTCTAAACACAGGGGAGCCAACACAGATAAGGAACCTTTTTTTTGCTTGATTAAAAAATTAAATGGGGGGGGAGTGTCCTGCCTTCCTGCTGGCTGCAGCATGTTTAGGTGAACATGATTCAATCCAAACAAAGACATTTCTTCCTTTTTTGGAGAGCAAATGCCACAGCTTGTCACATTATAAATGTGCAAACCTGTAGCTGACATCATTTCGGCGTCTGACCCCCCCCCCCCCTCGCCAGACTGAAATGCAAGCCACAATCACGTGAGCGCTCAACTCGGCAGCTCCCGATAAAATCCCAGGGCCGCCTCCAAAGTGAAGAGGCACTTCACCAGAAACCTGAGGTTTGGGTTTGGCGCTATGGTAACGATGCTAACTGACATGTTTACATTTGCTGCAAGTGACTCATGTAACACGTGCTGCTGGGGGGCTGGATTGGGGTTAGATTTTAACAGATCCACCTGGATGCTCACACCCCTGCGAGGCACGTTTCCCAGCTCTCTTATTTTCAAAGGGAAACGTCCCAGTGCCCCTGCTGTTGCCAGGGTACCGAGACGAGGTTTACGTTGTGGGTGTGGGTGTGAGTGCAGCAGGTCAGTCCATTCCAGTATTTCACATTACCAAGCTCATCAAGCCACAAGCAAATATCAGGGCCATAAAACGCAGTGAGGGAAAAAAGATATCATGATTAAATGGCTTTCTGCTGCATTGCTAATCCACAGTTAAAATAAACAGTCCTATCGCTATGTTGCACACCACAGATGTGATGTAGTGCATTTGTAAGCACAGGCAGAGGATTTGCCATCGCCACCTCAATAGTGCAGAGATTTAGATATGGTTTCAAAAGGCCTGTTAGAGACTAGGTGTGATATCAAAACAGCAAATACTGATTACAGTGAGCTGCACCCCCCTTTACGGAGTTAGCATGTCCGGGGGGGTTGGCCAGCCAGTTGACCTTGGACCCACAGAGGTTTTTTTTCTTCAAACTTCGGAGTTTTTGGTTCCTCTCCTCCATTGTCAACTAGCTTTCTTTTTTCAGCTAATTTCTTTGTCTTTCCTTTTCCCTGTTTTGTTTTACTCTCTCAATATCATGTAAAGTCATCATGTAATACCACGTAAAGTGCTTTGTGGTGACTCCATTGTGAAAGGCGTTATATAAGACATATGAGACATTGCCATTTTTTGGACATACTGGGACACGCCCTGTTAACACTGTGTCACTCCTGTTCTTGAAAGGTAGGACAATCCAGGTAATTTCTTTTTTCCATGCGCGGGAGGGGCTACATCGCAGGAGACTGGTGATGGGCACCTAACCGTGAGGCCCCCACAGCGACACACAAGCAAAGTGAACACATTGTTTTCAGATGGCGTCATCCCCCCCTCCCCGGCTGTTTATACGAGCCATCCTCTATGCAGAGACTGGAGTTTGGAGCCTTATGACCCCACACTGTCCTTGGAGGTTGGGTGCTCCTGTTACCAACATCTCTGCCTGAATCCAGTGTTTGATATTTTGCTAATTAGCTGATCATATGGTAGAATCCTTAAGCGTGCATCCCCCTATAAATGGGGGGGGGGGGTTGGGCGGGAAAAGGGCTAGTTCTGCAGTGGAATCTGCCACGGTGAATTCGGCCAACCACAAGTTTAGTCGCACTGAGGGAATGAAAGTATTCGCAGAAGGGTGCAAGAGGCCAGAACACCGAACACGACGTTCCTTCCTTGTTCCAACAACGATCCCAATTGCAGAGTATGAAAAATAGAGGAATGACAGGCCAGGAGGAAATTTATGCATAGAAACAGGGATCATCAAAGGCAGAAGACTATATCTATAGCAGGAACTTCATCAAAGGCAGATGTTATTCAGGCACATTTAAGTGCGTGTTCACTATTGACATGCACTCTGTAATTTAAACATCTTAAGTGGCAGTGAAAAGAATTTTATCTCAAGAGTCTCAGAGTTTTACTCCTTCATATGGTGGGATGGTAGCTATTCACGTTAAATACTTTGCAAAGGTACAAAAGCATGGCACTTCAGGGATTCAAACCTGCAGCGTTCCAGTTACAATGTCTCTTACAACCACAACACATGCTCACATGCTGTTAAAACACGGGGTAGTGAATCAGGAAGGTGGGTTTTACCTGAGTTTGTCAGCTACAAAGATGACCCTCCGCTCCAGGAGCAGCGAGGCAAAGACCCGTATGACCTGACGCACGCTCAGGCAGCTGAAGAGGCTCTCCAGGTCCACGTGCTCCAGCCGGGAGTCCATGGGTCGCCTCAGCTCCATAACCTGGGAGCAGCACCCATGCAGGTCAGTGGTGGACACTAACAAACTGCCAAAACAAAGCATGGTCTAGCACTGACATTAATGACTTCATGCCCATAGTCAATATTCTGCTATCATTATGACCAGACTTCAACCTTTAGATTACTCTCAAGCCCTCCCCTGCGGCGGGTAAGACACCCATGAACCCACCCTTGGCCACAGGAGTCATAACTTTCTTCAGCTAGATCTACAGTGAGACACAGCTTATGAAACTCAGACCATCCAGTCACATTTCCTGAGCTCACCTCATTCCCTGCACCAGGCAGGAAAGTCTTTACTTTGATGATTCTGCCCGGGGCAGGGAAGGGCGACTCCATCAGACTCCTCATGAAGGGGTACACCAACGCTGTTGAGATGCATCGACGCTTTTCCACCTCGTCCAGGATCTGCATGGAAAAGGTCACCGTGAGCTCAGAGAAGCAGACCCACATTCATCCGCATCTTTAGGGGCAGTTCAGGAACTCTCTGGGCAGTGGCCAGCGTGAGATAACACCTGGTATAAGAGAACGACTGGCAAAGAGCTCTTTGACTCAAATATGGCATAGCATGGTTACAGACACAGGGATTTTGTTGGAAACAACCACTCTTCCCTCCAAAACGTTATAATCTTTCTGTGCCCCCCAAGACCAAAGGAAAATGGTATAATAAACACTGAATCCCTGCCAACATCTGTTTCAGGGACCCTCTTGGCGATCAGAGTTATTCACTGGCTAAATATGAACATCAAAGTTCCTACGATACAATCTCTGTTCACTATCTTTACAGTATTGCTCTGTCTCTCTCTACTATAAAATGCTGTTTCCTTCCTAATGAAAACCATTTTGAACTTTGCACAAAGCGGTGTTTAATCTTTGCAAAACGATCGAAATCACAGCATTCCCGGCTATTTGTGTGCGCCCACGCTTATGCTTTTAACTCACATACCCAGGTAATATGTTACAGTTTTGGTAACATGCAATGGTTGCACTGAGGTATTGCTCAGACACCTGCAGTGAATTTAGTGGCATTAAATGCAAGCGCACATGAAGACAGGGCATTGTGAAACACTGGCGTGACGGGGCTGGTTCTTGCTCTGGTATCAGCATAACACCTGTAGGAGTAGACCAGCGAACAGCGAAAGTGACAACTCCTTAGTATCCTGTCACACTGCAAATATTCAGCAATCTCTGTTGTTAACCCTACCTGGGGAAGGGCCTTTCATAGTCTAATGGTGAATATCTGCCATTTTTAGCAAGTGGTAGGATTCAGGGGTGATTACTTCTTAATGGAACATAGACCTATGCCACAGGAAGGCGAGGAGCTTGCTGCAGAAGATCCCATTGCATGGCAGCACTGGTATCTAGTAAGCAGGATTTCTGTGTTGGACCTCTTGGAGTGCCAAAACAGACACTACTCCAACAGATGTCCTGCCACGCCCGTTGAACCCTGGAGGCAGAAGACGGCCGCCCATCCCAGGTGGTTGACCTGGATTTGCAGATGAGCTCACCTTGGAGAACAAGTTGAAACAGCCCAGCCGACTGATGACGCAGTAAACCTCAGGCAGGCGAGGCCCTTTCCCACTGGGCTGGGTAAGAGAAATCAAGACTCACATTAGCTAAGGGGTAGATCTGTCTGACGCTTTCAGACGTGAGGGACGGATGCAGGTGCCCACGCAGCGTGTGGAGCACGCCCTGCCAAGCATTCACACTTACAGCCATGTAGAGCTGGCTATGACACAACCCTTCTCTTACATCATTAGTTCAGAAACATCAATGGTAGGAGTGCTTCAGTTGCAGAACATATCATCTGGAGTAGCTAATTTAGATAAGCGAGTCAGGTGTGCTATTCTGAGTATCCCAGCAACATGCCCATCAGAGGATTAGCTCATTACTAAACAGATGACCAGTCGCCTACTCCATAGCTGCTGAATCACGAACGAGACCACACCTCTCACCACCTACCCCCCTCCATATTCATACACACATACAGGCGGCCCAATTGCCCCTGCCCATGCCAGGCACAGCACTCTCTCCCCTCATTGTAATCACTGAGTGATTAAGTCTTTGATAGGAGCCGTGGTGCCCATGCCAGGCCGCGGCTCTCTGAACAAGGAGTGGAGCCAGCAGGAAGAGCTTGCCCTGTGGTTTTGGGGGGGGGGGAGGTGAGACCACAATGAAGCTTGGGGGGGCCTGAAACACGACACGTAACCTAATGTCTCCCACACACAGATTAAATATAATCTATATGCCCACTGAAGCCCAGCAAAATCCGAGACAAGATTAAACACAGAATATAAAAAGAAAAAAACCTTAATGCGGGCCTCTGCCTCACTAGGCATCACCTGGATTTCTACAAACGCGATTCCCATCTCTGTTATCAGAGAGGAGATCGTACAGCTCTCTGGGAAGCAGAGCCGACAAAACGGAACTAGTGAAACAATATGCATTATATTGTACTTGTTGCTGAGGCCATGGAAATCCATGTCAGATATTACAATATCTTCTTAACCAACAGAGCATCTAGAGATAAACACAGTAAAGAAAGTAAAACTAGATAAAACAAAATACAGAGCAGAATAAACGCGAGTTCGGCAGCTCACCAGTAACCTCCTGCAGTAGCCAAATCGCCGGCTTCCATCTTCTCCAGTCAGCATGAAGGAGAAGGTTTCACTGTAGGGGAACACCAAACCTTAGCGCCGCACAGCAGCACTTTTCCGGGAATCCCAGTTAAGCACCCGATAATTAAATCATAGACGTGGTGGTTTGTAAAGCACCACGTTGATTGTACAATAGAGGCACCCTTTCATTTCTTCACTGAACGATTGCATTCTTCAGGGGCTAAAACAGGATTATATTTCATGCAGATCCAGTTGTCCCTTGTTCCATTCTACGAAAGACTACAATACCCCTGCCACCACTTAAAAACAGGCTAACTCCTTCTCGTTCAGGTTTACGCAATTCAAAACTATGGTCTTTATTTTCAGATTCCATGGGCATTTGCATCTGTATCTATTCAAGAATTTATCTCCAGAATATATAGGATATTTCTGTTCTTTCCAGTATAAACACCATCTGTATACATACATACAGTACCTATGTACAGCACATTACAGAACTTCACTAATCCTTTAACTGTTTTCCTTTTCAGTAAAAAAGAATCCCTTTCTTTAAGACAATTGGTAATAGTTTATTTATTTTAATAGTTTATTTCTACTCCAGGAAACAGGGTGGAGCTTGAGTTGTTTGCTAGCAAGGGAAATCTTCAGCAGTTGTAGCAAAAATACAGATTTTTTGTGTTTCGATAAATATGGGTCGTATTTTTTGTTTCCATTTTAAAGCCAGTGACCTATTCCCATAAAGTGTGGTGTGTCTGTTAATACTCCACCCCTAACATCCTTGTATTTCCTTTACATCATGGAACAATGTTTATCATATACGCTGGCAGAGATGGCTGTGGCCTGCCTAAGGGGAGCATGGGCCCTACCTGCTGTACTCTGACACAGGGCTCCAGTCTTTGGCATCAGGAAAGCAAAACTGTGGGATGGCTTTGAGGCGCTGCTCTGCCTCCCTCATCTGCTTGGTGGGCTGATCCAGCTGGGAGAGAATATCCACGTCAGAATGGCAGAGATCAACTTACACTGAGGTCAGAGACGGCCAGAAGGACAGAGAGGTACACCTGTATTGAGGTCAGAGACAGCCAGAAGGACAGAGAGGTACACCTGTAAGGAGGTGACAGATGGTCTGAAGGACAGAGAGGTACACCTGTAAGGAGGTGACAGATGGTCTTAAGGACAGAGAGGTACACCTGTAAGGAGGTCACAGATGGTCTGAAGGACAGAGAGGTACACCAGCATCAAGGTCAGATACAGCGAGAACAGAAAAGTCTACCTGTAACCAAGCTCAAAGAGCATCAGGCCTGCAGTGAGGTCTACTCTGAGCTCAGATACAGAGAACTGCAGTGGGACCTATCTGTATTAAGCTCAGAGATAATCCGATTGGTAGAGAGACAGAAGAAAACTTTGGTCACACCTGTTGAGTTGAATTTTTGTTGTGTAGGAAATTTTCACATTCCCTTCCTAGTACCTATTTCTGATCCAGGCATATATCAGGCATGGAGCAGGTCTCTGGCAGACTCAGTCAGACTTCTCAGAGACACAATCACCATCACAAAAACAACACCCACATGTCTTTCTTGGAAGGTTTTTCTAACACTATGACGATCATTTCTTTTTATACTATAAACTGTCAATGAAATCACTCACAAGTTTGTTTTTTTTTATTAGAAAACAAGCTGCCAAATTTCAGTAGCCTAAATAAGGGCAAACAGTTTCCCTCAATTGTTGCCAAATAAATACAAAACTAGAATCAGGCAGACATCAAAAGAAACTGAAGAAGGTCCCAGATGTTTGGCTATGGCAGGTCCCTCTAGTTTTTCCTGACCTTGGGGAACTGGTAGGTGACCTCTGGGGTGTAAGAATTCTTGGTGGGCTTCTTCTTCAGAGACACCACCACAAAATACTCGAAAAGCTCTCGTTCCTGCCACTCGATCAGCTGCAGCTCCAGCGTGCGGTAACTGGGGGCCTGTCGCAGCATGGACTGCAGTTTCAGCAGACGCCTCGTGTGGGCTGGGGGTAGGGGAGGGGGGGGGCAAGGGGCAGACACAAAATCAGCCATAAATACAGATACAAAATACAAGATCTTGACTCTCAGCACAGTCAACACAGGGTTCCAAAATGTAGCAGAGAAAGGAGACTGTCTACGATTGCTACAGCACAGAGGAGAAGACACTAAAAACAGCACAGTGCTTCTAAAAGAAAACTAGAGTTTTAAAATACCATAACTTTTTCAGATATGCAATTCATAACATCTGTTATGTAAGCAGACAGTGCCCCTCTAATTAGTTTTATATGATAGAAAAATATTTTTCCAGTCTTTGTGAGGCCTGTTTGTTTATGACCATGATCCAGATAGTTGTGGACAAGAAGGATTTCATGCATGTGTTATCTTTCCCAACACTGTGCTTGAGAGTGCAGGGGACTGACTGGCACAGTGTAGTAGTGTCTCGGGGTGGGGGGGGGGTAAAATTACCCCAAGCTCAGGAAGGAGCCAGGCTGCACTGCTGAGAGTGACCGCGCCTCACCTTTGAACCGGTCATCCGAGTCACTCTCACTTTCGCTGTTATCCTCTGCGAACAAATGGAGAGAAACAGTGACTATAAGCAGAAAATGGACATGCCCTTGGCCTGGATATGTAAAAATATAGTTATTGTGTTATATAAATGAATGAAAATGGGCAAGACTGTACCTCTTAGAGAAGGGGGCTCTATACCGGACAGGGTGAGCTTCTTCAGTCTCTTCCTGCCTCTTTTTGTACAGTAGATGGAGTTAATCCTCTGCACCAGCTGGTAACAAAGCAGAACAGCATCGGGCCGATGTTTATGTGCCGTGACGCGTTACAGTAATGGGCTACAGTGCAGAGCGAATGCTTCCGCAAAGCTCCAGTGCATTTTTTGAACAAAGAAAAGCGCAGATTAAAAAAAAAAACAACTGAAATCCTAACAGTTGTTCCGAGCACCAAAAAAAAAAACCCAACTTCCACACCAGGTTGGAGGGGTGCAGTCAGGCGAGGGAACATAGGCCACAGCCATGTGTTCCTGTGGCCTTTTAATTCCAAAAATGGGATAGTTACAACAGGAGCAGATGCTCCCCATGGAGAGGAGCACTTAGGACAAGCATAATAGGGGGAGGTGGAAAAATGAATGAAGTTGTGACATGGGCTTGCGCTGCCCGATTCCAGATCCTGAGTGTTACCTTGGGAATCCTCCGGTGGTGATGGCAGGCTAACGTGTCCCCACTGAGGCCATCCTCCAGCACGCTGCACGGGGAAGTCAGGACGGCAGACTGGGCCACGAGCGCTGTGCCATCGTGGCCGTGTCGCTTGGCCAGACAGGTTGCCCGTCGGTACTTCCTGTCCTTCGCAGTGCCTGAGAGGCGTGGGGACTGCATGCTGGGCACCTTTGGGAGGAAGACAAGCCTCGGGGTATCACTGACAGTGGGTCAGTGGCTCAATGTATCAGAGTTACTCGGTGAGATAGGAAGGCCATCCAGTGACAATACGAACACCCTCCCCTCACCCAGTGGTAGGCAAGGTTATAAAAGCAGATGTGCGAAATACCAGGCTAAGAGAATACAGGAAACCGAGCCTAAAGAAAGATTCAGAACCACTTCATGTACAAGCTAAAAGGGAATACCAGTCTGGCTGGCCAGCACCTTTCAGACATACTAATAGTGCTCACACACAAATTCAGCCGATTTCTACTTCTGAAACCCTTAGGATTTGCCAAACTCAAGAGCTCCAGAAGCTGGTTTTAGCCAATGATAAAAATACCTGGGAAGGCGTACTGACTTTCCCGTCCAGGGGGGCCGGGGTCCTGTGGCGTGCGTCCCGCTGACTTTCGGGCTGCAGACGGGGCCTCCGGCGAAGCTCCCGACCTTTTACAACCACATCCTCGTATGGGGATTCTGCGGGGTACAGAGACAGGCACCAGTTTGTTTAAAGAGGAGCAACATTTTTAGTGTGACAGGTTCAAAAAGAAAAGCGTAGAATAACCCCAAGGATGTGTGGAAAAGGACGCTGCGGTACTGGGAGTCACCCAGTGCAGTGCATGTGGAGATAACGGGTGGGCAAGGATCACCCCACCATGCTGCAACTCTACAGAAAATCCCAAGTCAGAGCATTCTGAAATACAAATATCCTAAATACCTTCTAATTTAGCGAAAAATGCCCAACCACCCAGAATCCCACCACGTTTTTTCCACTGTGATGCCCTTTTGAGCGAGTCAATGGCAGGGACTCATGCCCAAGCGTTTTCTACATGACCCATGGAGCCCAAATACCTCAGAGGACTGATATATGATAACGGGCCACTCATAGACATTTACTGGGGCTTTGAACGGATCTGTCTGAATACAGGAACACAGTAAGGATCTACTGCAGAGCAGCTACATGGTAAATAACCAGGATCAAAAGCCACTTAATGGTAATGAGCGACACCTATTTATTTTGATGGCATAAATGACTAACAAGTGTCTACATTCAACACGAATGGGCATTATAAATTACAAACACACCAGAGGCCTCATATCTGAACAGGTGGTCTTTGTAATACATTTGATATGTGGCTGTCTGTCTGCAGAGGAAACCGCTGAACTCTGACCTGATCTATGTCTGGGGATGACCACTGGTTATATATTGCATCACTGGGCTGTGTTCAATAGTGCAGTACCTGAAGAGTTCAGGTAAATACCGGCAGCACCATACTATTTACATGCTGACTGTACAGTAAGTGTTACGATTTCTGCATGTGATAAACTAAAAACTCAAACTTCTGTTTGTTCTTATAGTGCTGCTTAAATGCACTACATTTGAATCCCCACTATTTTCATTCGGCTGTTAGCAATGTACCATACAAATCATATCTCAGCATCTCGCCGTCCACCATAAGAGCGTGTGAAAGCACGCTGAGGCCAGCCGGCCAGGTGGTGTTCAGTGGGCGCATAGCGATAATGCTCAGATAAGGCTGTGCTTAACGCCGATAATGACAACTGGCTTCCGAACAGCATGTTTCTCTGGGAACTGACAACTGCAAAAGGTACCAGCGTTTCTCCAGGCAAAGCCAAAGCGGTAGGGAGCTGCGCGCACACACAGGGAGCTGCGCACACACCGGGAGCTGCGCACACACCGGGAGCTGCACACACACAGGGAGCTGCACACACACAGAGAGCTGCACACACACGGGGAGCTGCACACACACAGGAAGCTGCGCACACACTGGGAGCTGCGCACACACAGAGAGCCGTGCACACACCGGGGGCTGCACACACACCGCGAGCTGCGCACACACAGAGAGCTGTGCACACACCGGGGGCTGGGCACACACAGGGAGCTGCGCACACACAGGAAGCTGCACACACATCGCGAGCTGCGCACACACCGGGAGCTGTGCACACACTGGGGGCTGCGCACACACAGGGAGCTGCGCACACACCGGGAGCTGCGCACACACACAGAGCTGTGCACACACACAGAGCTGTGCACACACCGGGGGCTGCGCACACACAGGGAGCTGCGCACACACACAGGGAGCTGCCCGCACACAGGGAGCTGCGCACACACACAGGGAGTGTTTCCGGTGATGGAAAAATCTGTCTGTTCAAACAAACGCAAGTCAACATATCACTGGGGGACGTGACTCAAACTGCCGCCCAGCCATACGCGATGCAATATATACGGGAGTGAGACTGTTGCGGACACACTGCTCACACAGCCTATAGCCGACACAAACACAGCTCTCAGAGTGAGCGCTGACAGACATTCAGAAACACCATATGTGGCCATGAGCAGAGGTCATATGCTGAGCCACATGACCCAAAAACAACTTTAACTGCAGGAATCATACATGTAACAGAAATCATATAGAAAAATGCCACCAAAACACACTTAAAGAAGGTTTTTCAATTTTTAAATTAAAAATAGCATGGGAATAAAGCAATTCATTCATTCTGATTTGGCTTTCAACCACCTGTAATTGACATGTGAGCTTTCTTTCCCGCATGTCTGGATGGTGCCTGGGATTGGATCCTGCTTTTCTCTCTCTCTCCCTACATTGGTTCCTCTCCTCCCTTATTGTCTGGCTCTCATTTCTTTTTGTCCTTTTTCCCCCCTTCTTGTATTATTCTATATAAATGATGCAAGAAAGTATCACGACACACCCATGCCAAGCGCCTTGGGGCGACTTCGTCGTGAAAGGTGCTATATAAAAATAAATTAAAACTGAATTGAAATTTATACCAGCTGCCTGCTTTATGAAAACAATATGCAACAGTGATGCTCAATCTGGAAGACCGATAAACATAAGAAAATTTAAACGTAACTTTTAATGTGTTAACATGGGTGAAATTTCCAGTGGTTCCAAGATTACAAAATAAAACCATAACATTGAAAGTAGAGGCCCTTCGAACTTTCCCACCTTTTACGGCACCCCTGCCCCAGGCATTCTGGGTAATGAGAGGTGGAATCAATGGGGCTTTTTAATTCCCAGTACGTGGGATTAGCATAGCCTGTCAATAACAGCTTGGCTTAGTCTAATGGGAACAATTGAAGTGTGCAGTAGGTTTTACGAGGGCTAGACACTGTGGGTTTTAAAGCCTAATTTCTCTGGTAACTAGCTGCAAACTTTGCATAAACACAGTGGGGTGCTTCAGAATGCATGGGCAAGAGGTCACCTCAGTTCCCTTTGAGTTCATGGCCTACCCAAAGGCCTCTCTAACCATGGATACCAGCCTCAATTCTACAGGAGACATGAACATGCAATGCCTCAACCCAGCCCAGTCTTTACTTTGTAGACCTTTTGAGTTTGAATATAGACATCTATATTCCAATCCCACTTTGAGGACTGAGTACGTTATTTTGTCACATCTCACCCAATGCAAACATCCAGGCAGTGGGGAGTGGGGTTGGGGTGGGGGACTTCTCATTTTTTCTTGGAAGGTGCCACCATGTGGTATACTTTGTGCAATGTGGATTTTCCCGGTGTCTCCCCACTTCCTTGCAAATGAGGAATTCTGCCCTTGAAAAAGGGCTGGCATGACATGCCTGCATTGGGCCACCCAGGACAAAATGAGATGTTCTTGGCCACGGTTTGTATGTCCCTACAATCAACTGGACAACAAGGAGCCTCTGTAGACATGAAATACATCCAAGAAAAACTTACTCAAAGTTTCCAAAGCAGAGAGCTTCCATCGAAGTTGAAGCCACAGTTAATTTGTGGAAGGGTTAAGTGCAGATAAACACTTTTGTCTTGAGAACCGTGCTGTATTCCCCATCACCTGTGACAAAGCTCTTAAACTCAGAAGAGGTCCAAATTTTATCTGTTGTGTGATTTAACCCTACTCAGGTATGGTCTCGCATCAATAAATGGTTGAGAGAGTTAAGGAGACACGTATCAATCTAAAGCCCATTCTTGTCAACCCTCTACACAAAACATGTTATCAATGTTGATATGAGTGCAAGACCACATGTTTGGGTTTCGACACAAGACACTGAGAAAACAAACCAAACAAGAGCCCGTTTTACATGGCAGGCAAGTTTGTTTCAGGTAAATCCTAGAGAGACACTTCAAGCATGTGATGCAACAATTTATATGCCTATAAACAAAACAGACGAAACTGCAGAACAAATCTGTCAACCATATTTGTCTCTTTACAAAATGAGGATGTAAATTAACTCAGACCATGACCAACATATTCCTCACTGTCAGGGAAAGGCTTGGGTTTAATCGGAATATTGTGACTTCTCGCAAATCCAAGGTTCAGCTAAGGGCAGATAATTAGCAGAGTATTCTTCACAACCTAAGAGGTAAACTAGTGACAACTAGTCAAACCCGGCCAGGCAGGAAACCTTCTTCAGCTGCCACATAAACACAAGACTCAATAACTTTTCATTTTGCATGAACACCCACAATTCTCTTAAATGCTTCTTAGAAATTCAATTCAATTCATTTTTATTTGTATAGCGCATTTTCACAACATTACATTGTCTCAAAGCGCTTTACACTATCCCCGCCCAAAGGGAAGAGCTTTCTTGGATGACTAATGCAGTTTGCAATGTTTACTGCTTCCGACTGGAGTTCCAACATGCTCCAACTTACATACAGTTATTCCATGCAGGCTTTGACCTGGTGTTGCTCCCCCCCCCCCCTGCTCACTTCCTGCTCACTCACCTACAATGTCCTCATAGGCATTCTCCTCTAAAGTGCTTTTTGAGCTGGGCCGGCTCCGACTCTCCGTAGAACCACTTCCGTTTTCTGCCGGTGAGGGAGGGAGGCTGGAGGCATCCTCGGACTCACAGGACACTCTGGGAATGTGCCAGATGCCCGTCAGGGACAGAAAGAGGTACAAGACAGGAGACAGTGGGATGAGTGACAGAATTTAGTTCCCCGTCCAGCAGATAGTCCATGAGAGCCTGAATCAATCTTGAGGGAATTGAGGCCACCTTAGAATTTCAGATGAGATGGAGATCTTGAATGCGGATACAGAAGTAAACACACTGACTGCGGACAGTGAACAATCCACAGGCCTTAGCAAACAAGGGCGACCTTAGATTACAGCCATGACAGCATGCTCAGCTCAGACTCACAGGGAGGTTTTCCTGCATGTCTAAAGACTGTACCCCTACACTATCCATCCCTCCTCCGCCAGCCATGATCTTAAGCATTTAACCATGGACTGAAAGTATCAATTAGCTGTCAGTGCATGATTTCCCATTGCATCACTGACACTGGATGCTGTTGCAGTTGTGGAAGAAATGACGGCAAATAAATTTGCGATGACTTAAACCAAAAGAAATATTTTAATTTAGGAATCATTCTTCCGATAAGAAATCGGGTTCATGTTGCAGCTCCCACAATGTGATAACATTATGGCTAGGATACTGCTATGATAACCAAGAGCCAAAGTTAACATTAGACTATGATTCAGGACATGTCCCCCCCCCCCCCCCCAGTCACTGTGCGAAAATGCTTCTCAATTTTGGATGCTTAAAGGGGGAGGGGGCTGGGAAACAAAACCAGCATGCGAGAGCCCAAGTACCCAAAGGAATCAAATAGCTAGACAGGAATCTGGAACCCTATGGAGACCAAACAAATTAAAAGGCCAAACAGCTTTATTTGAGCCCTTGTTAGCTTCCCACAGCCCAAGACAGCAGGGAATCAAAAGAAATATGTATGGTCCAGTAAGAGAGAAGTGTGTAAGTGTTGTTTCACATGACACTATCTTGGAAAGTGCTACACAATCCTGAGCTGCCTAAGGGAGTTCAACTAAAAGGTCACGGCCTCGCTAAGAGTTCACTTCAATTCTAATTCCTCTTCACATTCATTCATAGTTGATTATAACGCAACTGGAACTGAGGCTGTTCAGTGTCGTTCAGTCCGCTAAACATATGAAAAGCCTTGATAGCTATTAATGAAAGATTCGTGTATAACATAATGACTTGCAAAATAAAACTCAAAATATAACTTCCATCCATCTTCTGGTTACCTATCCTGGCCAGGGTCACAGGAGAGACCCAGAGCTTCTCCCAGGAAACACAAGACTGGCGTACACCCTGAATGGGATGCCAGTCCATCGCAGGACACATACGTGCACACATTACAGGCAATTTAATAAATACCAAATTAATAAACAGCAAACACATGCCTGGTAGGAGGAGACCCATTTGACATGGGGAGAACGGGCAAATCTCACACACACCAAACATGGGATTCAAGACACTACAATTCACACTTCAGAACAACATCAACTCTGCAAATGCTTGACATGCAATCTTGTCCTTGATTTCATTCTCAGGAGACTCCTGGGTGCTTCAAATCCCCTATAAAAGAAGCATCTGCTTGCCTTAGGAGCTCTCACAAGGGAGCTATACAAACTTATCCTCCTGTTTTTTAGGAGCGATGAATAAACATTGTTGGATCTTGGAGCTGCATTAGTGCTAATTTTATTAGCTAGCTTGGTGTGTTGAGCACAGAGGGCCAGTTACAGAGTATGGTAACAATATAAAAAGTTCCCGTTGATGGTTAACGCTTTCCAGGAAAAGTCAAACAAATATAAGGACAGTTATCCACACCTTTCAGGTAGAAAGGTGTTCGTTCCCCCAACAAATCCATTCCAATTTCATACTTTCCCCAGCAACCAATAGTATCTTGACTGGAAATAGATTGCGACAACCAGAAGGCAGACAATCTTACCTGTCAGGATTCTTTTTCCGGAAACTTCCCTCTGGCTTCTGGACTCGTGTCATGGGTGGTGCTGGGGTAGAGGGCAATGGGGGCGGGGACTCGGAAGGGCTGCTGGGAGGTAGACCATTGCTTGGCGACATAGACTTATGGCTCTCGTGGTTCCGGTTGACCTCGTACTCAAAAGTGCGCTTGGGTTTAGGAAGAGGGTTGACCAGCGTGCCTCCGAGTGTGTCGGGAGGGGACAGCTCAGGGCTGCCAGAGCTGGCTGAGCTTATGCTGAACCTCTGCTTGAGTTCAGGCAGCCTGTCCTGGCCCGACGTGTCCGCTGCGGCCTCCGGCTCTGGGGTAACAGAGTGGACGCCGCTCCGCGGCTCCCCCCTACGGCGTAATTTGTCTGGGGTGTAGCAGCTGCTGGGGTAGCAGGGCAAGGAGGGTGGGGGGCTCTCCTTCAGTGCCTGCTCAATCTTCTGTATCCGGCTGAGTACAGCGGAAGTTTCTTTGCGGGAAGAGAAGGAGCGGAAGAGAAGCCCTGTGGCATCCGTCCGGATGCGCCGCTTCCCAGACCCTCCGTCGGAGGTTGGTTCTTCCTCCTCTGTCTCTGGGTAGGAGCACTCCGAGAAAGCGGTGCTCATCCTCCGCACACCTTTGAAGTCAAAGGTCTTATCGCTGCAGGGAGAGGATAAGAGGCTGGGGCAAGCTTCACTGCCACCCATCCGCTCGCCTATGGGCCTCTTGTCTAGGCACAGGCTCATCCTAGGGAGATCCACTCTCCGGCACTCCCATTCGGAGATTTTCTTGCGGACACCCACAGGCGGGGAACACCCGCTGGGCCGGCCAATGGAGAGAGTACGCTGGTGGTGTTGGGACGGCCCCAGGGACAGGGTGCTCCAGCCCCGCAGGCCTGCGCTCAGGCCGCCCTTAGCCGGGCCACTGTCCTGCCGGTTCTCTTTCTGCTCTTGGTCGCTGGCTGGCTTATAGATGGAGAGCCTGTTGTCTAAGCAGGCGATGCTCCTGGCCTTGAGGAGCCGATTCTGGGCCCGGAAGTTGGCCGATCGCAGCGACACGCAGCGCAGGCTGTCGGTCCTATTGCTCCAGTTCCTCAGGCGTAGCGGTTGGCTATCAGCGGCTCTGTCCTCCCTACTCCACTCCCGGGCGTCCTCACTGTCACTCAGTGGGTAAGCTGGTGCTCTTGCTTTGGAGAGAATGGGAGGCGGGGATGCAGACTGGCACCTGAAACAAGCAATCATGAATTCAGAACCCCTTTGAGATGACATATGACCACCTACTGAAAATGGAAAACAGCCTAAAGCTTAGATGGCAGTTTAAGACAGTTTAGCGGCGAATGCTTCACAACTGGGGCCTCATGGTGATGCAGTGGTTAGCTCTGCTGCCTCACACCTCTGGGACCTGGTATTAAGTCCTTGCCATGACTCCATGTGTGTGGAATTTGCATGTTCTCCCTGTGTCATCGTGGGATTTCCTCTGGGTACTCCGGTTTCCCCCCACAGTCCAAAAACATGCTGAAGTTAACTGAAGTTACCAAATTGCCCGTAGGTGTGTGTGACTGGTGTGCCCTGTGATGGGTTGGCGCCCCATCCAAGGTTATTCTTAGCCTTCTGCTCAATGCCCCTCTGACAGACTGCAGACCCCCTGTGAGCCTGAATAGGACAAGCAATTACAGACAATGGATGGATGGATGTTTTGCAACCAGGTTGATGACCAGCAAAAGAAACTACATGGTTACCTCAAGTGGGAGCTCATGATCAGCTACTCACGCACCTTCTGGAAGTTCTGGATCTTAACAGCACCCGCTTCTTTTCAGGTAGTAACCAACATGTAAAATAATCTGTGGAAAGTGCGACATGAGTCTGACGAGACTTTGGCAGGACTGGATTTAAAACGAGGCCAAGGCAAACGTGAAGTCTTCAACAGGACTCACAAGTGTGGATTTTTCCACATCACGAGAGCGATTAAGGTGGAACGCGGACCCCACACGCTTAACCACAGAACCAGGCATCCAGCGCCAATATGGCCCAACCTTCCACTCTTTGGTCAGAGCGCTGAGGCTCCACATTCTCCAAAGGTTTCATGCACTAACAGCTCCAAAGTCCACACGATGGGCAGACCTGGACCCAGAGCTCTATTTAGCTACCAATTCGGTTCTGCTGAGCTACTTCATTGCAAATCACGGATTCCACAATCTTCCTATTACACTCTTCCAGTCCACCTCCATGCATCTGCTTCCACCGAAATAGACCATGTCACTAATGGTTTGAGAACATCACCAAGGGGCTGAGCAGGTCCCACCTGCACAGATCTGATGCTAGGTGGTTAGACATTGTATAGAATCTGAAAATACTGCTTTGGCAAGAGGGAGGGCAGGTTGGGACACATCTTGCCACACCTGTCTAAAAAACAAAGGGAGTGTGTGGCCACTCAACTCCCAGCAAAAAGCTCTTCTGAAAATGGCACTCCCACGTGCAATCCCACTTTCACAGCTTACTGTGCAGCCTCAGGGGTATTGATATGACCTTCTGGTAAACTTTTAATTAAGAGATTTTTAATTATTTTAACTTTGTGTACGCAGGATAATAACAAGCAATGCAATAAAAGTCGATGATTGATTTTTAGTAGCCTAAGCGGTGAAAAGAGAAATACTTTTCTGGAATAAAGTACGTTTTACTTTCCTCAGATGAACCAGTTTTTGAAGTAGGTTAAAATTTTTCCCAAAAAATTTTTTATTAAAAGCTCAAACTACAAAGTTCCATGAAAAATGATTACGGACGCCCACGCCATCTTTCAGGAACGTTGGAAGAACATTGGCAGAACCCGCACTTCACGTCGCTAATGACGACAGGGGAGCCTGCGCCAAGATCAGATTCCTAAATAGCTGCGGTCACATCGTCGTAAAACTTCATTACATCTAAGCAGGAAGCCATGAAGGAAGGCTTGGGGGGGGGGGCTGTATGTTTCCTTTCTGAGCTGTAAATTTGACAGAGTCGGCAAGGAAGCAATCACTCCCATGTAAAACAAAAAGAGTCAATTTGCTTCAGAATGAACAGTGTCTTAAAAGGTTTCCTGTCAAATCACGCCCCTCATATAATAACCATGACAGGTACCTGCAAAGCAAAGCAGGGCACGTGAGAGATGCTGATCTCTCAAATAAAGTATCAAGGCATTATCAGCAGAATTAATATCCTGACGATTTCCGCATGGATTTTAACAATCTTGATAGTGATATCATACATAAATGTCTGATTTCACTGCTTTTAAGATGATCGTTCTAATGCAAGCTGTCTAACCTGCATAAAACAAGAGAAATTCTTGTTTCCTTCCAATAATGACTTGGATAGTGAAAATTATGCACCACGTGCGGCGTCTGAGTGAGATCAATCCAGACACGCCAGGGAGGGCAGAGCAGAGCAGCATTCTCACACAAGCTGTGGCGGGGAGGCCTCACTGAACAGCTCATTATGACATGATTCCTGGTCAGTGTCTGTCCATGCAGGCTGCTCCCTAAATAGACCCGTTCATCTCAAGTACATTACATTGGATCTCCAACAGATTGCAATGTATTGCATGCAAGGCCACAATTATTTAAAAAATTCCTGTGAGGGAAACAACTTTCCCGAGGCAAGACAAAACCCACACCAACTGCTACACTACGACTTCAAAACCTGCGAAACATGGACCAAACCAATGCAATAAAAAGGGGGAATGTGTAAAAGACCCACTTGTTTCCTTCCCTGATGTCTTGAATCTCACTTCTCAGTATAATAAACTTTAAGCCATAAAACCAATATTGACAAATCCAGGGCAATACAAATAAATACTCCCAGTCAGACTAAGATAAGGGAGTAGATACACACATGCACGTACGCAAACACACAGTTTAGGTACATATATTTTTTTGGGGACATAATCATAATCCCAGCAATGACAACCATAACCCCTCCCCAGGCCTAACCTTAACCATAACTAGCCCTACAAAATATAACACCACACAGACACACACATGCATGCACGCACACACGCATGAACACACGCGCGCACACATTTTACATTTACAGCATTTAGCAGACGCTCTTAACCAGAGCGACGTACAACACACACACACACACACACACACACAGAATGGCTGAGGTGACCCTGAGGAGAGGTTTGGGAACTGAAGCAATGTTCTTCTAGCCATGCACATCAGGAACATACCAGCTTTTTGGAGAACAGAAGAAATTCTTATGTTTTTAATATGTTTCTGTTATTTGCATATGTTAAATTGTGTTTTTTTTTCCTAAGCAAATATACACTTACTGCCCAGATAAACAGCTTTAAACATTATCTTTCACTGCCTAAGACTTTATCACAGTGCTGGATATAAATCATATATCATTTTTTATGTCATTCAGATATTTTTCTCTCATATTTTCTTTATCCAGAATGCCCTGTTCCTGCTTCTGAGTGGGAAGGTTTACCCCCGCAAATGACACATTTAGCCATTTTCCAGCAGATATAATTGTAACCCTGAAACGAAAACTAAATAAAAGGAATTACAGAAGAGAAAGGTCACATACAGTATAAAATTGCCTGTAATTACCTCCTATTTTTTTACTTTTGTTTTCATCATTATGCCTAAATGATAGACATACTGTAGTTATTTAACACTACTTCACTGTGCTTGCAGTATAATCAGTTCAGCTACTCTACCTACTAATTATCTTTCTTCAGCTAGATAGAAATTTTACATCGTGTAGAGTAACAGATTGTGTTTTATAAGTAACCCCTGGCCACACCTCTGCCATGATGGCTTACACAGCCGTAACACGTGCAGCCCCTACAAGGCCTCGAGTTTCACTACTGGCAAAATTTGGGAGTTGCTTTCAAAGCCAGGACCCCCTGGGTCAGTTTCGGACCGAAGGCCGAGAGGGCCAGGCCCGGACTAGTAAGAATGAGACCAGAACCGGTGCCAAGGAATGTCAGAGGCTTCGGCCATATGAACATAGTACCTGTAGTGCCAGTCATGGCCCAGACAAGAACTGGCGGGTGTGTCAGATAACAGCAATTTCCGGTTTGTGGGCAGGGTCAGAAAACCCATAACTCATAGCCAAGGTTAAAAGTTATGCAGGTCAAAAGTGAAAGGGCCAGGATAACTCATCCTCCTCGACCCCTGCTGGTGTAACTCTCCTTAGCATTCCTTTCTTGCATCGAATTATTGAACAACATATCCTGTTTCATAATGCACTAAAACTCTTTTTTTAAGGGGAGAAACTTCAGCCCAAAACAGATTAACTCACAGTCCTACTAACTAATAACTATGGTTTTATTTTCCTTTTCAATTTTTTTTATGGGGAAAGTAACTATGGACATAATTTTAATGTGCAAATCACAAATTTCTTCTTCTTCTTACATCCATCTGACTCAGGATCAGAGGATAAGCCGTGGAAAATCCTGGTGTTGAACAAATATTTAGGCATAGGGTTGAGCAAATATTTTGACCATTGGCCGACTTTTAATCACTTGGAAACATTGGAACAGTCATGAATAGCCCACATGACAATCACCAAAAGAATGACACTATGGCCAGCCCACCCTGTTACCAATGTGGTCTGAGAACACACTGACTAATCTTCAACGATTAATAGGCAATGAGGCCCCCTTAAATTAGGACTACTTCACTTTTCCACGTCAGTCACTTTAAACTTAACTAGGTCACATTCCCCTGAATAAAGAGTTCATGTACAACTTGACAACAAGAGTCATGGCCAAAGAGTAATATAGACAAGGATTTCCTATTCACTGGCTTCCACAGATGCTGAGAACTAATGTGGACCATCTTTTGCCTTTCAAGTCGAGATCTCGATTTTTCAGAAGCACCTCAGTAAATCTATTATAGTTACATATACAATTCACATGTACAAGAACTCATGGTAGAAGTGGCCTGTCATGCTTAGAAACAGTAAAGCCTTCAATGTCTGATTAACAGAGTTAATAAGAAATTCTTTAGCTGGGAAGAAAAGTTACTGTAAGGGAAAGCAAAGGATTATGAGTCAAGGGCTTTCTGAAAGCCAGTGCCGGGCATGTTCTGCACCAGGATGGGATCTGCGTACGTAAAACGGAGCACAGTCAACATGCGCCTTTGGCAGAGAGATAAAAGGGCTTGTCCCTGCTTGCGAAAAATGCAGGAGTGTGCGTTCAGTAGAGACTGATGCAACGCTCACACCAACACGAGGAAATAAAATAGCGTTGAGCGACTTGGGTTGGTTTGCTCTCAGGAGAAAGATATTAGAACAAAATGAAGAGAATATAAGACGACAGCTACGAGCGGAAGTTCCCCAGTCGTGCCATTTACAAATGCAGCCCCGTGAACCAGATGCGACTAAGTGCGCATTTTCTCAGATACCCGTTGTCAACATGCAGCATCAAGGCGGCCATGGCAACGGACCGCTCTCAGTTCCCGAAAGAAGACAAATAAATACCTGCCTGAATGCACATTCCCACAGCAAATCCCGCATCTACTAACCTGGGAAAATACAGGCGTGTGAAAACCCACAGCAAGCAGGATTACCAAGCACTGTCAATCACTGGCTAGGGTAACTCCATGAGAACTGGGTAAAGCCAGTAATAAGATGTAGCTGGAACCTGTTTGTGATTAAAAGTACACAGGAACCCCGCCCATCGCAGGCTTCCAAGCCTTGCCTCTCCCATCATAAGCAACGCCCTGCCAAATTCCCACACTGGGTGACATCACTCACCTGTCAGGAACTTCCCGAGGGACCTTATTTTCTCCAGCTCGCGCTGCAGCCTTGGCGCTCTTGTTGGCAGTCATCGTCACTACTGCTCTGTGACGTCCGGCTCACCTGATGAGACGGGGAGAGGAAGATCGTGTTTATGACTGTGACCCGCTCACGGTCCCATGACAGGGCTCGATCTCGGTCCACAGTCTTGGCAGAGGGTAGGCGACACATTCTGGAGGCAGAGTACCGGAAAAATTCTATCCTCAGTTTGCTAAAATCCAAGTGCGCAGACATGCTCCAAACAGGCCGCGTGCGTTTAAACACGCATGTCGCAGGCACTGAAAGCCACAGAAAAGCCATATCTTCTACAACTTATGTCCATGAGGATCCCGGCACAGATGAATCAGTATTTGCTCTACTCTGTTGATAAATACTAACCTTAAATCAGAAAGATGAGCCCGTGAGATGAGACAGACATGGTACATCACAGCACTGCCAAACATTCGCCAAAACAGTGAAAAGAAGTTTTCACACAATCTGCTCTTATACTTTCATTATTATTACAAACTTACCTCTGAGTGCTAAGCTTTTCTAGCTATCTAAATAAATGAGGTCACTTCACTGAAGATTTTGAAATCTGGACTCAAAGCCCAACATCCCAATACAAGATCCATCTGTTGCTGAGAATGTTTCATTACAGACACTAAACAATAACCTTGTGGTATCGTTGTTTGCAGTGATATTTCAAATTCAACTCCTTGCTACCTCATAAATTTACGATATCTTTTTTAAACATCGCGTACACCTGCCTTGAGCTTAAGCCTCCCCCCCCCCATGACCCTGTACTGGATAAGTGGCTGGAACTCGGATAAACATGTTTAAAGGTAGCATTAAATTAACACAACAGCAGGATCCAAGAGGT
>JAAGVU020000019.1:16630931-16658401 GCA_011763525.2 Mormyrus iriodes
AGGTAATGATGGTGTGGCCTTCAATTTCGGCACTCTTAAAATGCCTCTGGTGAGAGCAGCCAACTATGTTGCATTAAGCGGAAGAGTGAAATAGAGCGCTGAGTGTTTTTAAGGTTTTGTTTGCCTGTCTGTCCATGTTTAAAGGGAGCGGCCAAGATTAACATACAGAGGCTGCTCTCTTGGCCCATTAAGACGTGATTACTTTTTCCCATGAACATGTGCACTCAGAAGGCCTGGCTATGTTTTTATTGCACACATTAGTTTTATAAGCAGCGCAGGAGAGCGGCAGTTTCTCTGCTCTGGCGATACGCTACGAGAGCCGCCTCCTCTGATGATTGCGTGGGCCACCGTCAAGGGACAGCCGATTACAGCTGAGGCTTGAGGTCTCGTCTTCAAAACACCAAAGTCTTACTATTACATTTTGTGCACGGGTCTGAAACAGGATTGCCCTTTTGACCGGAGCCTCAGGTGCATCTACCATGAAGCCGTAGGGGATCAACAGCAGCTTAACCGCGGTCGCTACCGCGCGCAGACAGCCGCTACTGCGCGCAGGCAGCCGCTGGGACGCTCCCTGCAGGGATGCGGCTTTATCGTCAAACTCACTGTCAAAGCAGGCCCTGGTGGATTGTCTTTGCGAAATCTGAATGAACCGCCTGAGCTCCCATATACTACTAACTCTAACACTAAAATTCCCAAAACTCCCAAGACCAATCAAAATAAATATAAGAAAAGGAATTGGAATGCTCCCACTGGATTCCTGTCCTCTCTTAAGAAGAAAATAAAAAATAACCTTTTACGGCTTTATTGCCATCAACACAGAAGTCAGCATGAATCTCAGCGGCAGGCCAGCGAAGCAGCCGTTTGTTTACAGGAAGTCTCCAACTAAAGGGTGAGCAGGCGATGGCTGAACTTTACAGAGACCCCGGGTAAAGAGCGAGAAGATTGCCACATTCTTTCTGTCAGCAATTTCCTGTTTCAGAGGACAGAGGAGGACACAGATCTGGGTTTCGGTCCAGCACTGGCAAGCTCCTGGACGGCCACTTCACCTATTCATCATGAAAGTATTTTTCCATCTTTGCCTATGGTGAAGGAGAGGAAGAATAGAGCAGATCCGATGCCAGACGTCAAGCTGACTCCTTGTTTATCAGGCTTGGATGAAGGAGTTGGGCGTCTATAAAGAAACAGACAATAACCCATGAAGTGAATTCTCATGTAGCCATCTGCAGTGAAATAAGATACATGCAACAGTCACGTGTATTGACCCCCCGAGCCTGTAGCGCGCGTGTGGGGGGGGGGGGGTACAGAAAGGGACTTTGATAATTTACACATGCTAGTTTTAGGACTCACATTATTCCAAGAGTTCTTGACATTCTCTATTATTCACTATGACTGCTCTGTCGCACGTGATTGGCCCATTATGCCGTCTCCATCACCACTCTTGGAATGCAGCTTCGTGCATCAAACAGAAACGATGTCTAAAAAGACATATAATCCTGCCCATCTGTGTTCAATCCCGACCTAGATACATTCGAAGTTGCTAGTCAGAGTTTATGACCTCACATACCATTGTGTTCAAATTTGCCCCGTAAACTGAAAGAGGAGACCCCAATTTTTTTGTTCTGGATACTCTGTCACTATCAGCGTGAAGACTGTTCCTTATTCCTCATCCTCTGTTACTCACAGCAGCCTCACTCATGAAAAATGTGATTCCTAGAGATTTTTGGTAAAGCCAATGCCTTACCTCTTAATATAGCACAACACGGGGAATTAAAGGGCTTAACTTGATCACTCAGAGTGCGCGTGCATCATGAATCGCTGCCTGGCCTAGTGACGTTCAATCAGTCTGGGCTTTGCCTGGGTGACAGCGTGCGGGCCACTGGCCAATGGCAGCTCACAGCCACAGGAGCGCAGACAACAGGAACCAACAGCAGGTTCTTAAGGCCAGGAAAGATCTGGACTGTTTAACTCCCTTCTGTGTTATGGCTGCCTACCTAGCTCCATAAATCAAACCGCAATGGTGTCCTATAACTGATGAATAGTAAAATCTGATTACTATGGTTTGAGAGACATTCTGGGAAATTAAATATAAGAAACAATCCCAATGGTCAGGATGAACCAAAGGTAGGTATCGGGTTGAAACAGTAGAATATGGTATGTACACAGGCAAAAGATGGCTGCTTATCCATCCATCCATCCATCCTTCAATTTTCAATCACTTAATCAGTGAGTACTCCACAAATTGTTTGAATATAAAAGATATATACGGTACTGTACTGTGCCTAATTATTTGTACTTTTGCTTTGCTCTTAAGCATAAATATCAGGTAAATTTATGGCTTATGAAAATTACAATAGAGTGTTTTGTTGAAATTCACAAGTCGGGACATGTTTGTCCTGCATCAGTGACCTTGAGAAACCTTTCACCTCATTCTGAATGCTGTTCTTCAGTAATGACGTAAATTCGCCCTCTGAGCTCATGGTGTGAGAGCCAGGGTCCCTCCCGCGCTGACTCACTGAACGCTCCTGCCTGCTTTCCATGCCTGAGCAGGCATTTTTACATGCTTTCACCAACGTTCTCCTCCTCAGGCAAAGGGAAGGACACCACGGGACACGTATGTCAATACCCCCTTTGCCCCTATACCGCTGACCTGAGCTACTGCAGCAGGACTGGTACACGTCACAGCAGGTTTGCACAATGAGAGAAGCGACTTGAATTACTATCATCCCAAAATGATGTTATTCTTCCCCACCCACCAGGCCCTCACCGCATAGCAGCAGCTGCTATTAGTCTCATCAACAGATTCATTTTGATACCAGAAATGTTCTGTCAACCTGATTGCCATGACCACAGGTACACAAATCTCCCAGGATGCACAGCAACCCATCGCAGCGTGGACATCAAGGACATACTAGGTTTTGTTGCTTTATAACTTCAGGTATAATGTTTCGTGGTCAGTCAGACCCAAAGTGCTGTCACATGCGTACAATGAATGTTTCCAGTCCTGTACTGTAGCCACATTTGCTCCCCAGTCAGGTAAGTAAAATGCATTATAGCTACACAGGCAATGAGCTGCTTAATGACTAAGGATTTGCACCAATTGACTCATTCTGATCAAATGTTCTATACGTCCCCTGGGGACAGTCAGCCATGTTTTTACAATTACCCTGACAAGAAGCAGCAGGCCCCAAAAAACCGTCAGGAGCCTTGGTTTGCTTCACCATTAATCTCATTAACATGGCAACTTTGCCAGCAGGTAACTTCACAAGAGAAAATAGAGCCCACTTAAAAAAACAGTCACAACCCATCATTTTGATTATTATTCATTTCCGATGATGTCTGTTTTCTAATATCTACTGTACTGACACTTTAACTAAAGCATTTTAAAATGTATTGCATCTCTACATGCTGTGAACACCTAAGAATAAGCATCTCTCTGTTTGCATACTTGTCTACAGTCTGTAAGATTCCACAAGGCAGTTTGCGGGAGAAAATGTGTATGGGAACATTTTAGATTCCTCCAATCGCAGCGCACACTGAAATGTCACATGTGTGCTTCACTCCTGCTGCTCTTCCTCCAGGTGTCAGCCGCATTCACCAGTACACCTGCCAAAGCCTCCTCCTCCAGCATCCGCTACCGAATCAGACACTGTCGATGGCATCCCAAATCCCCCCCATTGGTGCCCTGAAACAAGTGAAGTCATGTGACCTACGGTGGTCTACTTGGCTCAAGTTTAGTCGACAGCCTCTACAAGAAGCACCTGTGAAAGTCTGGCTTTCACTGGGTCCTTTAAAAATGTCCTAACACAAAAAGCTCAGCCTGAAGGGGCTGAAATGGGCCAGATCCTTCCTTTTGAAACCATGCACTTTACTGATGACATCCAGGGACATTCCCTGTGGTAAACAGGCCAGAACCCAGAGTGTGACAGAGCATTCAGAAGAATGATAATATATTTTCAGTATGGCGGATCTTCCTATGGTCCTGGGCAGCTACAGTGGATTTTGTAATACTATAACCCTATAAGCTGATTGTTTAACCGCGTAGTTTACAGGTGGTGTCAAGAAGTTTTTTATGTCTAGATATGGAGAGCTCTCTGTTCCTGTGAGAGGAGAGACTTTCAGGAAACTGAAAAATCTCCTTGTTCACTGTCCTTGGGTGCAGGAAGGGGGGGGGGGGTTGTGAAAAGTCCTGGATCCCTGAAGGTTGGATAGTAGGGTGCAGTCAGGGAACCCTGGGGTTAAAGAGGTCAGCAGAGGTCACTGACCATGTTGATCCCTGACGGGCTCGCCAATTAACAAGCCAGACAGGAATACTGTAAGGTCTGCCTCATCGGTCAGGTTTCCCAACATGTTACACAATGTTCGACAACGAAGGGGGGCTGAATCCTGAATGCTATCTTCACCCTACCAGCAAGGTCTACTAACAATGCTGTGTGTCAGACAGCTGGATGTTCCAAACTGGAGATTAGTTGGCTTTAGACTAAAAGCCAGACAGTCTGAGAGTTTACCTTTCTTCAAAACGTGACGAATGTTTTTTATCAAAATGTGAAAACTTGTTCTGCTAGTGAACATATAGCAATCAGTCAAAATATAAATGTGCATTTGGGAGATTCTGGAGTCTAATCACAAAAAAATTACTTCTATAATCCTTCCCAGAAAGGAAAAGCCGGTAATGCCCACGACACTAATGTTGTCCCAGACCTTCTACAATGGCCGCCACGCTTGTGTCACACCTCAGGCAGCACAAAGTCCAGCGTCCAGAGAACGTGAGGAGGAAATCCCTTTTGTGTTTTTCGGCAGCACCCCCCTAAAGCAGAGGGGGACGCAACGCGACTGATCAGGCCCCGTCAGTTTGCAAGGTAACACCCACTGGGGGCTTTCTGAACCTGCCCTGAGCTAAAGGCCCCCACTGGTCAGAAATCCATATCCCAGAGAGCCTGGGGGTGCGGTTGAGGTACGGGGCAAACCCCTCAATGGGGAGCGACGAGTCACTGGGGACTCCACAGTACAAGGTCATATGGTCCTCATAAAGGCTTCACAGGGGGGCCGTTTGTGAGGTATGGGTACATGCTGCCTGCCATCATCACAAAAATATGTTGCGCTTTGACTCGGGACATGAGAAATATCCCCCTTTTTCCTCTGAAAGCCTTCTACCTAAAAGCGCCTTATGTTTGTAATTTAAAAAAAATAACTTTCCGAAGTCCTTCTTGTACTTCCCGATCATCCAGACGGGGAATTTCTCAATTCGCCCAGGTGTCGAGCAGGGCTGGCTTTTGTTTCCTCCTGGAGGGAGAAGGGGGAGGGGGAGGTTGCAGTGCTTTCGGACAGCACAGCCTCGCAGACACCGTTCCAGCAGGCAGGAGAGGGTTGGCCTCGTCGCATTAGGCCCCTCTGAAAGACATCCTGCAGGGCCTCAATCGGCCCTCCAGCGGAACGCGGGGCGCAAGCGGTCATGGCTCACGGCGCCTGAACAAGCCCAGCACAATACCCACAATTCCCGGCTGCTGCTGCGCTGAATTCATATGGCAGATGGAACCAATTCTTTAAGCCTTATCCTATTCATTCTTCCCTCTCCTGCATTCAGCTGTTTACGGATTTTTTTTCTTTTGTTTTCCAGGGGGAAATAAAGACAGATTTCGGTTTTTCGAAGATTTTGCAGCACGACCTGGACGAAACTGCTCGCAGCTGTTGGGATGTGCGCATGGGAGTGGTCTGTCCTCCCACAGTGAAACAAGAGCTTCTCACGTGCATCGCTTGGAAGAGGCTCCAATTCCCTCAGATTCAGGGTTCACACACTTCTCCAGGCGACAGCACACCTGGTGCACCTCAAGGGCCTGGGAGGCGGGGGATGTACGGTAAAGCACTCCAAAAATTGTCCTGAGTGCTTTACAGTACAGGCACCATGCACCTATAACCAAACTATTCTTATTCAGCTCGGTGTAACACTTTAACCGTTTCTGTTCTGTACCTTTGTCACTGGTGCCACAACATGACTCTAAATGCCATTAAGCGGCTCAGAATCGAGGAAACAGCCAACCCCAATCCAACATACCAGACTCAGGATGAGTTATAACAATATAACTAGACGACAAATGACTCGAGAACACAGAGAAAGCTGTGCCCCACCTGCCCAGGCGCGCCTCTCATATAATGCAACACAAAGTGAGTAAGCATAGTGAAAACTTTACAACCTCCAGCTGGTATTTACATAGGTATAAGTCTCACTTTCGCTTTGAGCACCTCAAGAATGTGACGCAAACTCGTAACGCAGTGTAATAACTGGCCTGGTATGTAAATAAAAGAGGTTCACGGGACCTACGACTTTGCAGCACCGAGAGCAAAGTACGTTCAGCTTATTCTGCAAAGTGTTTATGCTTAAGGCTGAGCCACAGTTAATTATCAGGCACTTCCAAAGGTTAACTGTAGTGTTCATAGAAATGATTAACTTACTCAACTCCACAGCATCTCTTCAGAAAGTCACGTGACAGAAATCATGCATTTACATCATGCATATTAAACTTAAAAATAGCAGTAAACAAAATTCACCGGTCAGCACAAGCCTCAGTTTTGGTGCAATTTTTTGGTATATAGGGAAAATGTAATTTGTTATCTATTACTAAAACTGTGAACAAACGCAATTAGGAACTAAAGGCATTGTGTCGGTTGACGTGTCTGAATAGCAAAACCCAATAAAACAAATTAAAATCCAACGTGGCCAACACTTCAGCTTGTATCCCAGTATAATTCAGGAGCATTTTGTTATGTTGTTGTAAGTGTTTCTGCCAAGTTCCCTAATGCCTCTCAATAAATAGACAATGATTCTACTGAAGGACACATGTGGCTGTATGTGGTTGTTTCGCTTCTAGTCACACGATTCCATCAGTTAGCTAAGTGTATAGCTTCTTGCTGTTAATAAAGTCCCCTGTCAAGTTAACAAGACTTAGAATTTGTTAACTTAAAGACTCAAAGTTGGGTTCTGCATGCTCCATATGGGGTTCATAACTTCACAGAGGCGAGTTATCAGCTAGCAATGCCACTGTGTATGCATATTGCCGTTACAGTGAAAAGGTCAGTGTGATATGCGAAAATCAAAGGCCATAAAGTGCTTCTTGAATGAACACCATGGTTGAGAGGCTCGTGAGGTGGCGTATGGTAGGTTGGATGTGGGCTGGGTTGGATGTCCAACCATGCCTACCCACAGGCCGCTGCAAGACATACTCACATTGGATGTCTTTCCAGCACCAAAGCCTAGAGATAGTCTTAGTCTTATCAACAACTCTCTCTCCAGTGTTGGTGTAACTTATTGAAAAACCAAAATGTTCCCAAACTGCTGATTATGACTGACTCTAACCAGCATTAACTGTAACCACCTCACAGCTGCAAATAGCATGTTTTCCCTGTTGAAGATCTACTTGAAGATTACAGGTTCCACCTGTGTCAATAAACGTATCCAGTTATTTCATTGAGTGTTCCGAACCAAAAATGGTGTACCGGACAGTACACGATGAATACTGTCACAGTCCTATATAAGGCGCACCATCTTATAGTGCTTGATGGAAATCGATGAGACTGTGCAGACAGTCTGAAGGTCTGAAGGATGAGACTACTGGCCAAATCAGATCCTGTACAATGCAAGGCTTGCGGAAAGTTGAATAACTGACGGCACTCAACCCTAGATTATTTCATTGGCACTGGGAATTGCTAACTGAAAGAGAGAGGTTTGTCATATCCCTAGAAGCAGACTGGCATCCCAAGAATGTTACATATTTATAGAAACAAATTATATTCCTATTTGTTCCAGTCATATCAGCAAATGGTACGCAGATGGGAACCTAAGCTATTACTGTAATCCATCATACAAATTCCATTGCCTGTTCCTTCCACATGTCACCTGAAACAACTAGCTAGCTGACATCATTATCACCAAAATGCAACATTCTTTTATATCTTTGTACAGTCAGGATCACTTTTATTCATACACTGACAGCAAGAATGTTTTCCCCAGTGGCTACATTACAAGTTACAAACATACCAGAGCATGTAACCATGACGATTAGGGTTATATTAGAATATTTAAATAAACAAATACAATGTAACCTTATGGGAAAATATAAATAGCAGCTGTACAGGGACCATGTAAGTAGTCGTGGAGAATTATATGACGTTATGGAAATTGCATGGAAGTATGGTTATGGAAGTACTATGGAGACAGTAAACAGACATGTACTGGGGGGTGGTGTTTGAGGGTCAGGTGGATAGCAGGTAAAACACAATGTCAATCCAGGCTGTCCCCGGGTTAAGAATGACCCCTGTGACAACATGCATGGTCCCCCACAGCCCCCCTAAATACATATGCTACTTAGGTCTGAAATAAATGTATTATTATCATTACAATAATTATTTAGATTTATATATATGAGCTAAAAGTTTGTGCACTGAGACCAGGCAAAACACGACCACCAGCACATTTTCCTGACAGACACATCAGTTAGTGAAAAGCGAAGTTAACGACAGAAAAAAATATTCAAGCTTGTGGAAGCAGAACAGTCTAAAGAAATCAGAGTGAATTACATATTTGTAAAAACTGTAAAATGTAACTGCAAAACATTGTATAAATAACTTACCAGTTTTCAAAAATTGGGTTTTGCTTCTTAATGCCGGCATGTGTAAGTAATACTTGGAGGACATTAAGGTCTAATGCATCTGGCCCCCCTAACCCCCTAACAAAACAACGGGTCCCAGTCTGCCCCCCCCCCCCCCGCCGTTGAAATGATCTAGAACTTCCACTGGACAGATGATGATCTCCTCTGTGGACCACACAGTCCGCTGGAGCTTGCCCCTGGAGGGAGTACATGCTGACCTGTTGTGGGTATGGATTCAGTGTTGGCAGTGTAGAGCTGCACTGGCAGAGACTGGGGAAGTGTGAACTTCCTCAATTTCCAAAATAAGTACAAGCATATCCATGACTGTATCTAAAAAGACTCAGTATTCAGCATAACTACACCACTGTGGTCTTCATTTCAGTTTGCACATCCAGCAAAAGTTTAATTCTATTTAATTCTATTTTAAAGGCTACGAATATGGTGAATAGGATGACAGGCAAGTCATTCAAGCAGAATTTGAGTCAGTACAGTTAAGCTAACGATCCACCTCATTCAGCCATTGCATATGGTCACAGAAGATAAGTGGTCTGCAAACTCAGTAGTTCATCAAAGTCCTGCCTGAGCTGGCAAACACAAATAAGACAGGAAACATCTGGGAAAACCTTGGTTTTGTTACTATCTATTGCTAGGCCGTGGCTGTGGTTTGGTGGGGGAGGGGGACATTGGGTGATTCAGCAATCTGTGCTCTGGGCTTCCTAAATGCAAGTTGTGAGGGAGACTGGTCTGAACAGACTCCCAGGATAGACACAGAAGGGAAACCCTGGCTCCACGAGGAGCCTTGCCCAAAAGCCAACCTGCATAAACAGGCCACTCTCCCCCAACATTAAACTATTCTCCAACCAAGCCATAAATGGCTCGAACACAAACACCTCTGGAGTTTTATAAATGTTTGCCGAAGATTCTGTTGCTCTGCTCTCATACTCAACGTAACCTTGACCTAGCAGGGTCATTCTTTTCTACTCAGTGTTAAATATCAAGACCTGGGGGCAGAATGCAACTGATGGTGATTTCCCATAAGCCTTTGCAATAAGCCTCAACTTATGTTGGGTTCTCATGAGCCTTTGCAATAAGCCTGAACTGGTTCCCATAAGCCTTTGCAATTCTGATGCATCTGCAGAGTGCCACAGGATGGAAATCTGGTTTTACATCAGCTGTGATTAGGTAAATAAGCAAAGAAAGAAATTTCACAGTTTTCAAAGAAAGCGTTCCGTTACACGACTTGATGAACATCTGGCTGGTGATGAGTAAACATTCTCATTTGGTTGAGGTGTTATTCTAAAATGCAGGTTAAATGTATGGTGCTTTCAAGGATTTTTGTGTTCGAACCAGTGTATATCGTAACAGTGGTTAGCAAGAAACAGCTTTGGACACAAAAACATGGTAAGCGTACCATATGACCCGCTTAGTCAAACTCAACCCTGTAATTTGTTGACAAGAAAAACACATACCGAGAACAGGGGGAGAAACTCAGCAGATGACACTCTTAGCCTGGAAAAGCTATAGTATATATTAAAAATGTATTCAGTTTTAGAGGAAGAGGGCACCCAGATTAGGATTTATATTATATGGCATTGGATCTTGACAAAATTATCTAAAAACACGTTTTTCATATTACAGCTTATAATCGTTATCGAATGACTGCTAAATACAACCAAAACTAAAGTGAGAACTTTTTTGACATATTTGACATTGCGCGAAGAGTCCGATTGACACGGATCGCATCCCGAGATGGCGCCGGGTTCCGGCCTGGGAAACCGCACGGAGGGTGTGTGAGACTCCTCGGCTCGCTCCAATCATTAGGAAAGGTCATTGTTACCCGGACACAATGGTCCGTCTGTTCGGAAGGCTTCAGGAGGGAGATAGCAGGGGGCAGGCTGAATCACAAGCTGGCCTCTTACAGACCTTCCCTTAAGCGCTCAGCGTGTTCCGCACAAACAAGCTCTTAACTGGGAAAGTCCTGTTACGGGATGGGGCCGACTGATTAGTGAAATGTAGGTAAATACAGGTTTAATAGGATTTTGATTTCATACAATGTTAGAATTTATTATAAATAATGTTTTTCATTATTTTGGTGCCCACGCACAATTACTATATAATTGTCTTTGTGCACTCGTATTTTTATTTGTGTGCAGTGAAATGCCGGCGCACATACACGCTAATGGGATTTACACATGTCAGCCAGAGAGGCACTCCATACCCTCTTATCTCCCGATGCATTCGATCATGTCGTCCGTCGCGAAGTCCCCTCTTCCCCCACCACGCATTTAAAGTCACTCAAACAAAACGCCGCGACTCGCAGAAACGCTGCCGCCTCTTACAGGTTCTGCGGACGCACAATCGCTTTTGCTTTAGGTACCACAAAGAAGAAAGAAAGAAAAAAAAGTGAACGAGCTGAGAAAATGGCCAAATATGGTCACATCTGTGTAAATGTTTCACTTTTCTTGTTCTGGTACACATCTGCTACGGGGTACGACTGTTTCGGCACGATACCGTGCGGCTGGAATATGTTTAATCAGTCATATAAAATTCATTTAACCCCTCTGGAGACATCGTGTTGCAACCACAACAGAACAAGCGATCAGCTCCACGGCGATAGAGAAATCATAGAACATTACCTCGAAGTAGTAATGTTTCCTTTCCCACGCCATTCTCGTGCTTGTATTTCCCAGACAGATGTATGGTAACACTGTAACAATCTTCTCCTTTCTGTGATGCCTGTTGCTACTCTTACTTCGGCTCCCCAAGCATGACCTTCCAAGTTTAATCCCTCCCCCACGGGAAAGCTGGCTGCAGGCTGCGCTAGTATCCGTGGAGATGCGTGTTTGCCCCCCTCCGCATGCACACTCTCCCCGCTTTCAGCCCCCTCTCTCTCACACATGCCCTCCTTAATACGCCCGTCATCACCAGCGGGGCCGACTCTCCACTTCACGTTTCCATATATTAAACAGATTTCTTGGAAGCTTTCATCTGGATTTCTTGTCCACGCTTTCCCTATAAGTCCGAAGCGATTTTTTTTGCTGAACAGACACTTAGGAGTTTTCCCGAAGTTTTTTTTTCTTTTAACTTTTGCCATATATCTTTCTTACTGTACGGATAAGCGATGAGAGATATACGATGAATCCCCTATTTATTTAAGACGGCACTCCGGAGCGCCACGTACGATGTGACTGAGGTCCAGGGGGAAACACCATTTTCTAGTGGAATAAGCATTTCAGGTCTGACGGCAGACGGGAATAACGGCAACACGGAATAGCTATATCCGAGGGCGAACAGAAAACTTAATATATGGACCACGGAGACTTCTTGGAACCCATATTTGGCTGAGAATAGATCTGATAAACCATTTTAATTAAGACAAGGAAATAACGGATTGGCTGAATGAAGAACAGTCATGTCAAACATACTCAGGCTCTCGTACATTTGGCAAACCAAACAAATACGACATGCCGTATAAATTAGGTTTTTATATTGTGAAAAATGCTTTGCATTCTTCAAATAATCTCAATACTGCTCACATACTGACGTACTATATAAATGATATAAACTTAAGTATAATTTCTTTGGAAAAACGTGGCTGTTAATTCAATAATGTAGTTTTAAATAATGTTTTCTCTAACAGAAAGGATTTTTCAGCTGGTTTCCAGGGGACTTCAGACAGTTAGGCCGGCCTTTGTTACCATCCAGTAGGTCTACTGGTATAGGTTAGAAAAAGTTGCTACAATGTCCTCATAACTAGTAAGGCAGAACAGGTCAGCCCATAAAACAAGTTGAAATGATATGGCTAGGGCTATTGATTTCTGCTGGAATGTTCCACTGGGGAAACTGATATATTTTGTAACATGCACAGGCTTGGATAATTGTCCTGTTGTTGAAAATCTGAAATATCTCCAAGTTATAGTGCATTTTTGATGTTAGGAGAGGGAAATAAGCCGCCTTTTGGAAACAATTTCTAGCACAGAACGGTTCTGTTTCACGATCAAGTGAATGAAAGGTCAATACTGTTCACATTTTACTGGAACAAGTACTGTTCATGCTTGCAAATTTTCATGAGCATTAAATATATGCATCCTGCAGGCTCACGTGATGCATGCCAAATGGTGTGTCCAAGTGCAAACATCTTCCAAACTTGGCTTGACAAGAGGTAGATGCTTCAACAGTTAAAAGGTTTTTCAAAAACCGTCCTAACAATGTGGTTTATAATGATTTGCATAATAATGTAAGCTGGGATATTTAAAAGAAAAGTAAGAATATTTATAGATCTTGTTTAACTGTCATGTTTGCAAACACATTTCACTGTTGCACTGAGATTCGATCAGACACAGGTTTATTTCATTAGACGACGTGGATGTAAAAAAATTTGCCTTCAGTATAAGACATGCTGATAAAAATCACTGTGAGGAAAGCAAGCTGACTCAACATATTGGCTGCGGTGGAGGTTCGGCTAGTCATAAACCTTCCCAGGGGTCCTGTGACCAAACGGCAAATCAGGAGTCAACTCTACATCTCACGCACAAGACTGTTTACAAGTCATTGCCTAGTGAATCATCAACACGGCATTGCAAAACATAGATGGCAATTCAATCTAGGTTTGGCTCCACTCCGGTATGAAAGAAAAACTGTGACCTTTAACAACTGCTCTAAGAAATACTTAGTACTGTCCAAACAGCCTCGCCAAGAGATTTGAAAACTCCAAAGAGAAGTGCGGAAACGCAGAGGAGATGGGTGCTAAACGCCATGAGCACCGATGAAGAACTGTTTTAATTTCTTCCGTCTTCTTTATCAGTTTAACTGAAAGGGTATATGGATAGAGTGGACATCACGGTGTGATTATAAACCAGGCAAGTTTCTCTGGAATGGACTATACATCTGTAACTAATTGACTGAGTCTGAGGGAAGTTAACCTCATGACAGAAAAAGAGAGAGAGAGGGAGAGGGAGGGAGGGTGAAAAGAGAGAACGTGCATGGTGTCAGTCATTTCATATTTTGTCAGAAATCTATACGAATACTGAGGAATGTCTGCTATTTGGAAAGTATCAAGTATATGCATGTAGGATTCTTAACAGCAATGGAAGTCAGTAGACGTGATTGCAGTCGAAGCTCCTGTAAGCTAATGAACCTTGGATACTGTCCATGCTTTCAGTGCACAGTTCCAACAATAAATAGACATGTTTCAGGTGTGTGATAAAGTCTTTAAAACACATAATTTAATTATACAATTAGAAGTCACCTTACACTAATATAGTCAAAATAATGCAGACAAATCACATTGCAGTTATGGATGACTCCGTATCTGAAAAATTATCCAAATTGGGTCCTGTAATAAGAGCATTCAGGATCCCTTTGTTTAAATAGTGAATTTTATCAATATGTCTGCTTTGAATGCTGTATTTGACATAAATGCAGCTCCAGCGCAGTGGATCGTGTCTGATGGCGGTGAGGTTCCGTTTGGAAACTGACATTCATTAGAGGGATGTTAATTAGAATATCTAAGTGAAATCCCCTGCATAAATCCACAGCTTTCAGTGAGACCGAACCACTGCCCTTTAAACATGTGGCTCCCAATGCCTTAAACCCATTTCAGCTCCAGATGGTGAGGCCAAGTTGGGCCTTCAAAATCCAACCCAATTAGTAATGAATTTGGGCAAAAAATGCTGCGGGGGTGAAGGGAGCTTGGAGGATCAAGTCAGACCTCATTCAAGGATAAGCAAAATATCAGGCAAAGCTTACAGGCTGGACAAAGGCTACAGGAGTAAGTCTAATCAATGAGAATTAAGCATAAATTCCAAGTAGCTTACAGGAGAATTGAAAATGGATTTAACTACAATTAGATAGATAGATAGATAGATAGCTAGATAGTGATGTGACTTGCTGTTATGACAGAATGCATAATACATTATTGGCTGTTAATGTTGATATAGGTTTCGCAACAACAAATTTGACTAAGAGCACATATATTTGTTGCATTTATATGCACACGAGTCCACAAATTCCCTATTTCATTAACAACGTGTGTTAAATTTGTTAATAATTATACCTTTCAGAAACTGATAATCATTCATAAATCTATATCCGATGACATACACTTATTGACGATCGCAGAAAATGTTATATATATAATATATACAGTATATATATATATGTATGTATTTATATATTTTTTGATATGTAAGATCCATATAATCTCTCACAGGAACTTGGGAAGCAAGCAAATGATTTGTGATGTGTATTCTGATGGGATTTTTGCAACAAATCATGAGTCTTGTGGTTATTTGGCCAGTCTTACAAAGACCTCTCTGTGTCTGACCTTGCACCTCCCCAACCAGGCTCTTCTCTGGCTTTAAGTAAGCTTACTGGACAAAAAAAGACTACAGTGAAGACTAAATATGACCCAAGGGTAGAGTTGGAAGATCAGGATGCAAAAATTTGTGGGTTGCTTTATTGCTGAAGAGTGGGCTTTCACAAAGCTATACAGACCATTTTCTAATCAATATGGTGAGTCAGAACTGAGGGGGTCATAATGCATTGTGTCATCCCAAAACATCTGGGTCTCTGCCACTAAAGGAAAATGTTCCTGCCGCAAACCAGGGTCCCTTGTTTACCTTGATGCAGTACTTTCCTGGGGGGTTCTGTAAGAAGATGGCGGAGGTGATTTCAATTTAGGTTACACAAAGGAACAAGGAGGCAAAGAAAGCACAGAACAATATCTTTTTTTACAAATATGAATACGTTTTATACATAATTTAATAACTCAGTCAGGCATTTTTAAGGTGGATTACATATTCCTGCTTATGTTCTTGGAGTAGCCACCTCCATCTGATCCACAGCTTGGCTTTGACATCATGGGGAGCTAAGCTGGGCATTACGAGGAATAGTACTGGCATTAAGGAGTCTTTGTCAGAGTCTGACAGCTCTTCCTCCCCAGCTCCATTTTATTAAGTTCCCAACAAACTCAACATCGAACCATTACGGTCCAAATATATGGCCTCTCTTTCCTGATGGCTGTGCCAAGGTGCACCATGGTTGGGCTATTCAGTTATGCTTTATTGTTGACCACACCTTATATATTGATTGTTTGACCTTAGCTTGGTCAAACTTATTTAAGATAATTTAAGAAACCAGCTGCTAAAACCAGATCCAGATGGACCTCGCCACACACAGGAAAAATAAAAGATAGGCGTAGAAATGAGAGAAGTGGGATCAGAAAATTCCCCTCTGAGAGCCACGCAGCACAATGCCGCATATCTTGGCAAGTGGCCGACGGAACCCTGTCAGTGTGCGGACAAAGAAATCAGGCCCACGTACAGACCTTGGGATCACACAGAGGGAAGTCAGCTGCCTGGCTGGCATGAAGCAGACCGCGCCAACGTTTTAAAGACGTTTCCTGAGGTGTTACCTCTCAGTCTTGTGATACGGTGGCTCGATGATGTTTGTCAACAGCTGCACTGCTGTAGCATGGAAACAAAGGCAGCTCTATTGTTGACGGACAGCTAAAGGCTAACTTGATATGTCTGGAGCCCGTCCCAAAAGTTTCCAGGCTCACCCGCCAAAGCTTCCTCAATATTCGTTTAACTGCATGGCTGCCCGCCATATTGCTTCCCCGGATAGGATCACGGTGCTTCACATAAATAAAGAAGGGAGCGCATACAATAAATACATTTAAGGAAAAGTTTGATAGAAATAGGGCTTTATTTACCAATAGGGTTAGGCTGATTAGAATAAAATATGACCGTGGCATCTCGTACAAATTCTTTTCACATTGTAAACCCACTTCAAGACAAATGTTCCAAAGGACCATCTCAGTCCACAATGAACACCTGCTGAAGTCATTCAAAGGACAAAAACTGTTCCCATATTCTTTGGTCCATTGCGTCTAGCTTTCTTGTGTTTGTCCCACAGTTCTATTCAGAGAAACCGCACGAGCACTGAACAACCACATTGTTGGATCTAGTACTCTACTCTCGTGGGACTTTGGTTGTGAGGGGGACAGAATGCCTTGGGGGTATTTGAAAAGTCACTGGGCGGCAGGTCAAAGAGAGTTTTGGAAATCAGGGCCTCACTTACAAATATAAGTACCTGAGTGTTATATGGCCCATGCACGCTACACCGGCGACACTCCCAGGCGTACTGAAATGTTAGGACAGCACACATAAACTCAGGAAATGCTGAAATGCGGCACAAAGTACGTAGGCAGAAGCCCAACCCCCTTAGACATTTTTTAAAAATGTAAAATAAATACATCATGAACTTGTTCTTATTCATCAGGCTTATCGGAGAGTTAAACAGAAAACCCAGTTTCTGTTGCTGGGAAAGGCACCTAGGTGTAAACCTATAATTACAGATAATGCTTTGAGAACCACAGCAGCCCATATGGAGTGCATTCATATCCCCTGACCCATAGAGCAGGTCACAGGCAGAGGGAACTATATAACCATTTGGGAACCATGCAATATTACCATGGCAACAGAAAAATCATCCATCCCCCATCCTACTTGTGTGTTTGTACAATATTACCATTGTTATTATTGTTGTTGTTTTGTTGTTGTTATTTTTGTTGTTATAATAATAACAATTATTATCATCATCATCATCAATAACAACAACAATAATAACAGTAATAACAATAATAATTATTATTATTATCATCATCATCATATTTTTTATTAATGTTGTTGCTATTAAGCTGTACCAGGATAAAGTGTATTTTTAAGAGTACATTTTTAAAATACTATTAATGTTGACACTTGACAGTTGCAATAAATAAGGAAACAGCAGCCAGAAGCCTGGCTATTTCCTCAGAATTAAGATTACTTCCATATGCTCATAAACTGCTATCATGGCTTGTCATTTGCACCGCTGAAGGGGGAAAGACATTGTGAGGGTGACGTGCCCGAGCGTTACGTTAATAATGATATCGAATAAAATAATAATGGCATGCAGAAGATCATAAACTTCAGTGTTGCACCGCACCTGCAGTAAACCGATCAGAAAAACAATCAGACTGTCACTGAAAGGCTCAAAGGGAGACTTTCGAAAATAATCGGGCTCTTTGGGCAAGAGAGCGAATAGTGGGGCCCTCGTAGGGTCGTTAATCCGACAGATACACACACTGTAAACAATGCGGGGAACAGATGGACTTACTCATCTGTGCTTTGACTTTATGCAGAATCTTCATGTACAGACCTCTAGCTACTATCCCTAATTAAACGTGTTCTTCTCGAACTTGGAAAAATATAAGTTCATAGCAGGTTAAATAGCGCCCCCTTGTAAGCGTACCTAATGCATTACTGCTGTCCCACCGCCGGTGGGCTGCTTCTGACTAAGTGTTTAAAAGCGAAGCGCGGTCTGATCATTTGCATAATTGGAGAAAGTCCCACTGCAAATACCTCATATTCATATAGGGAATATTTTACTTCATTGCTATTTCAAGCACGGTATCCAGCAGCACCGCTGTTTTGTGGCAGATAAAACACATAACGGTTGAACAAAGACTAACTTTAATACTGTATATATACATATTTAACTGTTCTCTTATAATAGTATGCAAATATGCTTTCTTTACACGAAAAAACAAAATCATTTACTCATCGCATTCACTTTTAAAAGCATGCCATTTCAAACTTTAGAAAATAGCCTAAATAAAATTATTTCACCACACTTACCCACTCTGTTGTAATTCCGATTAATTTTTATTATGAAAAGAGTATAATAGAAATGTCTGTGCCCTACCTCTTAGGAAGTCGTAGTTTATTATCGCTACAACTTTTTTCATAAAGCCATGGTGAATCGGAGCGGTGTCTCCTGTCTGCCTCGGCGGCTCTGGCTACAATGTAAGCAAAGCGGGATAAAAACAGCAAAAAAAGACAGGGAAAAAAACTAGAATGGGGAAAGAACAGGAAGCGATGACGGCTGCTCTGGGAACGTTATGTGGAACTGCAAAACGACATCCGAGCCTTTTCTTTTTTTATAGAGGACTGAATACGTCTGAATAAGTATGTTTCTATCAAAAATCACGGAATATGACTTTCTCCAAATGAGTCAATTCATAATATTTACAGCTGAAGAGTTAAAAGATTATAGGAATATTTTCCAAAAAAAAGTGTGGTTTTGCACTGGAAGCTAACTTAAGCAGATGAAGACAAATACAAAATCATGTCTTACGTATCCTTTCCCAGCAGTTTAGAACTGTATTTATTTTTCTTTTTTCAGGTTAATCTATGTATGGCTGTGTAATCTAATAAAACCATTTGGATCAATTTCCCTCATTGTACCACACGGAAAGAGCAGAAAAACGGGAAATACCCTGGATAAAATTCCTTTATATCAAAGCCCACGCTCCGGAAATTGCCAGGAGACCATACCGACGCAGGTCTTTCCAAGCCTGGAGGCGGAGGCAAAAGACAGTCTAAGGTAAGTACCAGACTGAGTATGAAGTACACTAAAACATGTGAGTGTTAGTGGCAGATAATTTGCCTGGGATGGGTCAGGGTCATCTCTACGTTTTAAAACGGGCAGGCATCTCTGGTAACAAAAATACAATCGGGAACATTGGTCGTTAGGGAAACATCTGGAATAGGGCACATTATTTGTTCCACGGTGACTGATCTTGGACAAAAAATAATGTCTTCCAATTCAGCTTGATCCTCCTCATTTATTTCGTGCCTATCTGCCTGTTCGTGAATAAAATGCATTGGCACGCCATAAAACTCAAAGCTTACTTTATTATTTCAAAGTAAAATTGAATAAAACCAGATGTATTAGCCCTTACTGACCTGATTACTCACTAGAGAGGTTTACTGTTTTACATATCCATACCATAATGAAATGGAATGTGATTTTCCAAAAATCCAAACTTTAGAATAACAAATCTTGCAAATTACACCCACAGTGCATTTGTGTATCTTGGATCATGAAAGATTTACACTTGTAGGTGATTGATGGAGACACAGAAGATGACAAACGCCCACTGTCCTTCTCACAGGAGCGTGAACAGAAACATTTTATTCACTGGTCTGGATAACATTAAAGAGAAGTCTGTTATTTTGCAGATATTAATATATGTCAGAAATTTTTACAAAAGATATGATGCAAAATGAATTGTATTAATCCCTGAATGAGAAAATTAAATTTATGCATTATAATAAAATTTACAAGCTTACTGACTTCTGACATGCTTATTCATTCAACAAGCCCTGTAGATAAGTTTAAAAAAAAGTCCCAACTGAGAGACTGGAAACTTCAATGCGATGCAGAAACATCTGGCAATAGCAGCACAATTATGTTTGCCAATTTCAGTCAGCTGATTAGATCTCACCATTGTCGAACACAAACAATTTTAGCAGCACAGGCTAGCGAGCACCACACTCTGAGATGTCACTGTGGCCTAGCGCATCCTTCACTGTGGTTCTTGTTCCTCCGGAAACTGGAACCGGTTGAAAAAGTGAGCTGTGATTGGTCCAGCTGTCCGTCCCATTCTCAGACTTTCGATTTGCACTGAAAGTTCTCTTCACGAGGCTTTCTAGGAAAAATAAATAACTTAGTCAATAAATTTCAGCACTACAAAACCTTCGTTTGCATGCCAATCAATTTCAGGCTTGGTGATGCATGTTCCCAGTGTAGTTAGCTTCACGTCTGTAATGTATTTTACTACTGAAACTTTACGAGAGTCTGTACTAGATATTTATAATATAGCATTGAATATTTAGTTTCATGGTCGTTTAAAAATATGGAGAATATGCTAAACTAGAATACAATCTTATTCAATTTATGTCAACGAATAAAATGTTTTTACATTCAGCACATAAACTGAGTCGTTTTTCCTCAGATCTATGAAAAATCCACTGAAATTAACTGTCCTCGACCTGACATTTCTGGCCAACAGCTAATGCAGGATACTTGCTGTGCAAGGGGCCACTGGGCAGCTCGTGCTGGGGCTCAGTCTGACTTCTTCTCCAGTACTTCCAGTGAGGTCGGCCTGGTGATGCTGAACTCGGCTTGTGCAGGAGACACAGGTCAGTGTTGGTTGCCTGGCTCACCATCTCCACGTGAGAAGACTTTAAAGCTCCAGCTGAAGCGTTACTGTTGCCCCCGGATGAGTGTGAAGAGGAGGGGGATGGAATCTTCCTCTCCTCCTGAAGCTCCTTCAGTTGCAGGTCCACCTTCCTTTGCAGGTCCTCCCTGGCTTCTTCATCTCTGAGGCCAGTCATGTGACACGTGGCCAAGGGAAGCAGCCACCACTGTCTGCATGAGCAGGTGGACGGGGAAGCAGGCATGGGGTAGCCCAGGCTGCAGCCAAAGGTGTGACACGGCCAGGGTGGTTGGAGCATGTCACCATGGCAACACTGTCCCAGGAAGCCCCTTCTCAGGCTCCCTGGCGGGGCCCACTGGAGTTCTCTCACAATCCGCTCATGCAGAGAAGGCGAAATCCACACCGCCAGATCCCCTGGCACTGTGGCTTGCCGCCCATTCCAGAACAACACCTGGAGACCATTCATGTTTCTCACTGGTCGAGATGAGATAGAACCACAAGATTGGGACTCCCCCCAAAAACTGCTGTTCTTTTTCTGCTATAGAGCACTTAATCTCGGGTCCCTTTATAGGACTTTTAGCTGATTTTTGAGAATACTTTGGGCTATAAATCAAAATACTCAAAACACACTGTCATTTCTCATTATCTAGCATCCGTGATTATTTTAAAAACTGTGGTTTGTACTACAACAACAGCCCCTGAAAAACTTGCTCATAAAAAATGCTTTGCGTTAAATGTTTATTAAGTAGTTGATGTGCTCAGTCAAGCATGGCTGCCCTTGCAGTGCAAAAATATCAGTTATAAGTGCGTCAAAAGGAATTCTTTGGAGTAGTACATTCAGTATTGGTGCCAGAACAAATCTGACAGCTAGGCCCGACATTTTCATGGGCGGAGGGGGTCATTATTTTCAGGGAGAAACAGGTGGTCATTTGGAGGGGGGCTAAGCCCCCACAGGTATACATCATTGTAATGAAAACATATTCTTCTAATTAGAGAGAGATACTTTGGCAGTGTATGAAAAAAGATCCATTTTTGAGCAGGCATATCTTAACCACAACACAGGCACATAGCCACATAGTAAAATAATAGGTTTGAAACCCACCCCCTGAAATATGTTTGCTACTAATCAGGCACATAGCTACAGTAATTAGTAAATTTATGAGTTTAAATTTAATTTATTTCTGGGTACCGGCCTGCTGTAAGATAAATACAGCCTACTCCTTACCACCAAGTGGGTTCCTGAGCTCCTCCCCAAATAGCACACTGCCCGGTTCATAGCGGGTCAGCTCCACATCGCCGGGGGCCAGCACCTTGTCCCCGGGATGCAGGCTGCGGTGGTGCGCCTCCGTGTGGGGGACAATGTTAGCCAGACTAGCATGCTGTAGGGACAAGCTCTCGCACGGGGCTCCCTTCCATGCCGGTCTGTCAAACTCAACCAAGAACATGCCCCTTCTGCCCTGTGGGCCGTGACATCACAGATGTGTCCGCTCAGTCCTCCGTGCTCCACAAAGTACACTTATCCACACACATTTTATAGAATGCTCTGTATCTCCAGACAAACAGCTAAAACGTTCGATGGATCTAAAAAGCATCATTCAGGTCTTTTGCTATAAATGAAATCTGTCTTCACCTGTACTTCCCCTTTTATTGTGCCCAGGTAGTAAAATCCATCCCGGTCTCTCTGTGCCAGCACACGAGTCCCGGAAGCTAAGTCAGGGCTGCTCAGGTGGCCCTTCTGCAGGCCATAGGGATACGTGAAACAAGCAGGAGCTGATGATGTCCACCTGAAAATGGAAAATAGCACAGGGTTGCCTGAGTTGTTTCTAATACTCCCTACCAGGGTAATTCACATAGATTACATACTTTGCCCATTTATTACCCAAATGTCAGAGTTCAGGAAAACATCTGAGGTTTAATCAGTCCCACAGTCTCCCAATATATGGAGTGTGAAAAAATGCCCTTGTTTCATGCATGAAAATAGGGCACCTGATGTGAGATGTTGTTTGGCAAGCAATTAAATAAGAAAACAAAACACACCTCCATTAACTTAGATGTGTTTTTTGAGATTATGCACTTTGGCTTTGAATTGCGAATGCTGTTTTTTTTCAATGTGTGCAAAATTACGGTGGCTCAGAAAGTCCATAACACACCATCATTAACACAAGGCAAAAACATTAAGAAGTAGCAACAACATAAGGGCCGCACAATATAGACGTGTTCTGGGCCTTCAGGGCCACTGTACAAAATGATTTGAAATGATGTATATCTGTAAGGTTGCAGAAATAATGGGATGGTACCTACCTGCAGGGAATGTGAGATAAACACACGTCTGGCTCCCCGGAGGGTGGTGTGTTATGAACTCTACTTGCACTGCAGTACTTAACATCAGTGGCTCTTGACATTGTAGGACAGCATTCTTTTAAGTGGAGCTGTGTCACCTGTCAATCATACCAATACATAAAGGCTAGCAGGCAAGGTACAGACGTTCCATTGGCATTGTACGTGTACTCTGCATGATGACAATAAATCTGACTTGACACGTGGGCGTGCCTAAAACTCCTCCCAAATGCTGCAGTTGACATGCTCTTACCTCTACAGCACCTGAAGGACTGAGTGAGAGAACATGACAACCCCCCCTGGTGGAGAGAGAAAGACACTGCAGATACCCCTGCGTCCTGTGGTCCGGAAAGCCCTTATCAGACAGATAAAAGATGTGCACCCGGCGAGTTTTCACCATACGAGGCACTTCTCGCAAAAGCTCCTCAGGGTTATCCGGCAAGCTGTTGGTCAGTACGTGGGCAACCTGGCAGGCAGGGTCAGCTAAGGCTTCAGACAGAGCGGCCAGAAGATTCTTGCCTGGGGAACAGCGCAGGGCATGGATCCAGCCCTGTGCCTCACAGGCCAAGTCAGGACAACAGGTGACCATATGGTTACGCCACTTTGTCACCTGATGAGAAGGGGGAACCCACAGACCAGGCCCATCCATAAAACCAGCAATACCTGGCACTTATGGCACATATTTTCAGTTAGAGTTAGTTGATTAAGCTTGGGTGTTGATGGGCCTCCATCATGACACACAGAGACTGTCCTAGCGACCGGGTGCTGGCGTCGAGCCAAAAAACCTGACTCACCTTGTGCGAGTAGGCGATGAGGTTGAAGAGAGAGTCCCGGAGGGTAGCCTTGGCCGCCAGGGCTTGAACCAGGAGGTCTTTCGCTGAGCGCAGCAGGGAGAACATGTTCTCTGAGGTGTCGATGACATAGGTGACATTCCTCTCCCTCAGCCCCATTAACAAAGGTAGGGCGTTCTTGCATGCAAGTGACGACGGGCTAACGGGCATCTTCTCCCTGAATGGCTCCCTGGAATAAAACGGCACGAACGATTTATCTATGGGCTCTATCCATGGGATTTATCCATCCATTTTTTTTCCCATAACTTCCAATGATCAAGGCAGAAGTAACAAAGGAAAAATGAGATTATCCAGCACAAGTACTGTCTTCTGAAAACATTTCATATTTGACAAAATTAAACAAAGGACAGTGAAATCGTACATACTTCAGATAATAATGATTAATAATTACTTACCGGTGTGGTCTCCCTTGGGCTTTAAAATCTGCTTTCGCGAGGGCCTGCCTCCACCGAATGCAACTGGAGCTTTTGTTTTACTGTTTATGGTGGTTGCCTTGGCAACACAGAGGCCTGCATTGCCCCACTCTACTGCGTGTGCTGTGGACCCAACAAACCCACAAGGCCCAGCTCATAGAGTCACACTGCTAACACGTCTCATAATCACCATTCATGGTCAAAAAGACACCTCTGAAGGATAAAATATAAATCGAAAATACAGATAGCAAGACTGAAAGAACATCAGCAAGCAGGAATACAGGGAGTACAACCCTGTCAGTGTCACATAACGACTTACCTTTAATTTTATGCATAATCACACACGCACACAAAATATTAAATATATATTATACACACACACATACACACACACATATATACAGTGATCCCTCGCTATATCGCGCTTCGACATTCGCGGCTTCACTGTATCGCAGATTTTATATGCAAGCATATCTAAATATATATCGCGGATTTTTCGCTGGTTCGCGGATTTCTGCGGACGATGGGTCTGTTTATTTCTGGTACATGCTGCCTCAGCTGGTTTGCCCTGTTGATTTCATACACGGGACGCTATTGGCGGATGGCTGAGAAGCTGCCCAATCAGAGCGCCGGAATGCAAATGAAGCGTGCTTGCAGCGTTCGTATTTTAGAAATATGATACTAATATTAAAGGTATAATCCTAATATTTCTAATATAACTGGGTAAGTAAAACGAGTGCATTACTGTATATTATAGTGAATATAAAATTATTTTTGTTAAAATATGTATTATTACAATGCGTGTACAACTACGTTTTACGTATTAAATAAAACTCTAAAATGATATATGATACGTATATTTGTGCGTAGTATATAAACAGTGTGTTTACATACATAATTACATACAAAACGAATCTTACCTAATATCTAGGAGAATATAAAGGGTTTATAAGGGCTTAAAATATACAAAAATAACCATATAAACATATGGTTTTTTCTTCGCGGATTTTCACCTTTCACGGGGGGTTCTGGAACGCAACCCCCGCGACAGACGAGGGATCACTGTACATATTTTTTGTAAACAAATGAATAAAGTAATGATTTTTGTTATAAAGCCAGTACATTTGCAATATTTTAACTGAATAAATTGTCCCAAGACTATCTGTGAGGACTGTATACACACACACTACCACACACATAAACACACACGCACACACACCTAGAGGAAGGTAAAATGCAGTTTGTAGCTGTACCTAACCTGTCCAGCCACTTAGCGAACACGCCCCCTGCTGTTCTGACGCGTGCCGTGCACCCCGCAGCTCTGAGCAGGCTGATAGCAGAGCGGCAGGCCAGCCCTGCGGAGGCCGTGAGGTCCGGCACGGCCTTCGACGTCTGCAGCCTGATGCTCTTCGGCACCCAGGCCGTCCCCGTCCGGCTCAAGATCCTGCTGGACCGGCTGCTCAGTGTTCTGCGGTGGGACGAGGTGGCGCACATGCTGGCTGCGCTGGGCTGGACACTGCAGGACTACGCGCGCGGATACGTCCTGCAGGTGAGCACGCAGCCGACTCCGACTGAAGGAAGAGGGCCCCTCCCTCGCGCCTCTGTAGCCTCTTAAATGAATGATCAAATTCATGCTACTGCTGTAATTTCTAAATGAACATTACCAAATGCACCATTTGTTTTTTGCATAGTTTGTACCATTAAAACTTTTCCACTGCCACTAAGACCTGAGCCATACCGCGAACTGCCGGTTTTCCATGGTAAATTATGTGAACCGGAACCGCGCTGACATGACCCTGCTTACTGGCAGGGCCGAAAGCATGACCAAACTCAGCTGCTTGCATCACAACCATCTGATTGACCGAAATACATGGAGATACTGGTGCTCTGCGCTGATATGCCTGGATTATCTGGCGGAAAAAGGGTATATATTCATTATTAGTAATGTCGCATATCACAATGTATTGGTGCATTCCCGGTAACTCAGAGCTCTTAGACTTCCAACTTCATACTTAAAATAATACCACAGAGCAGCTGAACGGAATGGATTCATAATGCAAATTTACGCAAGCGAATGCTAATTCCACATGCGTTTGACGTTAACACAACACAGCAACGGATGTGCTAGAAAATTAGTAAATTAGCGCACGGTAAATCAAGATGTACACCACGTGAACAGTAAATAAGCGCACCTCTTCAGCCGTCACTCACCAAACCCGGCAACGCCTTCACCGAACCGACCCTTCTGCAGTGGAAAACCGAAGTGAGCTGGAGCCGCGCGGTAACTGGTGTCTCTTTGTGGTACGGCTCGGGTATGGCCTGGTTCCTGTATGCCAGTGTAAAAGTGCCATAATAAGCAGCTTTATACACCAATGAGGCAAATCTTTATGACCACCCCCATGTAAAGCAAATAATGCTGACTATCTAGTAAAAACGGCGCATGTTAAGGTCTGGGATAGATTAGACAGAAATATAACATTGGGTAGTCATAGTCGACATGTTGAATGCAGAAGAAATAGGCAGGAGTAAAGACCTGAGTGACGAGGGCCAAATCATCATCAAGGCCTGTGGGGCGCTCGCAGTCAGCCATGGTGAGACCCCACTGAGAGGGTCTGAGGAGGGCAAAACCACGAACTGCTGACACGGTATTAGGTGGCCAAGACTGGTCGATTTGGGGTGTGAAGGAAGGCTCTCCTATCCGATAAAGACCAATAGAAGGGCTACCATGGCACACGACACATAATTTTGATCACAGGAGTAATGTGACACTACACACAGGCATTGAGCCCTGCTGTGCATGTAGCTACGCAGCCATGGATCAGACGTGTCATGCACTGTTCTTACAAGATTATTTGCTCTACGTATCGTTTATTTGCTAATACTTTCAGGTGTTTAACATAGGTTTGTATGTAAATGGGGTGGTCAATAGTCAGTGTAATAGTCAATTAAAAACAAACGTGTGTGTAACTAAGTATAACCCCTGTACTCCTGGGGGCACCATTACTCCCAGTGATATGAATGGGCTGTATCATCTCCGCTGGCTCTGCAGGATATCACGGGAAAGGTCTTGGACCGCTGGGCTATGATGACCTTTGAGGAGGAGATTGCGACACTGCAGCAGTTCCTGCGCTTTGGTGAGACCAGGTCCATCGTGGAGCTTATGGCAGCCCAGGAGGGGCCAGCC
>JAAGVU020000019.1:16658501-16699518 GCA_011763525.2 Mormyrus iriodes
TAAACAGTGTGTTTACATACATAATTACATACAAAACGAATCTTACCTAATATGTAAGAGAATATAAAGGGTTTATAGGGGCTTAAAATGTACAAAAATAACCATATAAACATAAGGTTTTTACTTCGCGGATTTTCACCTTTCGCGGGGGGTTCTGGAACGCAACCCCCGCCATAGACGAGGGATCACTGTGTGTGTGTGTTAAATACTTTCTAATGTAAACCATACTACTCACTGCATTACTGGATCATTTTAGCCTCCCATCTGGATTGCTCGGAATCAAAATCTCTCTCCTTATTACCACATAACCACGGCGACGGAAATTTCACTTCCTGGGCCTTATGCCTCCTTGGACCAGGCTTAAAACTCAGTGTAATCCCTCACTGGATAAGCAGCTATGGAAGATGGATGGATTGAATTTTAAGATGTCGCATTCAATCTGAATTGTAGGTAGGTAACATAAGCTTTATATAATTGACATAACACAAAATTATAACCTGAGATTAACATTTAAAGATTTGTATAAAACAAAATGCACATAAAAACTGAAACGGTCTGTAGGCTGCTAGATGCAGCAATTAATACTTTTAAATAATTGCATAAGTTCAACAAATAACTAAATCTAGGTTGAAATATTGCTGATAATATATTATTAATAGATAAATATTATTTAAATGTCTGCAGAAAATCACACTTTTCTTCAGAGGGAGTTTGCTGACCCTCCATCTGGACATATGAGGATGGAGAGCATGCAGTGTGGCACTTAATTGGGGCTCAGAAGTCCTGAAAAACTCATCCATAAAAACCAGCTACACGTCTTTGTGTCACGGAGAGACATAAAAGCTTCACTTCTGAGATGAAAAAAAACATGCAGAATTTAGTACTCATCAAGATACCAGCTTCTGCATTTTAATACTTCACATTTAATCAAGGTTTTACATTAGGTAACATATTTAATAAAAACACAGATATTAAACAATCTCAGAAAAACAGATACATTATACGTTTTTCCGGTCATAATTTCAGTGGCATAAGCAGACCACTACAGAAGGCTTGCAAAAGCAGCTGGGGGCAATAATAATTAAACAAAAAAGAGTCTGCAGTTTTTTATTTGTAAAATAAAGTGCAACTGAACAAAAGGTTTCACTGATTTCAAATCCCAGTCAAAAGTATTAATTAGTGAGATGAGTTTGACAAATTTGAAAATCATTTTTATCCATTCCATAGACATACATCTTCTTGCTTGTAGAGAAAGAACAGACATTTTACTCAACATATGGCAGCAAAACTAAGGAAAACTTATTGTATGTACTTTTTAACAGTTCTTCACCAACGGTAATTTTACACATAATTATAAATCAATCACTTATCCTATATGCAAGTCAGAAATAGACAGTTGTTTGCACCACACACACTGTGAGGCTGTGGTCACATGACAGAGAGGAGAGGGGTTGGGGGCGCGGTGTCACAGCGAGCCTAGCTGAGCACCACGTGCCGGTCGAAGACGGACTTGCGCTGCTCCTGCACTTGCCGCCTCCAGCGCTGCTGTGCATGCTCCACCTTGTTCAGCACGTTGGGCCGTGCCCGAGAGCGGGACAGCACGTCGTGGGCGTTGGCGAAGGGCTGCTGGTCCTGGGAATGGTGGACGCATGAGTACGGCTCCGTTTGAGCCACCGAAGCCACCGGACTCTGTATTACCATTTCTTAATAGTCATAAGAAAACCGTTTGACGACTAGGCCCACTCTGCCCGATCCATGTTTCTATACGCGCTTTTTATGCATATCTTACGGTCTGTTTGTACCACCCAGTGACAGACAGAGCATAGCCTCTGATATATGAGACTGTAGCAGAAATATAGAACATATGCAGCCTCCTCTCCCTTCATCACTATCCAGACATGTGGCGTGCTGACACAGCCCACCCAGCGGTATGTGAAAGGCCTCCGCGCATCGGGGGTACATACCCCGACGTCGTCGTCGCTCTGAATGAGCTGCGAGTGTCCGAACAGCCGCCTCTTCAGAACTGGCTCCAGCAGGGTCAGGTACACCATGTAGAGTAGCAGCAGACCCAGGACGGACAGGTAAATGATGATGGTCACCTTAGACAGAGAAGAAAGGCTGGGTCATTCTGGGTGGTTGACCGGTCAGTCATTCATTCCTTCAGTAAGTCATTCTATGCAGGAATTTCTAAAATGGTTCAACTCCATCAATATCGGTACACATCATATATACAACTATACGTGTTGCAACTTACAAAGAAACTTTAGTAGTTTCTTAATCTAATAATGACTAAAAAAATATTAAATACTTTAAAAAAAAGGTAGGATTTTGCCCAAAAGACTTACGAATTAGATCAAGGTCCACAGCAAAACAGTTTTGGATGTATGTTTTTTCCCGAAGTCAGTTTTGAATAAAAATGGTCTCAGCAGAATCCCAATTAAAAAGCCCTACATTGTTGAATACAAAGATGCGGGCAGGAACACAGGCCGGACAATAGAGGCTTTCACAATCCAGAGGCACACAGCAGCAGTAACCACGCACCAAAATACAGAACAGTGGATGCTTACTTTAATAGTGCCAGAACTCCTTTCCTCATATTTGCATTCGCATCTCAGACAATAGGCCTCCACATCTTTCCCCTCCACCGGCATGGGCTCCACCACATGCAAGCAATTACTGCGGAAACACAATACATGCCGCGTGAGCAGCACACAGAAATGCCCTCCTACTATGTTCAAAAGCCAAGAAAAGCAGAATGCCATGAGATACTGTAAACGTAAAGGGCTTCGGCTAAAACCCACCAATCAAACGATGACATATTGTATTACTTTGATAAAACAGAATAACCCGTTTCATTCTGTTTAAATGAGAAACAGTAGAGTGCAGGACAAGCACATACCAGTCCTTCAGAGACACATTCTGGTTGTAGATCTGTCCAAGGACGTCTTTGTAAGGGGGACAAATGCATTTACATCGGATGTCTTCGGAATTCTGTTGAACACCAGAAAACTGTATCATGCCAGGTCTACAGCTTCCGCAAATTGCATACAGAGAGCATATAAAATATAAAAAAACACATGACAATAACATATTTATAATAAATAAAGGTACTACCTACTGGCAATATATACGACTAATTTAATAAGTCGGGTACAGCATATAAGCCTACTGAGATGGTCAAACAGAAGCTATATTAACTGTAAATCTGCGTACAAAAGCGAGTGGCAGCTAGCTAGTCTAAAGGCATCGGCTAACTAAATAGTGGGCTTTTGCGGGCAGGATCTATAAGCGAATGATTACAGAAAGATTTGCAGGTTAAAAGAAGCACAATAAAAGTGTCACTTTACCTTAGCGTTTGCTCTTGGCGTCACTGCAAATATAATTAAGAAACAGGCCAGTGAGAACAGCTCACAGCAGGTCCTGGCGCCTGTCCGGTACATTGTCAGCGCGACGGCGGCTTGCGATTATACTAGATATAGTTATGCGCTTATTTTAAAAAATGTATTAATATCAGCACAAAGAAAATATGTTGTGCGAAATTTCGATTGGTTTGTTTTGTTGGAGGTATAGTGTCACTCCGTAAACTGTCAAATACTTCCTGGTGTTCCCGCTAATGTGTCCCCCCGGAAACAAGCAGCGCGGCCCGCGCGGCCCCCTATCCTTCTCGAATGTATGTACTGTATAGTATGGGCCACAAGTAGGCATACAGTGTCTATTATACAAAGTAATGGTTCTATTTTAAAAGGTAAAGTTTTTATTTTATAGGGTTATTTTTTAAAAGTACGTATACAATTTTTATTTTATAGTACTGATTGGGTCATTTTTAGTGTCTTAGGTGTTCTAAATGTCCTTCGTCGACGTCGATACGTTCCTGGACCCCATCCCTGACACTGTAACACACTTTAGCACACAAATCCCGGTTAGTATCAATGTCCACAAATGCTTGGGAGATGAATTCCTTCAATCCATCCACTGTGTAGGGCTTCCTAACAAAAAACATCTCCTTTACTGCGCCACAAAAAAAAATAAAAAATCCATGGTTGTCAGGTCAGGTGAACATGGTGGCCAGTCAATGCTACCATTTCACCTTTACTTTGTAAAATAAAAATATCACTTTGTAAAATAAAAATTGTATACCTACTTTTGGCCCACCCACAGCATCCATCCAAAGAAGACATTTATAAATTAATCAAATATTATTAGTGTTGGCATGCATATTTCATCCTACTGACAAAGTACATTACAATTACAGTTGCGTGTCCATGATTTGTGCCTTAAGCTTCCTGAAATAGATTCCAGGCACTAATGCAACCCTGGACTGGACAAGTGGGTGGAAGATGGATGAGTGAATGAAGACCAGCTGGAGAACACCGATTTTCTTTTGGAAACATTAGAAATTGCCCGTGGTCATGAATTTATTACATAATCTTCTTCTACACTTATTGTCTTATAAAGACATCGCACCTTAGGGATATTGATTCCAGGGAGGCAGATGAGGGGCATCCGGGAAGATGGGGGTGCTGGCCAATGCTTGGCTGGTATTATGGTTGTAACGACTCAGGTGGGGGGTAAAATTTGCTTGACCAGGGCTAGAGAGTGATGGTAAAATCTGGGGTGGGGTCACGACAGTAAAACTTCCTGGTGGTTAATTTTACCACCACTGAATAGCAGAACGACAGATTTCCGAGACATTGCGCAGTATTTTGTGGGTGTCAGGGCGCCCTACCCTGCAAATGTGCCATAAGAATTTCACTGTGTGCTGCTGAACACGTGGCAGTAAGGCTTAGAATATGAATAAGGCTTTTTGACAAACGAATCACGTTTATTATTACTATGACAAAAAAACTGCGATAAATGTACCCAGTGTCCACATCTTTTAAACATTCTACCAAATATCTCTTACTACAGGCATAAGCTGAATTTTTACCTGACATATGAGTGAATTTAAAAATATATTTCTGTGCAAGTAGTTTTTCATTACATACTGATCAATATGGCGCCTGAGAAATTTATGTTTAGTCTTATTAACATTTAACTTCTTGGTTAGAGGTAGAAAATAATAAGAGCACCCACAAGCCCTCATTATCTCTCAGCAAGGGTCTGGCTTACGCAAACCCCGCCACCCCGCATCCTGCCATCTGTGGCTTTGAGCCCTACAGACCATACTGTGCCCCCCCACGAGGCTTTTTGGGGAGCTTTAATAGCAAAGAATAACATGGCGCTTCCTGCTGTGTCTATGGCTCGGTGAGTTAGGACTCTGTGTCCAGAAGGTTGTTGTTTCAGATCTTGTGGCTAGTATAATGACGTTGATTATTGGGATTTTGAGCAAGACCCTTAAACCAAACTGCTCCACGGATGCTGGCTGACCCCGCAGTCTCTCTGATCCTCACTTGCGTATTGCAAAAGTATCTGCTAAATACATTTAAATGCAAAATAAATGTAATGTAATGATGCAAGATCCAATAATATATCAAGATCATGGGTCCCAAACTTTTCAGCCCATGACCCCCGAAATTACAGTGCCAGAGACTTGCAACACCCATTTCGCTGGGTGGCGGGGGGCTACATTTATTGCAATTGCCTGGTTGTGGTTACAATGGAAATTATTATAAACATACTCCCGGAAATCATTCCGTGACCCCCACTTTGGAAACCCCTGATATAGATGTTAAATTACTCATAATCCATCCTACATCCTAATCATGAAAAATTAATTAGAAGCAAATGCTATGTTATGTACCTAACAGATGTTTTCTTTAGGATGACTTACATGGCTTTTATCGACACAACCTTAAAATGTACTTTGCATACAAGCTTGTGATTAATAAATAGGTGCTAAGGCTCTCTGGAATAAAGCCCTGCTGTGTAAGAAACAACAGAAGAGGTCACACTTTGCATAATTAGGTTTTATTAACCAACATCTCTGCATGGATGCATCTCGGCATAATGCCTTCTTCTGTGCTAAAGATAATGTGCATTTTAAAATAGACGTACTCGTGATCACATCCCGCTGGACAACCAAAGGTAGCACAACAAGTGTCATGCAGGGAATCACCAGACCACACCTCTAATTAAAACAATACCACTTGACTTTTGTTTCTTTGTTTTATTCTTTTCTGCGGTCCAGCACTCTGAAAAGTATAACACTGGAGTATTACAATGAAGTATAACACTGAAGTATTACACTAAAGTATTACACTGAAGTATAACACTGAAGTATAACGCTGAAGTATTACAATGAAGTATAACACTGAAGTATAACGCTGAAGTATTACAATGAAGTATAACACTGAAGTATTACACTAAAGTATTACACTGAAGTATAACACTGAAGTATAACGCTGAAGTATTACAATGAAGTATAACACTGAAGTATTACACTAAAGTATAACACTGAAGTATAATGCTGAAGTATTACACTAAAGTATAACACTGAAGTATAACGCTGAAATATTACACTAAAGTATAACACTGAAGTATTACACTAAAGTATAATGCTGAAGTGTTACAATGAAGTATAACACTGAAGTATTACACTAAAGTATAACACTGAAGTATAATGCTGAAGTATTACACTAAAGTATAATGCTGAAGTGTTACAATGAAGTATAACACTGAAGTATTACACTAAAGTATAATGCTGAAGTGTTACAATGAAGTATAACACTGAAGTATTACACTGAACACTGAAAAACGGGGTGTGAAGCCCGTTTTTCTGTATTCCATAAATAGATAATGTATAAACCTGAAACCCCTATCAAATTCATAGAAATGAAACAAGTCCACCACATGGACTTTAGCTTGTTTTATCTCTTGAAGCCTCTTAGATACCGAGAACGGTGGGAGTACAAGAGACATGATGGACTGCATGTTCTCTCACCTTCACCAGGCTTGTGACCAAAGGAGCAGAAAATGGAATGAGCTCTGTTGGCATTCATTACACGGCCCTGTGATTGTACCCGTGATTCAGCAAGTTGAGTCTGTGCCTTTATACACTGTTTGTCACATTGCAAATTGGTGTAGCCCACATGGGGAGCATTGCAAATGGTGAGACTGGCTCCAATGGCAAACAGAAATCAAACTTTTCTCTGGTGCTCGAGTCCAAATTTTTTTTTACTTTAAATCAAACATATTACTCATATTACAGCAATTAGACGAGCTGTTCATAAAATAATGTGGAAATTGTTTTGTTTAGCCATAAGATCGCTTAATTAATCCTTAACTTACTTCATTTCCTGAGCTCTTATAATAAATGAGCCCACTGTGTTAATGTAACCACAATTGAAAATCCGAAAAGCCATTCTTCAAAGTGACATAAATCATAATCGCAGAACTGATTGCTACTTGCCCTTTAGAGAGTAGAGCATTAACTGATGGCTGATTGAGGGGTAGTCATAAACACCTGGATGTCATGCTAATCGGGATTGGAAGTAGGTCCATTTTATCCATCTGGTTGGCCATAATAAAGATTTTGTCCCCAAGTCTGGGCTTGTGTTGCGTTTTGTGGGTAAATCGTGTTTCCTATCTGGTCACTCCTGAAAATTATTTTTTAGCAGTTGCTAACAAGCTTCCTGCAGTCTGTCAGCCTGCACACACACCTGTTGCTGGTGATATCATTAAAATGGACTCCCACACACATTTATATCTCATGGACACTTTCAGCAGCACCACTGAGCCGCTTAAATAGTAATTACTCCTGACTTAACGCTTGCAATGTGACCCTGTACTGGATAAGTGGTTATAGAAGATCAATAAATGAATTTCCTTGTTGGATTTGTTCCTGGAAATATAAAACCATTAGACATGAGCATAGCCAAATGATTTCTATGCAGTTCTAAAAATGTTCTGGAAATGCATTGACCCTGGGTCTGCTTTGTTATATGGTTATGCTGGGCTCTCTCCACGGCCCTGTTGGTTGTGTGAGATAACAGGACAGTGAGGAATCTCCTTTATTCGTTGTAGGCACCAAAGAACCACATGCACAGGAGTAGAGTGAGGAAAGTTCCCGGGGGCATTCTCTGATGATGAAATTGTAACATGTCATACGGCTTCTCCATAAATTAGCTAAAGAAGCCATTGACACAAACCTCTCACGGTGATCATCAGTTGTCTTCCATCACGAAATTCCTGAATTATAATGGGAAAGCCCACCCTCCCCCCCTCAGCTTTACTTAAAATAAAAATACTTGAATTTGCTTACTTTATTTATAATACTGATAAATGTATCTACATAAACTGTACTGCTTCACATGTCATTGAAAGTCCACAAAATATGTATCATAAGCAATACACTACTGTACTTCTATGTAAATAAAAAAACAGCATTATCCATATTCAAGTGTGAAGACCAGTGTTTACACTATATCTCTATGAAAACACTATCAAAACTAATGAGAAAGATACAGCTTGAGTAATTTAGTTAACTATTGCAAACTATTTTATACTAAAGGATCACATCTAGTGGATTTACCTATCGTTATAAAAATACTTCAAAAAATTTAAAAATACTAACCTTGATTGTGAAAACAAAAAATGCCAGTGAAGTGCTGTACTAGGCTAGCAACACAGTTGCTGGAAAGAACTGTGTGCCTTAATGACAATGAATTATGGAGTTAAGAAAGAGGTTCCTTCATAAAAACACAGATCCAATGCAGAACCACCAATGAGCAAAGGAGCAGATCGGCAGAGATTTACACTTATCCTATACACACATTTTCCTATAGCTACATTTATCCTATAAACATTATACAACCATTTGTACAAAGCACTTGTTTTTCTAACTTGTTTTTATCTAAAAAATAACAGTACTGACCAATAATATTTGGATTATTTGGTTTTGCATTGTAATATTACTATAAGTATATATATAAAAAAACAACTTTAAATAGAGTTCAGCTTGGCAACGGTGAGAAATGTGGCAATGTTTTTTAGGGCACTGAGCTCCTGAGGCAATCCGGAAGCAGGACGCCCAGTCAGAACACGGACTGCCATTTTCGGCCCAGCTACGAGACTCCCGTTTACCTTTCTGTGAGGACAAGTCTATTGCAGAGGGGGGCATCTTCTTGTTCCTAATGCTAGAGGCTTCAAAATCTATTTCCACACAGTAGGGTGAGGGGATCAGACTTCCTGGATTCAGGGCGACCTGAAAGGTGAGGACAGGAAAAAAGGAGACTTATAATGTGTTATGCCATGTGTAGAACCAATGGGAAATGTCATTTTTTATTTAAAAGCTATGAAGTAGACAAATTCAGTTGAAATGAAAATTTTACATACACACTATAACATATGCTTTCATATTTCAATATTTCAAAATTTCAGTCACAAAAGCCTTACTTATTCAGATAATAAATGCTACTGTATTATACTACTTTTGTAGCAAGGTCCAAATTGTCAGAGAAAATATGAAGAGCTGATATTATTTTTCCCATGTCTGAAGTAATTCTGTAGGTGGAATAATTCAGTGAATCAGTTTAACTTCCCCAAGATTCCTCCTGGTCACTAGTTGTCCAGCTCCTAGAGTCACAGTGAGACCAAATTCCCAATCAAAAATACATACCATTAGTCCTGCAGCCCGCTTCTACAATCAGTAAACTGGACCTGTTCCCGCTCCACTCTGCCAAGCACCAGCATCTGCTTTTCCATGTCAATCACACACTGGAACAACACAAAAAAAAAAGCAAAACTATTAGAGTCATTATATTAACTGCATGGCTGAAATCAAAGGGAATCTAGGTAGTAAACTTTTACCCTCTGTGATTTCAAGGTTCTGGCCCCAAGAGACATGAACGACTTCTCATGTTCTGCAGAGAAATAGCAAAATGACCTGAGCACAATGCAATTTAAGATCAAAACCTGAAAAAACAAAATGCAACTGGGCAGTTTTTGTCATTAATCATAGCCTTTGACAAGGACCATGTGTCACCAGGGGACCTACCCACAACTGTCACTGTGCATTCAATCTTCACTTGTCCAATCGCCAGGGTGACCTTCTCGATGTGGCCCTGAGGCCGGAGGCTTCGCCACAATGGGAAGGTGTCTGCCTCAGTTTTGTTCATGTTGACTCGTTCCTTTAAGCTGAAAAAGACAGTACGTTTCTAAGTAATCTTGAAATGGCAATTGTAGCAGCAAATGGGTATATATCCTCCGCCCAACATTATTTAAGAGAGTTTCTGCTCAAATACAACCTTAATTAATCATTCCGATTACTTACGATTATATAATTATATACACAACTTTCAATAGCTTAAAATATTCTATTTTTTTATATATATATTTTTTTAACGTAAAATTTCACTTCAACATCTATCTTCATTAACATTTCATCGGTTCTAAAATAAAGAAAATGTTTGATCTATGTATTGCTCACCCGAGTCTGTCAACACAGGCTGTGGACATGAGGTTGGCCTTGCAACCAGTGTCAATCAGCACTTTCATCTCCCGTCCCCAACACTGCATTGAGGCAGAGAGATGAGCGTCACCACTTATCAGCACCGAAAGATATATGCACGACACGGGCACCGTCAATTAAGTTACTCGTTTGAAGGCTGCTGTTAGTTACCTTGCAGTTTACAAATATATATTCCTCGTCTTCTGGCTGAATAAAGCTCTCTTCCTTTCCCAGGTGAGACCCAAAGCTTTGGGGTTTCACTCCACGATTGTTCAGCTTGCACCTTGACAGATTGGCCTCTAACAACCGTCTCTGTAAAATATTATGCGGTTGCTGCAAGAAAAAATAGAAAAGACTCTTTCAGTTAATGCATCCATGTATCTTTCTTCAGCATAAATCCAATACTTCGGTACCTCCCTGACGTCCGATATCCAAATCTATTCAATAATCATAAAAAACATTTTATAATACAATTTACATGCAAGATGTTTCTGAAATGGGTCTCTTCTTCGCGTCATATACATTCACTATAAGTTCGCTACTAAACGGGAAAATGCTTAAACTCTTTATTTTATGCCTTATGTCTATTCACCAGATGAAAAACATGTAAGGGAGAAGTAGCTGCAGAATTACATTAGATTTGCGTATATTCAATTCAGACTCCTTTTAAATTACTCATATGCCTGTTCTGCGTCCCCCACGCCTCCACTCTCCCATTATCCGGACAGACCCCCTCCCCACCCCGGATTCTCTGTGTCTCCCGTCCTCTGCGGAGCCGCCGCTCCAGCACTATGAAAGCCTTACGCAACAATCTTTGCTTCTTTGCATGTATGAATGCAGCTGGATTGTTAATCATCATTCGAAACAGACGATATTTACTGCAGTTGTTCAGCATACCAGAGTAAAACAGCTGTTGATGTTTACCAGCGCGTCAAGTACATGAGGATGCAATAAGTCACCCACATTATATGGGTCTTAACGGGTAATACGGCATACGTAAATTCAATCGCCACTCTGAATGCTTGTACTAAAAAGGAACTGCAGAAATAAAATCTATTTCCAAAATACTGCATTTACAACATTTTAATTAAAATGTGCCGTTCTGAGTTGTCGTCATTAAGGCTTTAAAAGCTAAACTGCTTAAAGAGAGAAATAAAATGAAAAAATATGTAATGACATACACCCTTCATTATGTCTACATTAGTGACCAAGGACTCCAGGTGGCGTAGAATAAAAACGTCGCCACTGATGTTTTTTTATACATTTAGCAATAAAACCAGTGTTACCATCTCCTTGGAGGTTCCCAGTTTCTTGAGACCGTCTAAGGGCAGCAGGTCGGCAGAGTCCTTGTGAATAAACTGGAGGCTCTGTTTCATCCGCCGTTGCTGGCGTACGGCCGCAGATTCCCGGTTCTCCATGTTACCGTCACTTCGCATCCTGGGGTGAAGCATCGCTGCTCGGAGCGGCGGGGGACCCGGTGCGCCTCCGCCGGACCGCCGCTTTATATGGGGACGGCCACGGCGGGCTGACGTGTGTGACTCGTGTCGCACGATGACTAAGATCGAAGTCACCGGTAACATCAGACTTCAAGAAATGGGTGTAATTTCCTGGGGAGATCCGCTAGCCACAGATCTGTATTGTAACACTATTGCGTCAAATAATCGATTATTTTTTTCAATTACATTATAACATTCACTAGGAGGAGTTTCCTTTAATTAAGACTTATTTCTATTCAGAAAAGATGGGGGGGACAGACAGTAGACAAAAAAAACGACAGTAGTAATCAAAAAATGACTAGTGTATTTCTGCCAAGGTTTCAATAATTTCTATTTTAGACATAAATTAATTTTCTGACTTACAATTGGAAGAAAAAGATCCAGTCTTCTGGTATGAGTATTCTGGTATGAGTATATGTACGGCAGCAACAATGACTCAAAAACAGATTATTACTAATAAGATGTGCAATTAATCAGTTTTATCTTGACTTCATAAACACCGTTGCATGAGACATAATACTGCACGATTATTTTACACTAAAATTAGCAGTGGGAGAGAGAAAACCATCCTCATTGTCAGTGGCTCTTAAGTTTGCCTTAGACATCCAGGATTACAAATATAATCCGATTGGATGAGTAATATCATAAGATTAACTTTTGCTTCTAAAAGACAATATTATAGCTACTATTTTACATTAGTAATTTTTAAAAATAAATAAATGGGTTGAAGGCAGCCCAGTTGTCACGTCCAGCCCCGCCCTGCTAGTCTGTTTCCAGTGTTTCCCATGGGCGGGGCTGCTAATCATCTGTGCCTGTAGCTCGTTGGTGTTACCTCGTGTTCCTGCCCCCTTGTTAACCAACCACAGGTGCCCCTCGTTCATTCCTCTGTCTTTCCAGTGTATAAGAGTTCCCTAGTCCTGTGCTCTCTTGTCTGGTCATTGTCATCTGTCTGTACCTATTCCTCTGGCAATAAAGGCCCTAAGCGGGGTCCCCCCTGGCTAAAGCTTTGTGAATTTATTCTCCCTTGTTGCGCCATGCCGCAGCGACATGACAACAGTGGGTCCGTGTGTGGGTACTTTGCAGTGCTCCAAATTTCGCCCACAGTCCAAAAACATGCTGAAGTTAAATGTAATTGCAAAATTGCCCATAGGTGTGCATGTGTGTGTGCCTGTGCCCTGCAATGGGTTGGTGCCCCATCTTTGGTTGTTCCCAGCCTGTAGCCTCCAGGATAGTTTCCAGACCCCCCATGACCCTGAATAGGACAAGCGGCCACAAAGTTAATGGATGATTGGAAATAAATGGGATGGTTTTCGTTCGAGTCAAGGCCAAGTCACTTGTCTCTGTGTACCGGCCCTTTAAGGGGACTAAGGTTAAGGAAGCAAAGGTCAGTCATTCCTCCATCTCTGTTAGAAGAGCCATAGGTGAAGGTTTCACTATCCTCAAGACCCAGTTCCTCACTTCTGGAGCTCTCTACCTCAGACAACCAGAGGAAGTTGGTTCCTAGGAAGCTCTCCAGAGGAACTGGTGGGGAGGGGTCTGTTACTGTAGCCAAGAGACTGCTGGTGAGCAAGAATGGGGCAGGATTCACACAGGGGGTGGATGTGGCACAGATACATCGCTCTGCTGCAGGCTTTGTGCTCCAAGAAGGTCACACTGTCACTGGCCAGCCTGGAATCCTTGAGCTCCTCCAGCATCCGGTGCTTCTGTCTGTATCCTTGGTGTGGCCTCTGTCCACTCGAACCTGAGACTGCCAAGGCTTCCTCAGGACTGCCAGTGACTTTTGGGCTGCGGACGGTTGTCTGCTTGGCAGCTTGTGTTCCTGCTACATTTGGCTGCAGATGTGGATGGTTGCGGTCAGTGCATGCATACAGCAGTGATATTCCATCCGACCAGGAAAGGGCAGATGTATTGCAGCAAACACAAATGCAAGCAATGTGATGAAACGGGTAAAATTTTATAAAAAGTTTTAAAGTTACTAGTGTCGGCTCGGGCGGGAATACGGTAATATGGCATATTGAGGTATACTGAAAAACAACAAAATTAGCCGCTTGGTGAATTTCATCCCCAGAATTTAAAAATAGTGCAGCTTTTTAAAATACTGTATACCTCGGTTTAATGTCTGGACTGTATGAAAGATTATATATGCAGGAACCTGCGACCCTTCTCACACTCCGGCTCACCATAACTATTACAACAACAATAAAAATTCTTCCTCTACTCTTTTGTCATTGACTGCTGATCTGTGAAACTCCACGCTGCCACCTACTGGAAACACCTAATCAATTATCTTGCACATGTGCAGTCAAGGCACACACATGCACAAGGTTTCCGCCAGACATAAAATACTGGGCTACTCGTGCACCGACCGTAGCTGTCTGCAGTCAACCCTTGATGACGAAATTTACATCATGTCCCCTCATCCACAACCAAAAGCACGCACAGAAAAATGAAGTATGAATTGGCCTTGAATCAGCATTTAGGTATCACGAAGGCAAGTGGGCCATATGGACTTAGATCTGCGTGAACATAGGAGTTTATCCTCAATCAGTCCGAGGATCACAAACGTCCAGTGACCATTGGCTTCATACATATTCCCCTTCCTAAGAAACGTTCACTTCCTTAGCGTAATAAAATCTTAAGGATCATGCTGTTCAGATTACTGCTTTGATAACATTTCTCACTGGCATCAAGAAAACATCTTTATCTACTGGTATGCTCTTGTATCACATTTTTGATTTTGTGTGGATGGGTTCCCCCTGACCAGATTACATTACCGATGGACTCAAGGGTGGAACCTGAAGAGCCTCCTGGACAGAAGATGATTGATGGCCGCAAACAGGTGACGCTGTTTTAAGCGAAGGTTTGAAGGCCCATCGGGGATCAACTGATAGCCCCACTTTTGTGACTGGTTTTTATGTGCTGTAATTCTGTAATTCTGGGTTCGGGTCATACGTGTTATCTTGTAGTTCATGTGGGATTTGGCAAACTTTGTGTACTCATGGATGTTTTGCGTAATTCTGTGTAATATACTCAGGAGGAGATAAAAAAAATATCATGAGCATTCGGCAGGCGGAAAGAGAGGTCGGCAGTCACCTTCGGAGCGATTGCTCTCCCAGTACTATATGCCATTGTTAGTGGGGTGAGGGGGAGGGTCCCGGATGCTGGACAGTCAATTGCTGGCCTTACAGGCACCGGAAGAGGGAGCAAACAGGGCAGGGGTCCATGTGGGAACAGTGGGTGCATCTTACTCCTAGGGACTGGGAAAGACCTAATGAGGAGGCAGGGGTTATCAACAAAGACGTCGCATCTCAGATCACCAACGGCGTCGTGTTACAGATGAATGCTTTCAGCTGTGGCTATACAAGATGAGAGCAATATCCAGGCTGGTGGCAGACTAATTTCATGGTGCCTAGCACACCATGCCCAGCCAACTGCCACAAATGTTATCATCACCTTTGTCCACACTCACAGTACTGCCAGCATCGTGTCACTGCCTATTAAAGACCATCCATCCATCACTTCTCACCGTGCGGGAACAAGCACATGTTCCCAAAACTCACACCATCTGTGGCACTGAGCAAAGGTGAGTTTTGCTGGGTAAGATATACAAAAAACAGCAGAATGAGTAGGAATTCTCTGTATCTGATACTGCCAGAACTGCTGAAGAATTATACCGATAAAAACAGAAAAAACATGAAGGCTACATATTTTTTTTGTCTGCCTTTTCTAAGGAAACATCTTTATAAATATAACAGCCTGAAAACTGTATATATAAACTTAAGTTTTCACAAGTGTTGTTAACTGGAGCGTTTTAATGAACTGTAACATTATTGTTTTACCGCTACACTCGTCATCCACAGCTGTGTGTGGTTTTAATCTGCCATTGGACCTTCACATCCAGCGAGCCTCCTCTAAACATTTTTCCTGGGAGCTGGCCATGGGAATTTCCACAGCCTTCCAGCTGATTCACATGCTTGTCCAGTGAGGATCTGGCAAACAGCTGAGTTTTCCTGTGTTGTTGAATTGCAAGCAGTATATCGTTTGGAAAAAAAAAATCATTTTCACTGTGGTTATGAGAGATGTGAAATGGGCAACATCGAGGCTGCTGATGGTCTAATCTCCAGGGCGCCTGCCTGTCATACTCTGCCAGCTGGAAGAAGTGTTAACATCGTTGTCCATACTCACAGTAATACAACACTATGTCATGACTCAATAAAGACCAGTCCAGAACTTGTACCTGTAATTTTGATATTTCCAGCTTGCTGAAACTATTCTTTGGGAAGAATTACTCCTCAACCAATTAATGTCGATTAGAATGTAGTTCAGCTCCGTCCAGTTTCCTGAAATTAAATTTAACACCGCAGTACTCAATTTAATTGCATTCTCCACACAACTGGTGGGCGCAACACTTACAACCAAAAAGCGTTGTTTGCTACATTCATACAAATAAATAAATATGTAAAAAATAATAAATACTTTTAGAATAAATTATGACACTGAGATAACTAACACATGCCACATGTTCAAATATAACATCATAATACACTTTAATTTTATTGAACTTAATACGTTCAAACAGCATTTTCATCTGAGTAGTACGGGGTACGAAAAAACAGAACACCGCAAAAATGGACACAAGACCGCATCAGCCCGCCGCCCGCCTCACATCCAAATTGCCGCTATGCCACGCTGCATTTAATGCAGACAAACACCTCAAGCACAGAACTTATTTTCCAGTACCAGTTGAGTGAATTTTGTGCATGCACATATTATTTCTTCTATATTTATAGTACTATGTCTGTTGTGATCCATTCTACTATAAAGGTTTAATTCCTGCTTAACTGGCTGCATTTTCTAATATTACCTTGCCGCTCCCATCTCAAGCTGCTCACTCGCTCCCTTTGTAAGAGAAACAATGTTTAAAATCCGTGCTATAAATAATCCAGCCCAGGTAAAACACCTGCGTGAAGTTGCCCCCCCCATATGTTTCAGATTTCAACCAAACTGGGCACAATCGTATGTGCCGCGTTTGTGCCGGATTGTGCCGTTAAATTTTTTGTCTGTGCTGTTTTAGTTTCTGAGATATTAATGTTTGTTTACACGGTCACGTGACACCAGCGTGAATTTGGCCCCCCATTTGCGTCTGATTTCCAACAGACTGGTCGCGATCGTGTGTGCTGCGTTTGTGCTGCTTTGTGCCATTAAAACTGTCCTTTGTGCTGCTTTAGTTTCTGAGATATTAATGTCTATAAGGTTGCCCCCCCTTCCATTTGCGTCTGATTTCGACCAGTTTGGTTGAAATCTGAAACATATGGGGGACCAGCTTCACGCAGGTATCAAAAACAGATTGGGCTTCAGCCTCTTCTCCTTTGATGCTGACTATAATGGAACCAGGTACAGCCCCTAGCAGCTTCTCCTCCCCCGGATGACTGCATGCTCTGTTCGTATCAATAAAAATCAGTTCCGTTTCAGCAGTACGAAATATAGTAATAACGACAGAAACACAGTAATTTCACAATGGTTAAAGAGACTGTGTTTTAATATCATTGGAGTTTTAAAAGTTACATTTGAGGGATAATATGCCAAAAGAGAAGCAATGCAAAAGACTTTGCTGCGAAATTATGTAACATTTTATAAACCACTATGAAAAATACATGTAGTACGACGTACAAACTCTTGGAACGCCATATTACGGAAATAGCATTACATTGCTTAGTTATATTAATTATATCTCAAAAGAACATTATCTATAGCTAGGCCTGATTGTACAAAGAAGACAAATAGTCCACCATCACTTTCTCCTGACTTCTTTTCATGTTGCACTTTCCTTCAGTGGATTTAAAAATAACAGTGGTCCATAACGGGAACAGATGTCCCGCCAGGCTCTGTAGAAATAGGACATGTATTGCTTGTCACAGTTATTTACCTTGCTGAATTACAGTCCTTAATATTTAAATGAACATTAAATAAACTAGCACCCCTTAATTTGTCTTTCATAATTTTGAAGTCTGATATTCCAGTACACACACACAAAACAGGGACTGATGCAGGTCTGTAAGATTGAGTGACAAGGTCTGCTTTCATGTGCAAATTCATCTTGCAGTCTCCTGTTTAGGGAGTGTCAGCCCATGAGAAGGGAGGAGTGAGTCTCGCAGTGGAATCTAACTATTAAACACTGACACAGCTGGCAGCAGTGATTTCTGCAGTTCAAATGAGATCAGCAGCAACACTTCCTGTGATGCTCAAGCTGCTCTCATCATTGCCCCAGGAAATGCAGAACATCATCTTCCCCCACCTTCTTTTCAAATTAGTCATTATACATCCAAGAAAGATTTCTTATGTAACTCGTTGCTCTCATTAGGGGACAGTTTTCATAGCATTTCACACATAATTGCAAATGTAATTCATGTCATCACACATACCTTCTTAAATATTTTGTCTGGGCTCCTGTTCATTTTGCAGATGGCTACAGATGTTCTGTGAAAAATCTGTTTCTGAACTGATCGATAACTAAGTGCATGCATTGACTACGTGTGCGGCTGGGTTTGCTGTTTCTGGGCCCTCACTCAAAAAGTTATGTAAATAAGGTCAATAAGGACTGACAAAAAAATTCTCTTCCTAGTTGAGAGAGAGAGGACAGGAAAGGGTAGCCATTGTACCCAAGTAGGAGTCCATCTAACTGTCATATTACAGGATAAAGTACATTTCCATCGATCCAGGACCCATCACAGGGCAAACACATCATTTTAACTTATGGACAATTTGGCAACTCCAATTCACCTTAGATTCAAATACTGGTCCCAGGGGTGTGAGGCAACAGCGCCAACCACTAAATCACCACGCCCCCCGCTATACATTTCCATTTGGGTTAATTTAACCGACAAATTGAGACGTTACATGCCCTGTGCACAACTGTCATGCCATGCCCATTTCCTATGAATACATAAGTTGAGCACAGAGCCTTGCCATTTTGCTTGGACATTAAATATCAGTTGCGCGGTGTAGCAAAATAATCTTGAGAGTGTGCGGGAGTCCCCATGAGAGCCCAAACTAACGGACGCTGCAGACTAACGGACGCCGCAGCCCCGCCCCTTAAACGTGCATGCTCTGCCAAAGCATGCATTGCTACGGTAATGAGTCGCGCTCGTTGTGCTCGGTTTCTGTGACGAAAAACGTCGAGTTCTGAGCTACGATTTTGGGATTACTTGCTAAACCCGCTTCCTGGAATACCGCCCTGCAGTGAGGATCGAGGCTTCGAAATATTTCTGGGACGGCCAGTGCAACCCCTGCACGATCGAACAGAACATAAAGACTCACAAAAAAAGAGACTGAGAGATATATTGTAGGAAAATCCAGGCAAATTGTGGAATTCCGTGTTTTTTCAGCTCTTGCGGTGGTATTGAGATTTGGAAATGGGCGGCAACTAGGAAACCTGGATGAGCTGCATAGTAACACCGACACCTAGTGGACAAAAGTGACGTTTCTCTGGCTTTTGTATTAAAGCTGCGGGACTGAAAGACAAATTGCTGCGACTGACCATAATAGAGATTTAGGCTGCAGAGATGTAGGCCCTCCGAAATGCGGTCACAGCGGAATCCCTCTCTGTAACACTAAAAACACCCTGAAACGACAAAGACACAAGTCAAGATCTTTACCTCTCACATGCACAGTATGGCAGAGACATCCGTACCAGGTGAGGCGCAAATAATCGCGCATACAAACACACATAAAAAACACGTGTACCGCAAAAATATAAATAAAGGGAAGGGGGAGAAGGTAAAGAAGTGAAATACAATAAGATAAATATAAGGATATAGCCCATAAATAAATAAAACAGATCTTGCCAAAACAGTGAGAAAGACCAGGTTGTAGCGTCGTTGTCAGGTGGCTATCAATGCAATAAAATGACAAGTGTATTAGTCTATGTTACAAATACAGTATTTAGTGAAAATAGTGTAAACAGTCACAAGTAAACAGTTACAGTGGCTGGCAGTATTATATAGTACCGGAGTTGAATAATCTCATCGCCTGTGGATAAAAACTGTTTTGGAGTCTGACAGTCTGTAATCATATAGTCCTATAACGTTTACCAGATTGTAACCTGGTAAAATGCTTGTAGGCTGGATGACCACAGTCCTCTGTTATACTGAGAGCATATTTCAGTCACTGTGAGCGGAAGATTTTCTGTAGTGCCCGGAGTTTGTTGCTGATACAAGAAAACTAGTAATGTTTACCCTTTCTCTACAAATTCACTCCCTCTGAACATGCAAACCCCAATGGCATTAGTATTGGCAGCAATTTTATAGTACGGTGAATTTGCAAATAATGAGAATAAATAAACGTATCGGCAACACATGGCTACCAGAGGACTGAAAATGTCAGCAGATGGCGCTATTGTATAGTGATGAGACCTTATAACCGCTATGCGTAATATACCCTAATCAGCCTTAACGTTAGAACCACTGATAGGTGAAGTGAATAGCATTGATTATCTCATTAAAATGGCACCTGTCAAGGGAGCCATTATATATTAGGCAAGTGAGCAATCATTGTCATTCTAACACTCATGATGTATTAGAAGCAGGAAAATAGACAAGAGTAAGGATCTGAGCAACTTTGATAAGGGCCAAATTGAGATGGCTAGAATACTGGGTCAGAGCATCTCCAAAACATCAGGTCCTGTGGGGTGTGCCCGGTATGCAGTGGTCAGTATCTCCCAAAAGTGGCCCAAAGAAGGCCAATCAGTGAACTGGCAACAGGGTCATGGGTGCCCAAGGCTCATTGATGCGTGTGGGGAGCAAAGGCTAGCCTATATGGTCTGATCCCACTGAGGCACAAATTGCTGAGCTAATGGGACACTTCTTCCCATTTACAGGTAATGGGACGCTCTCAGCCCTTTGCAGTTGATGGTACACTCATGCCAAATGCGGGGGGGCGGGTGCTGCACCAACGAAGGACCTCCGTGGAGGTCCTGTGAGTGATGCTCCTCCCCTTTTCTCTAAATGCCCTCTACAAAGACCATAATTAGTCTGTAGTACTGTGGGTGACACATCCAGAGAGCGACTTGAACCCGTCACCATACATTTGCAAGCTACCAGGCTGGTCTGCTGAGCTAGAGAGTCTGAGACAAGACAAGGTCAATCAAACTTATCTCAGCCCCTGGGGTACATAAGACCCGGGTGTCAATATAGTCTTTATTTTTCTATTGTCAGTTAATGTGTAAAACTTAACAAAAATGTTTCATAGTATCTTACTGCTTTGGGCTCCACAAAAACAAGCACTGACTGGACTACAGCTCAGAATTAACGTATAAATACTCCAGCTCTGGCCAAACACAAGTGCAAAACGACGTTAGCAGTGGCTTGTCACACGAGGTGAGTGGTGCAGTGTTATTGCAGACTGAGCAGAAACGAGGGCATGAAGCGTGGGAGGGGAGAACGAGCCTCGCATGTCCAGGCCGCAGGAATTCCTGACTATTTTTAAGCGTGAGTGAGCTGCACTCACAAAGAGCCGTTTAAATAGTTCAGCTTGTCTTCGAGGCTTCGGTGGCTGGGCGTCGACTCTGTTTACTTCGCATTTTGAGGCAAAGAAAACAACAATTTTCCAAGGTCAGTATTCCCTGCTGTTCAGTCTGTGCGGGAATTTAAAAAAGCACGGCAAACACAAATATACACAAATGTTATCAAAGAGACGGAAACTACGTGTGGACTGCACTGATTTGCAATCCAAGAGGCATGTGTTTTTGTCTGCTGCAGAATGTGTGAGGAAACCAAGAGAGTCAGAGAGCAAGGCTGATAGTCACGTACTCTGCTCGTCCTTCATTCCATAACATTGGCTGTCCTGTACCCCCCCGCGCTCAAAAGACCTCCCGGGGCTTCAAGCATACATCCTTCCCACCCCCGGCTCGTCCCTCCTTGGCTGTTAGAGAGCAGCAAACTTCGAGTTGCACGTATTCACCCCCCCAAACACTTGAGTTTCACCAAATTTGCACGTATCACCCTTCAGCAGGTCCTTTGTATGAATTTTGAGCTGTTCAGTCCTCTGGCCTGTACCGCTGTAAACAGCTCTCTGTTACATACCTGGAGCCATTAGCCTCTGAGAGGTGATCTTTATGCGTGCAGTGCTTAAGAATTCAGAAAACCCCTTAGGTGTTGGAGTTCCCTTATGTCAATGTACTCTCAAAATGTATGCTAAGTTCACTAAGCTACTAGGTCACCCTTAGTCTGGATGAACTTCATCTGCAGTGGTAAACAAAACCCAATCAACTCTGTGTTTACAGTGCTTTTATGTCTTGGTACGCAGTTGCTGTTACCACACATTTACAGCTGGCCCAGACCATCCCAGACATTTCTTAACCCTCTGCATTTTCCGTTTCTCATATTACTTCATCATCTCTGTTTACAAACAACTGATCAAATATCCTGAAGCATAATTTGTCCTCTCCTGTGTGTCCAGTGCACACTGCAGTATAATAAAGTACACAGTGTAACAGTCAAATTCCCCTTAATTTTCACTGGAAGTAAATTACTCTGCTGCTATTATAATTTGTTCCTTTCCTCAAACTACACTTCTGCACTCATTACTCATCAATGAGTGAAAAACAGTTTCTCGTTGCTGCTTAAAGCCATGCTCCACCAAACTAGATCTGGCTAAGATCCTCACAGAAATGATCAGATTACTCATGGTCATCTGTTACCTCATTCATTGTGATGCTACTGAGATGAACAAGACATTGGACATGCAGTGCTCACACAAATTCTCGGGATGCTTGTGAACAAATATAGCAAATTTATTGGTTGTAAAACAAAAAAATCATTACTTTATTGATTTGTTTTACAGAAATATATATATATCACCTTAGAAACAATCAGTAGTTTTAAGTAAAACATTCATTTCAAGTAATAATAAATTCAAGCCTAAATTATAGTTTTAAAAGAGCTGTTCTGAGTTACAAAGTTCACTGACAAGCATCACTGGGTGCCTTTTAATCAGTAACACCTTTGCAATAACATAAAACAGCAAACGTTTATGTTTAGTGTCCCTTTGGGAGCCAGTGACTACAATTGCAACTAATAGCAAAATGGCAAGAACAGAACTGAACGAGTCAAAAAAAATGATGACACTTAATAAAAAGGGAATGTCTGTGCGGAAGATATATGCAGATGTTACACATTGCTTGTATTCATGGACTTTTTTATGAAACCAATAAATTTGCAACATTTTTACAGAAATAACCAAGCGTCCCAAAACTTTCCCAGACAGCCACTGTCACCAAACCATGCAGGTTAGCACCAGCTGGGGCCCAACACCTCATTTTTAAAATACCCAGGGCACATCCATTCAGCAGCTGGTCCATGTGATCTTCCACTGGTTCTCCCATTGGTTCCTTTCTGCTGTGGTCAGGACCTTAACGGCCACACCACAACTGCTGATCTGGCATGCAGGCAAGCCTCCGCATTGGTGAAGAGGTGACCCTTCAGTTGGCGGCCCACCTCGTACCTCAGAAACTGTAATGGAAATATTTTCCCTACAAGTATGAGCCTGTTGCTGTATTTTGGTTCACTGCTCACAGCGGCTTCCTGCTTGGTTGTTTCCGTTTGGCCTCAGATCAGGACACAGCAGGTCAGGCTCCAGCTTTGTGTATAATGTGTGGACACACAAAAAACAAAAGGTAGAAAAAGAATCTACAGTGCCAGAAAAACCCTTTTGAAAAGGCCATGAGACCCCAAACTAACAGGCCCTCTGAGGCTATCTGATGTTGGCCATTTAGATTAAAACGTGTGTCTGTTAATTAAGCAATGGAACAGAAATCCAATCATATTCAATGCATATGAGCATAATATTTATTTACCAAATATTTTTTTTACCAAATACTGACTCAAGCAATATCAGTTAGTATTTTGCTCTGTTTGCTCAAACTAATGTTGACCACTTTTACCAGAACTTAAGTGGTTTCAAGGGAGTGTACTGGATTTCTGTTTCTGCGAGGCCATATAGAGGAATGTCCACATGTCCACACGTCCACATGTCCACACGTCCACATGTCAGCATGTTAGTGATTGCGGGCATTGTTTGGTGACTCTCTCCTGCAGCCAGTCACAGCCTGGAGAGCCTGGAGCATCATGTACAAAACAGAAAAGATCACAGGAGGATCAGACAATAGCGGCTCTTTATTTTGGCCAGGGATGTAATAATGCCCCCCCCCCCATGTTTGATGCCACACCTGTTTGGTGACTGTCATAGTTGTGTTGCCATGGACACAGCAACATTGGACGAGCAGGGACAATAATGGAAGATCCGTGTCCTGTGGATGAATGCGTTTTAATTAATTAGTGTTCTACCCCACCCTAGGTGGATTTGTGGCAGCGTGTCCCTGGGAGGATAATCTGGCCAGGTCTGATGTGTGCTGCTATATGCTACCAGTTACACAACAAGCAGTTAGCCCGATGCTAATGAGCGTGAACAGCACGTAAAATCAGGAGATAAGAACAACAGAGAAACAAAACTATTTTCATCATTAAAAATCACTGGTGAGGGTCCAGCCCCCCCCCCCCCGACAACCCTGGGCAGGGTAAGCAGTTAGAATACAGATGAATAAAATTAATTGTGTCCTTTTTTACAAAGTCTATACAAAAACTTATGCTAATAATCAGAGCAAAATATTGACTTTTCGTGCACATTAATAAAGGCAAAAACAGGGGAAATACATGATGTTTTGGGTGTGACTGGTGAATTGGGACCAGGAAGCAGGCAGTCCTGTTTCATAAGGGGGCAGGTTTTGGGTCCCACCTCCTCCTAGGCTAGCCATTCCCCTGTTAAGCGCTACATTGTTCTCCAGGCTTCCACGTTGGGTCCCACATACCACCCTCTTTCTGTGCGTGGGACCCGGGACCACAGAGCCACCACCCCACCGGGCCAGTTCCCATGACCCGATGCACTTACCCCTGCCCCTCTGCTACCCGTGGAGGCCGTGCCCTTAGGCCAGAAGCAGGATGTTGTCAAAGGTCTCGTCCCTGTCCCTGGGAAGAATCTAAGTTTGGACAAACAAACCGACGTCACAAATAGGCCGAGGGACATTTAAGTTGCCCTTTGTTATTTTTAGAGAAGGATTTGATGCAGGGTCATTGTGCTAATTCTTCTCCTCTGTGGTACATAGACAGGGTGAACAGATTCCACAGTAAGCTCTCTGGATGCTCATTCATCAGATCGCACCACGTTCGGTAGAAAACGGCACTCGTGACATTGGCATTTCCTCACTGGCCCCTAACACTACCGTGTGTGTGAAAACTATCACTCAGATGAAGCCAGTAATCTCACATCCCCTGGTATTTTGCCATTAATTCACACCTTTCCATCTGCAGGGTAGTTTGGCATTGTCAACAAACCGAAGTTTATAGTATAAAGCATCCGTTTATTCAAAGGACACATAACCTTTGTGAGGAGAGGAAATGACTACCTTTCATTTTGACAAAGAAAATCCCTATATTTAAATTACACCTGGGCCTTTTAGCTCCTCAAACAGGTCGACTGGTCTTACATGTCAGTAACAATAACCTGTTTTTGAAGGATAATACACACTGGTAGATTCCTAATAATTAAGCTAATTACTGTTCTTTGTAGAGCGGTTTGGATGTGGAAATAGGCTTCACTGGCAACATTTCACATCCCAGAATTTACACTGTTTACATTGCATTCAGCAGTAGTCATGTGACTCTACCTTCTACTCCTCCAGAAGGATTATTATGGGTAAAACGTAAAACACACTAGAGCCCTTAACTTTTTATAAACAGACATGGTTTCCACTGATCCAGAACATGATGGGAGTTTTGTATAGGCATGCCTGCTATGCAAATAACATATAAATTAAAAACTGTAAATTTTAAGGAAGCAGCAAACTAATGTGAGTCTCGTGCTATTTTGATGAACACATGTTAAAGTCACTGTTCTATATATAGTTAGTAGTAAAGGGTAAGTCATTAATTCTACATGTCCTGCATAGAGTAATCTGAGACCCAAAGGATTCCCGGTCTTTGTGAAGGGTCAAGAACATGGGCTTGATGGAAAGTCTTCTCCAGTTCTGCACCGCGAGTTCACCTGGGTTCTGAAGTTTGAACATGGTACCCTAGACTGTCTGATCTACTATCTCAGTCTGACATACAATTCCAGCAGATAATGGAGCCTACTGAGTTTTCAAAAGACGCCCCTACAGCTTTGTGAAATTTGGGAGGATGTGGATATTTTGAGGGAAGGGCAAGATCAGCTGACAAGCCTTACCGTATAAGGTAAATTTATTCTGTGAGTTCTAGTGACTGGGAACAATGGGCCTTCTGAGGCTTTCTGATTTGGCCCTTTAAACAGTGAGACAGATGGTAAAATCTGTGTTTCTATGTGGCTCAGTTTCCATACCCATTTATACAACTTTTAATATATATTGTTCAGCCCTGCAATCTCTGCATTGTGTGGATCTGTTCATGCTCTAGAAAACACTGGAAGGTTGTCTTTTGCATTCTTATTACCCAAATATGTACAAACTGTTTTTTTGAAACTTCATATAGTTTTAGTGAAGGGTTGCAATATTTTTGAAGCATAATAAAAATGCAGTTTTGTAAAATGATCGGTTTTCATAACATTAATGTTATGGGATATTTTCTCGATTTTACCTTTAATTGCTTGGAAATTTACAATACTGTTGAAAATCACATAATGTGATGAACTGAGTTTGGATCCCCCCCACCACCCATTTGGTTCTACATCCGAACAGTTAGAAAAAGGACCCATGAATGGGGGCTGAGGGTTCACATCCTGGTCTGAATCTTCCAGTTGTTCCTTTATCCAAAGAACATAAATTAAAGTTGATTTTGTAAATAAACCTGGAATCACAGTCAGCAGCTGACCATAAGATGGCGGCGAGGTTTTAGGGGGTGTGGCCATTATCTAAAGGGACCCAGATCCAAAGCGAGGTTTGTTCTTCACAACAAATGTATACTTGATGGATGAAACATGAACAGTTTGGAGACTACATGCAGGCCTATAAGACTATTTCTCTGGGCTAAAACTGAACCTATGTTTGTATAGTTCCTTTATCTCTAGAATCCTGGGTTATATCTCATATAGTTACAACTATGGACCTGTATGGACCAGAACAACTTTGACAAGGGCCAGATTGTGATGGCATCTTTAAAACAACAGGTCTTGTGGGATGTACCCAGTGAACTGGCGACAGGGCCATGGGCACCCAAGGCTCATTAATGTGTGTGGGAAGCGAAGGCTAGCCTGTGTGGTCAAATCCTACAAGTGAACTACTGTAGCACAAATTGCTAAAAACGTTAATACTGGCCATGTGAGAATCGTATCAGAACATACAGTGCACCGCAGCTTGCTGTGTATGGGGCTGTGTTGCCACAGACCAGTCAGAGTGCCCATGCTGACCCCTGCCCAATGCCGAAAGCACCTACAATGGGCACATGAGTGTCAGACCATGGAGCAATGGAAGAAGGTGGCCTGGTCTGATGAGTCACATTTTTGTGACATCATGTTGACGACTGGGTACATGTTCGTCATTTATCTGGAGAAGACATAGCACCAGGATGCATTATGGAAAGAAAGCCAGCTGGCGGAGGCAGTGTGATGCTCTGGGCAATGTTCCACTGGGACACCTAGGGTCCTGGCATTTATCTGGCTGTTACTTTGACCCGTACCACCTACCTAAACATTGTTGTAGGCCAAGTACATCCCTTCACGGCAACAATATTCCTCGATGGTAGTGGCCTCTTTCAGCAGGAGAATGTGCCCAGCCACACTGCAAACATTGTTCTGAAATAGTCTGAGGAACATGAAAAAGAGCTCAAGGTGTTGACTTGGCCTGCAAATTCCCCAGATCTCAATCCGATTGAGCATCTGTGGGATGTGCTGGACAAACAAGCCTGATCCATCGAGGTCCCACCTCACAACTTACAAAGGATCTGCTTATAACGTCTGGGTGGCAGGTACCACAGGATACCTTCAGAGGTCTTGTGGACTCCATGCCTTGACGGGTCTGAGCTGCTTTGGTGGCTCAAGGGGGACCTACACAAAGCTCCGGACCTGACACCCCTAGAATGCTTGTTAAATTTCAAGTAGGGTCATTGCTGTTGAACGCTTAACCAAAATTTAACCAAAATGTATCATTTACCTTGAATTTCTCCAGTAAAGACATACCAAGGCATACGACAATACAACAATAACATATATTTATAATAACAATAAGCCTTATTATTTATTTTGTTATACACATAAACCCTTAGGAGCTGAATTTCTTGTGTACCTGGATAATTTGTTGGATTGAAGGTAATCTGGGCTAAATGTTATTGAACAAAGATAGGGTCCATTTAAACTGGGGTACCTTACATCCGACAAGTTATCCGGCTAAGCAAGAAATCCTGCTTCGTGGTATAGGCCCCTGCTCTGCCTAGGAGCTGGGAGTGGAAAAGAGCAAAGCTGACCCAGCACAGGATCTCTCCACCCTGGGGATTTCCCTTTTGACTGGGAGTATCAGTGTTGTGCCGCAGGGGTGATGACATCCTGGGGCCCCATGCCCTGGAAACGCATAACAACATGCTACATAAACAACAGGAGCTGCCAGTGAAAAACATGCTTTGGTGCTCACCGGTCAATACAAGCAGAAGCCCTATGAAGTCACTCCTTAAAGAAGGGCTACATCACTGCAGATGCTCAATGAATCAGTTTTCTGAATAATTCAGTGTCGTGGCATGTGTTAATACAACAAGAATCTTCCATTAAACGCTGACTTAAGAAGTTGCTTTCACTGAAGCCTGAGGTGCTGGAAAAACTGCTGGTGACATAACTGTCCAGACCTGCCCCGGTGTGGCCTGGCAGATGGAAACCCATGTGCCTTTTCAATTTATTTCTGGGACCTTGGTGGGGGGGGAGTTCACTCTTTGGGCACAGGGTCACTGTGTACCAACTCTGCCCCAGAGGAAGGTGGCTGTGCCTAGGAGGAATTCTAGGTGGACACAGGAGACGGCACGCTCGCTCGAGGCTCTGCTTGCTCAACAACAGTCAGAGGACAGCACCTGACACAGCCAGCCACCCACACACAGATACAGAGTCACAAACAGTTTGTATTCATATCTTTGTGGGGACCATCCACTCATTTCTATGGCCATAACCCTTATCTAACTACCACAACCTTAACCCCTACCCAGCCCTAACCTTAACCATAGGCAACCAAACAAAATACAAGACTTTAGGCATTTTTAGTTTTTTGATTGCAGTCACGGATGTTTATAAAAATGAGTTTGCCCTTGTGGGGACCGAAAAAATGGATGAATGTTGTTGTTGCATCAATGGTCAATGGAATAGAACAAATGACAGAGAAGACAACTAAAGGACAAAAAGGGAATGTTTCTTTCGAGCTTGGACCCAGCAGCAGCAGCAGCACCCGTTCCCTGCCATATGACTATGAGAAATTGGACAAAGAGTCTATCATCCGCCAATGGATTAACATAAACAGTGGTGGGAGTTATCCTGTAATTTTAAATTCCTATTTAATTTAGCACAACATTTTTAAAGCATTGTCACATGCTTAGGCCCCAAGGACGTTGGCTTCTCCAGACATTCAGTGGGAGGCCATTATTATCAGACTCCATCTCTGTTTATGTTCACTCACCTCCCTTGAATCAATCCAGATGCTGGGAGCGTAATCAGTCGCCAGTGTGAAATGAGCTTTTGTACTCCTACATCAGTCCAAACACGCAATGTAAGGTTCGGTGTGAACTTTCAGCGAGAGTTTGCTTTTGCGTGCACAAGCTTAGGTGTCACTCCGCTGCAGAAACTGCATTCTTATCAGGATAAATTCATCCTCGGGCTGTTTCTTGTAATTACCTCAGAGCGTAAATATACATTTCCCGGACGTGAAAGTGCGCCAAAAAGGAAGCCATACAATAGACCCCTTAATTAGATCAAGGAGACTACCCTGAGAATTACATGTGAAGGGCAAGACCCCAACAAGCTAGTGAAAATTCCTACACTTGGAATGTCAGAACTGGAATTTATTTCTTGGAATATGTACTTCTAACGGATGTGAGTGTGAATTATCCTGGAGATCTGGCAGTTGGGCCTCTGAGCTGGGAATCTAACCTGAATTAACCTTCAGGCCCTTTAGGAAACTGGGATTAGGCCGAGACAAAATAACTGATGTTCAACTTGATGTTGAACCATACTTGACCAAAAGAATGTGTCAAAAGATCAAATGTCAAAGTTTAAAGGTCAAAGGTTTAGGGGCTATTCCACTCCAAAATAGTATAATCACAAAATGATGTCCCCCATGTCCCAAGATAACTGTCTTACATAGACCACGAACAAAGAACATAAAGTTGTCACCAAGAGTTACTTCTGTCCTGATTTGTACCAAAATTGTACTGAGTAAAATGTGCATGCTGCACAAATCTGTGTAAACTCCTGCTGAACATAAACCTGAATCAGCAGGGAGCTGAAGGAGGTGACCGTCTGGGGATGTCGTTACACTACCACCCATCATCACGACTCTGAAAGAGTTAGCAAATAGCCTCTGATTACCAACTCCCCCTGGCTCCCCAACCAGTAACAGGAGGACGTCTCCTGACCCCAGCTCTCAGACTTTTGCCTTTGCATCTAGCACTGTTTAATATTTCATCCTGCAGGATGGATCATGTCTCTGGATGGGTTATTGGTGTCCCCTTACTAACAGAGAGAACTGGGCCAGAAAACAACATGACCCACTTTCCCCCAGGGGAGTACTGGAGAAGCTGATCTCCGTGTCTCACAGCTTGGCACATGTGAACCCAACTCATGACTACAGGTCTTCTCTTGCGCATGAAAATTAGCAAGGTGCTTTGCACTAACTGGCAACAGAGGTGCCAGATTTGGTAATACCTGCTGGGCAGATATTCCGATTTAATCATCTCATACTGTTACAAGTGTCTTGTAGACCTCACAAATGACCGGCATACATAAAATGCTTTAGCTGTAGGTCTTCAAGTCTAAGGCAAAGACACAACCTGCCTTTGGATTCATCAGGTGTTTTTAATCTGAGAACTTCAAGCGGAATTTACTGTTGTTCCCTACTTTGTGTGCAATTCATGACTCAACTATAATTATTTAGTGCCACCAAAATTATGAAACTACCAAAATATGGAAATGTACCCAAATTACATGAATTGGAAAAATCTTGCGTTTGAAAGATAATCCTTCATCAGGTACAGGTTATTTAATTCGTTTATAAGTAATAGTTGTATGAGCTGATGGGGTAATAATTGCAGGGTGTATATGACACCAGGAAGCCATCGCAGTTTTTTCCATAAGTACGGTTTATGCATAATCGTTACGGGGGTGCAGAAAAGTTTAAACTTAGCAAACAGGTCAGAGTTGAAGAAATTATACACTCAACCTTTATAATAACTATATGTTATATCACAACCACACACCTTTTCCTTTGGGCGGAAAATTCTGCGCTGCATTTCCTGGTTGTTATTACCCAGAATGCCACCGGGCGCAGTATTTAAATTAGCGTCCCCGGGGCACTCGGCGACACACGGCTCTGTTTATGTCGCAGCCCGGTGCGCAGATCCAGCCGGCTGTAAGCTTCCCCCCAGACCCGCACATCTAACGGATGCTGAACTTTTCCGTGGAGCTCTTATTAAACAGTTATTCCTTCGGCTCCCAGAAAGGATACGTATTTGTCAGCTCCCCGAGGTGATCATGTTTGACACCGAAGAAAGGTAGGCATTACTATTATTATTATTATTATTAGTTTTAGTAGTAGTCGTCGTAGTAGTTGTTGTTGTTGTATTATTGTTATTATTATTATTATTGTTGTTGTTGTTATTAGCAGATCCTAGTTACTGTGCTGCTGCATGCCTGGCGCTGCAGGGCGAAGCGCGGATACACAGTCGCGCTGCGTTAGAGGCTGCCGCCGCCGTGTCGCCTTTCCTTTCCGGTAGCCTGCATGCGACGGACGGCTGGCGCTTAAACCCGAACAGCGCACGTTTCCAGAATGATCTGCAGGAGGAAACATCGTCGGTCTGCTGCGATCTCGGTGGTGTTGGCGTGGCTGGCGCTTTAAGTTCGGATGGGTTCAGAATGATCTAGAAGACGCTTCGGTGACGATGCAACCGGCCTGAGGGATTTGATCTGAAAAACATCATTCTCCTGTCCGGCCGTAGTGATTAATGATTAAACCGCTCACCTGTGTAATACAGATATTATGCATGTGTATACAATTTGTATCCGGGAAATAGTGTTGCTACAATAGTATCAATATATCCCTATTATCATGGACCAACCCTGCTGAAAAAATTACCAGCATAACAGCACCAAAACACAACATATGCTGGTACTGCCAACATGACTAGCATGTATTATTGTGGTTGTGGTTACCAGCATGACCAGTATAATGCATGCTGGTCATGCTAGCAATACCAGCATATATTGTGTTTTGGTGCTGGTATGCTGGTTATTTTTTCAGCAGGTTTGGTCCATGATAATAGACCTATGCAAGAAATGCAGCAGGTACAACCTGCTTGGTCCATGAGAAAGCCTCTTCCCCCCACCCCTGGTGAATGCCCCCCAGCCAAATCCCTGGATCACGCAGCCCGATGCCAAAGGCAGGCCAAAATAGCTATTCTAAAAATCACGCATAGTGCCGTGGTTGATATTAACCTTATTCCGTGCAGGGACAGCGCTGCGGATATGTTTCGCGTTTACTCGGCTTGGCAGCACAGCTCCCCCCGGATGATGTCCTACTCCCCCCTGGCTGCTTGTGCCTGTGGGGCGTTCGGGGGGCGGGGGCGGGGGCGGCTACTGCGGTCCTCGGTCTGCCTGCGCCGGTGTTCTAACAGTCTGGCATACTTTGTCAGGATTGCATACCGGTGGTGCTAATTGATAGCTGTATCTATCAGTTTAGGCTACTTTATCAAAATAACAAATCTACGTATTGTATGATGTTCTGATAGGTACATTTACGCTGACAGAATAACATACCCATAGTTTAATGCAGTGGTATGACTTTCTGAATGGGAAATATAATTTCTCTGAACATGCTAATCATACATTATGTATAAAACATGTATTATATAGAAAACATGCTTTTTGTAGGAATATACTAGAAATAAAAGTATGCTAAATTTGAAACAGTTTATATATTTTTGTAGATTTTAAAAGTGTGAAGTATTCAATGGATATGTTGACAAAATAACTGTAAAAAATGCAAACAGTGTTTTATATTGTTAATCAATACTTATGCATAAAATAAGAAAACATGGTTAAGAAAAAATACAAGCTTTAATAAAGCTTTGGTCAGCGGTATGCTAAATTTACGGAATTACGCAGAACACGGGCTATTTCTGTTGTACGCATGCGCAGTAACCCAGGGTTTGCCGTTCTGATAGGTATGCTGTTATGTCGGAAGACCGGCAGCGACGAGGTGCTTTCCGTATTAACTCCAGCAGAATGCAAATGCGCATTGACACTGTAGTGCTGTTAATGCGCAAAATGTGCCCTTTTAGAGAAATATTAAACGGAAAAGGAACTTTTAGGTTAGCAAACAAACAAACAAACAAATGATAATAATAATAAAAACAGAAGCTCGTCAGCTTCTCGTCATACGCGGACGGTAAAGCGCCCGGAGAAGGCAGGGCTCGGGGGGCCGCAGGTATCAGTTGTCCCGGGCCAGACGCTCAGGAATTATGGCCGCAGCAAAAGCATGTTACACAACAAGTTTTTTAGGGTCTGGTTTTACGGCATTATTTTCATTTTTTTTACGTTATCTCTGATTTAAAACTTACAATTAATAAAGTGCTTACAATAGCATCGATTTTTTTCTTTGTATATGAAGTGCTTTTAGTTAGTAAATGTGCCCTGTCGCAAAATAAAGGTAATAAGGTGCTCTGTTAATGTTTGTCTGGACGAAAAAAAAGCACCTCTCTTTGCGCTGCAGTCTATTTTTGGCCAGTAACTCTCCTGTAGAATAATTCAAAGTTGACGTAGAGCCAATAGGTTGCCCTCATACTGAAAATGTTGCTGAACACATTGGATGGTATAGATTGTAGATCCAAACAAAAACAACGTGATCTTGTATGATAAAATTCCTGTTTACATACTTTGCGCCAGGCATGCTGCCAGATTAATCATAAGACAAAAATAAAAAAAATTCAAGTACAGTGGCCATAGATAAAACAGGAAATAAAACCACCAGACGGACAAACCTAGTCAACGAGCTGCTGGGGTCATAACTTCCCCTGACCGTTAATGGTGACCGTGTCCTGCTGAATGTTTAATTCTGGAAACGAATGGCCATACCTATCAGAGTCGACTAGATAATCAGCTTAGTTTTCAGGTTAATCTTGTTCCACTGTTCTGCCTCCTCCCTTTGAATAATAACTAGTTAATCCAGTAAATTGCACGTTGCATTTCTGCAGGTTGCAACGTGCATGATGACTTGGCCTGATTTTTGATCATCTTGCCAAAATCTGCCTGGCACCACCTTCACCCCAGGGCCCTCGAGCTGAGATGGCGTGACGTGCTTGAAAAACGTCCGGTGTCCTGTTTTGGAACCTGGACACCAGCCATGCTTGCTTTCACCCTGACTTAAACAAGACCTCATAGCCAAGAAATCCATTACGTTAAAAATAATTAAGCCAACCTACTTTGGCGAATGCTTTATGGTCTGAACTGGGGGCCAAAATCAACTGTAGGGCTATTAGATCGGATGGAGTAGTGTGATTTTCCATGTGTTGCCTGTGAGGTCATGGTAAGACACACACAGAATAGAGCGCCTGACTTTCCCCCAAAGCAAGTCTCTCTGGCAACAGGGGTATGTGCCTTTGAAGGGCATGTTAATGATGGACTGAAGAGCGCAAGAGATTTCTATGTTGTCCTGGACTCTGTGTGTACACTTGAAGGCACTCAGAATCTGTGAGGCGGTGGTGGAGGGGTGGAATTGGATGTTTGAGGTTAATGGGGTTCAGTTTCAAAGCAAGCTGACATTCCCTTCACCCTCTTGCCCCAGTGACACCCCTCTCTTTATCAGGGAAGCATTCGGGAAAGATGGCAAGTGTAATGTCTGGCCTTTTCAAAGCTGGGAAGGATGAAATCCTAAGGGAAAATGAGGCTGAATGAAACTGCAGCCCTGCATGTAGAAATGCGGCTGATTCTAATGCTAAAGTAGCTTAGTGGTAGTGATGGTGGTCAATAGCGCTGTCGCTTTCAGCTTGCTGCACCTGCTCCGGTTTCTGTATGCAAATGGGGGCAGTGCTTCGCTCTAATCATCCACAAATACGACAGGCCTCACGAGGACAGCGGCAGGAATGCATGCAGATTACGGTATTCGTCTCTGATTTGTGCAGAATAAAGCACTGGTATGACACTGATATGGCTCCTTGCTAGCTGTAGCGAAGAGGTACTGGTAGCCATGGTTACAGAACCACCAACCCCTCCCAGAGCTTTGCCCATGGATTTTAATTTCTCTCGACTGAATGACATTGATTAGACTTCTGTGGTAGGGCAGCTACTGTATAAGCCAGATGAAAGTCTACGCTTTTGTAAAGGTTGCTGGTACATTCTGTTGATGGACAGAGGTTTTTGTGATAGTAAAAGAAAAATAATATATAATAAGAATGGATTATTTTGTTTATAGAATGCACAAGACTGATATTGGCTAATTGCAGATATCACACATAACCAGTTTGAACCACACCGTGGGAGAATTGGGACTGGATAAACGGACAAACTGTCAGGAAAACCGAAAGCAAGCTAAGAATCTGGCCAAGCATCTGTTAAATGGGCAGGGCGTGCTGTGGAGCGGGTCAGGTGAAGGGGGACGGGCCCGTGAGAGGGGCCAAACTCATCGCGACAGGCGTGTAAAGGTCAGCCCGCCCGGTGCCGAAACCCGAGATCCGGACACGTGTGTTCCTGCCACTGAGGACCAGGCTCTATTTGGGGACTGGTTCGCAGGTCATGTGCTTGTTTGTGTTTGTGTTTCATGTTCCCGGGCTCTAGCTATTTGACCTTTTAAGCTACACCGGTTGCCCGCTTCGGTACCCGGGCCCTGATCTAAGATGACCTTTCTCTCTGGGTGTGGGTCCTGTTTGAGAACAACACAGCAGTTAATTGGCTCCTTTGCGCTCTGTCTGCCGATTCCTGTCGCTGTTTTCGTCTGGGGAACACCCCCCGTGGCCGTGTGGCTAGCTGGAACTCTTGGGTGCTGAGGCAATGATGTGTGCTTTGTTTTCCAAGTTTGAGAATGGATGGAAGGGTTAACTCGTATGAGCTGTGGAAGAAATATGCAGATCCATCCCAGGAGAGCTCAAGGTCTGAAGCCCCCCCCCCAGAGGAAATAGGTCAGGGAACAGGGTGTTGATGCAGCATCTAGGGACGAGCTATTTGTGGACCTGGGATTAACACCTCAGGTCTGACCGAGATGTAACCCCTGAGGGTACGATCTCTGCTAACACTTTCCATCTGCTGGCATGACTGTGAACTGAACCGTGAGCTTTGGCCGTGAACACGGCGTGAGTGGGTAGCACTTCCCTTACGCCGCTTAAGTGGCCGTAACCGCGACTGCACTCGTCTCGAGTGTGACGTGTGACATCACCGCCTTTGATATCAGACTTACAATGTCTGCACGTGATTTGGTGTGGAATCGTTGAGGTGTGGTAGGATGAGGGCAAAGACTGCTGCTGGTGGCTGAAGTTGGAACTGCAGATCTTCCTCCAAAGTGCAACCTCAACTGCCAGCTATGAAATGTGGCACTGTCTTGTAGTCCCTACATGCTGGGGGACCTTGACCAGTGCATGTAGCCTTAGAATAGACTCACCCATCCAGAACTAGCCATCTTGCTCTGCTTCAATTTCATTATAAGATGAACAGGTGAGCATCACCCACCCTTTGTCTACCCCTCTTTTCCACTCTACAGTTCCTCGTTGCCTGGTTCCAGACCCCCTTGCTCCATAAACCAGGCCCCGGGGCCTCTGTGGTGCTCCTGATGTCCCTCACCCACTATTGAAGATCCCGGGTGGGCGAGGGACAAGCAGGGATCATCCTTCCAGTGTTCTTTTGCACAAGGTGAGAAGCCCCACCCCTTTGTGTATGTCCCGTCCATCTTACCTGTCAATCTCATACAGCCTTACTGTTCCTCCCCACCTGTACTGTCCTGCCCTGCAATTCATGCTGGAACACCATGCTCTGGATCAGAGTAGATTCATGAAGCTGGTTTACGTGATATCTTCTCTTTAGTCATGTCCTTGGCAGAAAAAGAACCCACCCTGCTTACTGAAATTGCTGGAGAAGGTCGGCACTTTTGTGTAATGGAAAACTGCTGAATGGAAGCTGTGGAATTTTCCAGGAATTAGATCATTTAGACCAGGGGCGTAGCAAGGAATTCTAGGCCCCTGGACAAAATGTCACCTTGGATGCCTTGGGTATAATCTGCTCCCCTCAGTATATTTTCCCCTTCTAGTCCAGGACCTGGGTAACTATACCCTCCCTCTTTAGCAATGGCGCTGATTTAGCCTGTAATGAGATATTTAACAAACTCTGGTCTATAGACAGACTCCGTCAGGGTGGATCAGATACGCCAATTGACCCTAAGTCTGGCACTCAGGACTGATTTGAGAATAGGTAGCTGTTAGCCGAACATCCTACAGATGGTGCAATTCGACACCTGCAGCTGGATAATGTCCCACTGTCCAGCAGTAGACCTCTGATGTTTGCCAGCCAGGGTGGGATGGCCGCTTACGTCATATGGACCCGCGAGCCATCTCATTGCCGTACCCAAGCTGAGCGATCACTAATCAGGGCGGGCTATTTTATTCATGAATGTTCTGAGGCATCGCTTCTGTGTGGCTCAGCTGACCGTCCAGACGTTAAGAGGGTTAGGATCAGCCAGGTTGCTGACGCCATCAATGTGAATGTCTGAATGTTATACACAAGCCTTGTGATCACCAATAATCCATGGGCTGATGGATGTGGCGTGTCTGTACAGAGTCAGTCAGGCTGACTATTAAGACGCCAGAATCTGTGCTCTGCTAGATTAGCTTCTGAGAGATACACCATCGGATATACTTTTCCAAGGACGTTGAGAGCCATCATGTAATTTACTCATTGTGATGGGTGGGACCTAAGGTGATTGAATTACTCTTGGCTCGTTCCACCTCCCCTCATTCCCAGGACTCTGTTCAGCCCATCCAGCAGTAACCCAGATCTAAAAGGTCTACAAGAGCCAGCTGAGCAACTTGGGCGCGGTGTTCCACAAGAATTTTATTTTTGTTTTCCCAGAAATCTTTGCACGGTCCCCGCCCTGTTCCCCACTGGTAAATCCCCATGTCATGTGGCCATTCGCCAGACCCCCCAGGTTTATTCTTAGATGCTCACCAAACTGGCAGACATCTCCCGAGTATAAAATGACTGATGCAGATGGATAATTACAGTTAATCTGGATTTAGGTATCTGGGCATACTTCCGACTCGCTGAGTAACGCCTGGGCTTCCCAGGTGCCTGCGGTCTGAACCAACACCCCCTGCCCCACCCTCTTCCTGTGTTGCAGGACAACAGGCTGACAGTGACGAAGACCCTCAGCGCCAACGGGACGACCCCCGTGCTACACTTTCAGTACCAGCTGAGTGAACGCCGGCAGTCCAGCTGGGAGACATCACTCTCTCGGGATGGCCTCTTCCTGGAGATCCCTGGGGGGGCACTCCCTGAGGGCAGCAAGGAGGGGTACGCATGCTTGTGGGGGGGGTGGTTTATGTGGCCCTGAGAACCTGTCTGTGTGCCCAGTGTTGTGTAAACACAACCCCCTCTTCCTCTCCCCCCTCCAGGCTCACCAGTCTGCTGGAGTTCGCTGAGGAAAAGCTGAAAGTCAACTGTGTGTTCCTGTGCTTCAATAGGAACAGGGAGGACCGATGTAAGGGGGGCAGGGGGGGCTGAATCTCTGTGGTCTGCTATCATTTCACAGTTTAGGGAAGTAAAAAATGAAACACTATTTCTGAGCTGGTGGGAGGGGAAACATGGGTGAGAAATGGCATGAAGTGGACGCAGCTCTGATGGCAGATGATCTGCAGAGGAGAAAGATGGCTGTTTCATGTTCATTTTTAAGCGACACTGATATTTTTTGTGCTTGCTATTCATAGAGGTCATGCAGCAGTGCCGCATAGCGGATGGAATTACTGCTGCAGATAGAAATGAGTGCTGTATCCTAACAGACCCATGTCTGTTCCCTGCAGTGTTAATCACCAGAACCTTCCACTACATGGGCTTTGAGATGGTGAAGCCAGGTCACCCGCTGGTGCCTCACCGGCCGGACCTCCTCTTCATGGTCTACGCCATGGACCGCAGTGGCAGCAGCTCGGAAGAGGACTAGCTCTGCCCCCCGTCGGTGGCCTCCAGCTAGCCCACCTACACCCCTCCACTCTTCAGTGCCCCCCCCCCCCTTTAACCCAGCAATATGTATAAAGGAGTGGCCCACAGTCAGCTGTATATATACTCTCCAAGAAGGTTGGGGGGGGGACATGGGCGGATTCTAACATGGGTGGACTTGGACTTGACAGAGCTGTGGTCACCTGACTCTCAGGTCAATCCCTGACTCCTGTAACTGGGTCACTTGGTGCTATGATGTTTTCCACCACGCTGCACCAAATAATGAAAAGCTCTGTGATTTCCTTCTTCTTGTATGTGAATATTACGTAGGATGCAGTGACCTGGTCTTAAGCAGATCGCAGCATGTATAGTAAGGATGGATGGGTATTTTCACCTGATTGGTGAAGATGGACTGTGTTACTTAGGTCCCGCAGATGTGTTCAGTTGAAGAACACGAAGCTATATTACAACTTCATAACTCAGTGATCTGCAAAGCCCTGCGATGTGGTTTTGGGGAAGTCGCCCAATCCCCTGGGATCAGGCTGGCTTCACCCCAGCAGGTCCCGTTAAAGGGTCACATAGGAGGCGCATGCGAGCACAGGGGAGTGACCATCTCAGCCAGCCAGCTTCTCTTCACTTGATCGTACTCCACCACCAAAGCCATCCCGCAAGCTTCGTTATGGCTTAGGTTTAATGAGGCGTGATTTGTTCAATGGACGGCTGGACGGCCCAAGGTGGAATAACATTGACACCATGGAAACAGGGCTGCATGCAAACCAGGCTGCAGGTGAGATAGACTCACCTGTCTGGGAAAACAGGCAGGGAAGGGGGGGTGGTGTGGTGTGCTGTGCCCTTGAAACGTCCAGCACAACAGTACAAGCAGGGAACCATGATACGAGCTACATGTGAACTGACCAATCACACGGTTCCTCACTCTTTGCATCTTGGGTTTCAACGGGCCAGACGTACCCTAATGTCCACAGCGGGTTTGTCGCTGTAGCCCACATAAACGTACCCATGTGCCGCCTCTGCTCTTACAGACCCACACATGGCACAAGCACTTTGGGTGAAAACAAGTACGATAAAGGGCGAGAGCTCCCATTTGGCTTACTTACTTAAACCCACCAGACAGAATTGCCAAAGAACCTGCACCCCCCCCCCCCCATAACACCAGCACCTCAGACTGGATCTCGGCAATAATGGTCTGCCAAGCAACGGCCCGTCTTAGTGCTGGCGCAGGGAGGTGACGCTCTCACACATTCCTCACCACGTCCCAAGGCTCTGCTCTGCTCTGCTCTGCTCGTGTAGAGGGGCTCACTACACTCCGAATCACCACAATAAGCTCTCATCGTTACAGCTCCAATGACTGCAGACTCTATAGCTTTGTTTCCCCCCAGAACCCCCTTTCATTTACAGTCGCTAATTTCTCTGATTTCTTAAGTTTTGGTAAAGTGGGAAATACAGATTTGAATATATATTAGCCCAGAATCATATAATTTTAGATCCTCTGTATCTTACTTAAACCAAATAAATACTTTACTTGTTTCATGCTGTCACAGTCTGTAAGTTCTTCTCCATTAATTCTATAGCATGACCATTTCCACATGAAATAGCCATTCAATAGTCATTCAGCTATTACAACATGACCACTTTTTGAAAGTTTTTATACATACAGTACTGTGCAAAAGTCTTAGGCAGTGAAAAGAAATGTTTAAAGCCATTTATCTGGGTAGTAAATGTATAT